>CM056049.1:411804976-412147476 GCA_029574335.1 Rana kukunoris
CCCCGCGCTGTTTCCCTTCTCCCCTCCCGTGTCCCCCCGCGCTGTTTCCTTCTCCCTCCCGTGTTTCCCTCCCGCGTGTGGTTTCCTTCCTCCCTCCGCCGGGTCCCCCCGCGCCGTTTTCCTTCTCCCTCCGTGTCCCCCGCTGCGCGTTTCCCCTGTGTCTCCCTCCGTGTCCCCCGCGACTCGTTTCCTTCTCCCTCCGTGTCCCCCGCGCCGTTTTCCTTCTCCCTCCGTGTCCCCCGCGCTGCCCGTGTTTCCTTCTCCCCCGTGTCCCCCGCGCCGTTTCCTTCTCCCTCCGTGTCCCCCCCGCGCCGTTACCCTTCTTCTCCCTGCCGTGTCCCCCGCGAACGGCCGATTCCCCTTCTCCCACCGTGTCCCCCCTCGCCGTTTCCTTCTCCCTCCGATGTCCCCCGCGCCTCGCCGTTTTCCTTCTCCCTCCGTGTCCCCCGCGCGCCGTTTCCTTCTCCCTCCCGTGTCCCCCGCGTAACCGTTTCCTTCTCCCTCCGTGTCCCCGCGCCGTTTTCCATCTCCCCTCCGGTGTCCCCCGCCGGCCGTTTCCTTCTCCCTCCGTGTCCCCCGCGCCGTTTCCTTCTCCCTCCGTGTCCCCCGCGCCGTTTCCTTCTCCCTCCGTGTCCCCCGCGCCGTTTCCTTGTCCCCCGCGCCATTTCCTTCTCCCTCTGTGTCCCCTGCTGGTGTTTTCCTTCTCCTCCGTGTCCCCCCTGGAACTGTCAGGATGGAGAGCGGCGGTAGGATCCAGTAAATCCGGCTCCTTACTGCTCTGAATGGCCAGTCAGTGATTACTGATTCTGTCCATTCACATAACTGAAACATCGTAAACTGTGATTACAATGTTTCAGTTTGAATGAAGAGAAGCGGCTGTCTTCTCTCCATTCATTTTCAGCGCAGCTGAGGCTACTGAGAAAGAGACAGGGGAATCTGTGTCCCTTTCCCTGTACTCTGAAAGAGACAGTGGTTACTGTTAAAATGTCCCACCGGAATATATCTCACCAAAGACCCCCCCCCCAAACTCCCCCCAACAGGGCTGATTAAAAAAATAAAATTGCAATAAATAATTTAAAAAATAAAATGTAAATGTAAATAGTAATAAAAAAACACACTGACAATCCACTACCCCCCCTCTAAAAATATATTTAGATAGATAGATAGATAGATAGATAGATAGATAGATAGATAGATAGATAGATAGATAGATAGATAGATAGATAGATAGATAGATAGATAGATAGATAGATAGAATCACTGTAAAATAAAAATAAAGTAAAACAATTCTTAAAAAAAAAATTGCTTGTAAAAAAAAAAAAAAAATTGTAAAAAAAAACGTTACTGTCACATGACAAAAAGTATCGGTACTTGTACTCGGTCTCAAAAAAGTGGTATCGGGACAACCCTAGTTCCTATTTCCCCTTTAACAAATAAGAACTGTCCTGTTGTATCTCATTTTGACTCTACTTCCATGGTACTCTTCACGCTAGAAGGATAGAAACACCTCTCGACTTAGCTATTTGATTAGTAGAGTGGTAAACTGTAGGGTATGCCTTGCTCTTTAAAATAGGTACTTTGTCATCTCTAAAGTGCGTCTCTTGTATAAAAGCAACGTCTATTCTAAATCGTTGCAAGTCATGTAGGAGAATCTTCCTTTTCTCTGGTGTATGGATATTCAGGGTCTCCATCCCCTCCGGCGGTCCCAAAAAACAAAAAAAAGAAAGAAATTAACCCTCCCCCTAATGAAGGGAATGGCTCCTCCCCCTATCTAATATATTTAGATATCTTGCTAAAAAAAAAAAAAAACACTCACCGTTTTAACGGTATTTAAGCGTCTACCTATTAGTGTATGTGTACCTAGAATGGACAGAGGATTCGTTTCCCGGGTCCTCCGTGCACCCCGGCAAAAACATTTGTTTCTAACTGTAGGAGGGGCGGGGGTGGACGTGTGATGTCATTGATCGTCTGTCCCTATATCAGGGAACATACGATCAATGACACTGCCACTGTGAAGAACGGGGAAGGTGTGTTTACACACACCTTTCCCTGTTCTTCAGCTCCTGTGACTAATCGCGGGACACCAGCGGCGATTGTGTCCCGCAGCCACGGAGCTTCGGACCTCGGCTTTTTTTAATGTATTATGCGGTTGATTCCGACAATTTTTAAAGCAATTATTGCTTTTTCACTGATTATACTACCTATTGGAGTTCCCTGTCTCAGCGGCGGACTAAGCATGGGGCGGGGGGGCGGGCGGGCTGCACCAGGTGCCACACACTGGGGGGGTGTGAGGCCGACGCCCCCTCCTACGCAACTGAGCCATGGCGTGGCTGCGGTGACAGCATGATTCATGGCAAACTAGGTAAGCGTAACACACAGACACACAGCAGCCTGGCTATTCAGGGGGGGAGGGGGGCTGGTTTGCGAGCCGCAATCGAGTGATACCCGCTGCCCGGGACCTGGCCGCAATGATCCCCTTCTCCGTGGTGGCAGCGCAGCGCCACGGCTCTGATGCTATCGGCTGTGACTGTCTGACAGTCACACAGCCGGAGCAGCGTGAAGCTGCGACCACCTTCCCCTCCTCCATACAAGTTCTCTGTGTGATCATCATCAGCAGCATTACGGTCTGAACTCTGAAGGCAAGGGGGGTGTCACTCTGCACTATTGTAAGGGGGGGAGTGTTCTGTATGGGGGGTTCTGTATTGTGGGGGGAGGTGTTCTGTATAGGGGGGTTCTGTATGAGGGGGGTTCTGTATTTTGGGGTGGGGGGGGTGTTCTGTATAGGGGGGTTCTGTATTGTGGGGGGAGTGTTCTGTATAGGGGGGTTCTGTATTGTGGGGTTATGTATATAAGGGGGGTTCTGTATTGTGGGGGGGTGTTCTTTATAGGGGGGTTCTGTATATGAGGGAGGGGTTCTGTATTGTAGGGTAGGGGGATGGTATCCGTATAGGGGGGTTTTGTATTGTAGAGGGGGGGTGTTCTGTATTGTAGGGGGATCTGAAATGTACGGGGGGTTCTGTATTGTAGGGGGGTGGTATCTGTACGGGGGGTTCTGTATTGTAGGGGGGGTGTTCTGTATTGTAGGGCGGTCTGAACTGTAGGGGCGGGTCTGTATTGTGGGGGGGGGTTCTGTATTGTTGTTGGGTCTGTATTGTAGGGGGGGTGTTCTGTATTGTAGGGGGTCTGCACTGTAGTGGTGGATCTGTGTTGTAGGGAGGGGTCTACACTGTCCAGAGGTGCAGTCTAATGTAAAGGGGTGCTGTGTAATGTAAAGGGGTCCAGTGGTGCAGGGTGCTTTGTAATGTAAAGGGATCCAGAGGTGCAGGGTGCTGCTATGTAATGTAAAGGGGTCCAGAGGTGCAGGGTGCTGTGTAATGTAAAAGGGGTCCAGAGGTGCAGGGTGATGTATAATGTAAAGGGGTGCAGAGGTGCAGTGTAATGTAAAGGGGTCCAGAGGTGCAGGGTTATGTGTAATGTAAAGGGACCCAGAGGTGCAGGGTGCTGTGTAATGTAAAAGGGGTCCAGAGGTGCAGGGTGCTGCTATGTAATGTTAAGGGGCCCAGAGGTGCAGGGCACTGTGTAATGTAAAGTTTGGAGACCCCTGTGTTATTTTTTTTATTTTTATTTTTTTTCCCCATCAGCTAATATCGAAGCCCAGAGACCAGCTCATGGAAATATGCATATCTGTCTCCGTTGAACTATTTCGCATCATTTGTGGTCTGATTGCATTATGTTTTATTTCGCCCTGTTTTTTATTTTTTTTCATATATATATTTTTCCGCATTTACATTTTTATTTTTTTTCTTCGTTTGTCTCCTTTTTGGTACAAACTACCATAAAAAAAAAAATATATATATATATTTATATATATATATATATATATATATATATTATGGTAGTTTGTACCAAAAAGGAGACAAACGAAGAAAAAAAATAAAAATGTAAATGCAGAAAACTCGTGTCACAAGTTTGGTACAACGGAACCTCGCCAGCATCTACGAGGCCACATCTTTTTCATTTCAATCCCCCCCCCCCCCCCTCATCCCCAGGACCCGGGTTCAGCGGCACACCAGGAAGGGTACCTAAAGAATAGTAATGTTGTCTCTAAGTTCTTATAGGAGTCTACAGTGATTAAAAGAGGTATAAAATATCCCTTTATTTAGTTAAATGTAAATGTATTCCATCCCCTGTAATTGTTACCCTATGCTCTCAGTTGCTCGATATAACTCCATGTTTTTTTAAACACTATCCACTTATTCAATTTTTTGTGGAAATCCCCGCTTGTCTCTGCAATGCTCTCCTTCAACTCCTCCATTCTATAAGTTTCCTCGACTGCATCAATCCACTCCCATATCTGGGGAAACGCTGTCTCCTGCCATTTTTTTTGGTATAAGCCGTTTCACAGCATTTAATAGATGTGGGAGTAAAGACTGCCTGTAGCTTTTAATTCCCATGCAGCTGCCATGGAAAAGTACGCTTCAGGGATCCATCTTTAGCTCGTTGCCTGTGATCTCTTTAATGTGGATCAAAACCCTCTTCCAAAATTTCTGAATTTTCGGGCAGGTCCACCACAAATGTGCCATTGTACCCCTCTCCGTACACCCTCGTCAGCACTCGGAGGACAGGTCAGCTTTGTAATGGCAAGTTTTGTCAGGATTGATGTACCAGCCCGAAATACATTTATAGTTTGTCTCGGCTGTACGCATATCGATAGCAGAAGAGTGGGTCAGTTTCATTAATCTTGTGAACGTGTTTTCCCCTCTAAATGTTCCCAATTCCCTTTCCCATTTCTGTACAAAGGGGGGGTTCCCCCTGTGAATCTAATCTTATGAAAATCCTATATAACTTTGAGACCGTGCCCTTTACATTTTCGCAGTGGCATCGTTTTTCTAGTGGAGTCAGCTCTTCCTTCGACCGTAGTGGTCTGGGGAGGTGCTGAACAAAGTGCTGTATTTGAGTATAGCGCCATGTATTTAAATCCCAAGTGTCTATTCTAGATTTCAACTCTTCATAATTCCTAATTTCCCCGTCTTTAATTATATCTCCTAGGTAAACTTTTACTTTTCTAAACCAATTACCCCCTATTTTTTTTCCCCCGGTGCAAAATATGGGTTTTCTTTTAAATTAATTAGTGGAGAATTATATTTCTTATCTATTTGTGTCTGTATCCTATCCCATAATCTCAAAGCGTCCCGTGTCAGTTTAAAGGTATTACTGTCAAGTGCTCTAAATTGTGTGGGATTCCAAATAATGTTTCCCAAAGTTACGTTTGCTTGCGTTGTCTCTATTTGTACCCATCTTTTCCATGTTCTATTCCTGGCCCATTCCACCACCCGTGACAGGACAGCCGCTTGATGGTATTTTCTAATGTCTGGTACTGCTAGGCCCCCATATTGTTTCTCTTGTTTTAAAATTGATAAGGAGATGCAATGTTTTTATTTTTCCACACATTCATGAGAATTGAGTTAAGTATTCAGGGAAATTGAGGGGGAAGAGCTATTGGGATTAACTGGAATTTATATAGTATTTTTGGGACTATGGTCATTTTCAACATGTTTATACGGCCTATCCATGAAATGGGTTTATTTTATAGTTTTTTTTACCTCGCTTTTTACTTCATTTAACAGGGGGATATATTTTAATCTATAAATCCGCCTAGGCGAGTTAGTTAGTTTAATACCAAGATATTTTAATTCCTTTCTCCAGGGGACATTGCAAATCCCTTTTACCTGAGGTGTAGGGTGCTGTGTAATGTAAAGGGGTCCAGAAGTGCAGTGTAATGTAAAGGGGTCCAGAGGTGCAGGGTTCTGTATAATGTAAAGGGGTCCAGAGGTGCAGGGTGCTGTGTAATGTAAAGGGGTTCCAGAGGTGCAGGGTGCTGTGTAATGTAAAGGGACCCAGAGGTGCAGGGTGCTGCTATGTAGTGTAAAGTGGTCCAGAGGTGCAGGGTGCTGTGTAATGTAAAGGGGTCCAGAGGTGCAGGGTGCTGTGTAATGTAAAGGGACCCAGAGGTGCAGGGTGTTGCTATGTAATGTAAAGGGGTGCAAGGTGCTGTGTAATGTAAAGGGGTCCAGAGGTGCAGGGTTCTGTATAATGTAAAGGGACCCAGAGGTGCAGGGTGCTGTGTAATGTAAAGGGGGTCCAGAGCTGTGAAGGGCTGTGTAATGTATAGGGGTCCAGAGGTGCAGTTGTGGAGAGGGGTACATAGTAGTGACAGAGATATTGAAGGATGCAGGGGACGCAGTGGGTTGTTTTTTACATTTTACAGTGGGGTGGGGGGGTTTCCAGATATAGGATCTGCCCCAGGTGCCAAATGTTCTAGGTACGCCCCTGCCCTGTCTTCTTACACTCACGGCCTGTTGGTCTAAGAGTGACATTTCCAAATTGGAGTTCCGGCTTTTCTCACTTACTGATTGCCACAGAGATTGGAGTGCAGTGTGTGGAGATTTCGGTAGTAGAGGAGATCTATCTGTCCCTGCTTACGTATACTCTTCTTTGGTGAAGGTGAATGAACCCTGGATTTTGTCTTCTCATTGGACTTTTTTTTTTGTTCCTTCCATTAGTGCTCTATTTTTCAGTTTTATATGGACTCAATGTATTTTTGTTTCTGTGTTTTTTCACTGATCACGTTTTTCAATTATCTTGATGCCACAAGTTATTTTACAAGCTATATATATATATATATATATATATATATATATATATATATATATATATATATATATATATATATATATATATATATATATATATATATATATATATATATATATATATATATATATATATATAAAAAATTCGTTCAGATATACAAAGCCCAAGATGTCATATGACAGGCTATGGGTGCGAAGTGGTTTAAAGACCGCAGCCAGCTCGTTCTTTATGTTATTGGGGGCTTGTTAAATGTATAATGCTTAGGATTGCTACCCCGATGCCAGCTTTCCTTCTCAGTCAGTCAGTAGTGTAGATGCCATGCCAGGTGTCTTTAGTATGTCTTCTCTGACATGGTCATTGTAGGCTCCTTTTCATACTGTGTATGCGCACCGCAGCTACTTTTATACCTATGGATCATTTATACTGAGGGACTTCTGAAGGCTGTCATTTGTACAGATACCCATAGGAATGAATGTCTTTACAGTTAAGAGGAGCCAGCCCTAGACTGTGTCAGAGTAAAGGTCTAAGGAAGGAGGGGTGCTTGGGTAGTTATTAAAGCAACTTTTTTTTTTAGGTGTGTGTGTGTGTGTATTCATATATTCTTTTAAAACTATATTAGTTCTTAAATGCAGGCTCCTGAATGGGTCTACAGAAAAGCAAAATTGCCTATTGCCATTAAATAGGCACAAATCTTCTTATATCGAGGAAAGTCCTATAGTCTGAGCCCAACTAGCTATAGTATACAAAGTGTCCATATGAAGGAATAATTTTTTCAAGTTTTTGCACAGGCTCTGCAAAGTTTGAATTATTACAGTGTGTTTGTGTGTGTGTATGTTCGTGTTCTGTAGGTATTTTTATTTTATTTTATTTTTTCTTATATTAAAATAGAATTCTCAAATTGTGTTAAAATTTTTTTGCTATTTACAGGTCAATGAAACAAGTTTCCACAACATGACACGTGAAGATGCAGTGCAGTATCTAATGAACATCCCACAAAATGAAGAAATCGTTATACTGACACAGGGAAAAGAAGACAGTAAGTAGTATAAACACTATTGTAAGGTTTAACTGTAATGTTGCCTTTCTTACAGTAAGTTCCAATAAGCTGTTAAAGATCCACATTTATAGAGTGTACGCTGTTGTTCAGCTGCCATAGTTCATGAGTAGGCATGTAATTAGTCTAACACAGGGGCCTCCAAACTTTCTAAACAAAGGGCCAGTTTGCTGGCCTTCAGACTCTGGGAGGGCCAGACTGTGGTGTAGAAATAGTGCTCCTCATTGGGAGAAATGGTGCCCCAAGGGCCATTTAAAGGCAAATAAAGGCCAACATTCTGTCCCTGGGCTGCAGTTGGGAGACACAGGTCTCGTACATTAGGTTTTCATATAAAAATACTGTTAGAGCAATTTCAATTCTATGAGTTTTTAGCACATGACCAGTTTAGGTTTGTTGTTTTCTAGATTAATTTGCTTGTTTTTGACAAATTGGTATTAACACATTTTTGGGCTGATGAGACGTGGCTTTTGTCTTGCATTTCTCAATTATTAAATCTGTGAACAATATGAGATTGGCTAATCGGTAAGTTTAATTAGAAACACAACTGTATTGTGCTCTTGCAGATTCGGCAAATAATACACAACATTTCATTTATTTTTTGTGGATGCAGCACTGTCAGCAGGCCAATTTTATGTAATGGAAAGTGGAGTACACATGGATTAAAAATTGGCCAGTTCAGTAGGGACCAGTTGAGTTTTAGTCTTTAGCCTCGTACACGCGCTTTGTATTTCGGACAACCAAACATCCAATTTTTGTGGCATGCTAGTCTCATGTTGAAAGTGAAGAGGTTGCTAACAATACGAGAATTTTCATTTGCCAGAATACAACGTCAGAAGTGACGTAACACGTTGAATAGTTTTGTATGTATTTCTTAGTTTCTGAGCATGCGTAGTCTTGCTTTTATGATTTTCTATTACGTATGAAAACAAAATCAATGTTGAGTTCACATCCAACACATTTTATAGTCTGCACATCCAGCTTTTGTCTGACCAAAAAGTGAAATTGGCTGTCGAAAGCACCGTACTAAAGGTAAGATTTGTGGATGATCAGTCCTCGTTAAACAATTGACGACCGAAAATCAAGACGTGTATGGGCCTTTTGTGTAGCCCTCCATATTCGTCATGCATCTCTGACCAGTGTATTCTGACAGTGGGGAGTTCCTGCTGTCAGAATGCAATGCCCTGTGGCAGAAGGGAATTACTGCATCTACCTCGCTTGTGTGAATGCAGGAATCTGTTTTTTTTTTGTGTGTGTTTTTTTTCAGTTAGCCCACTAAATGAATGAAGGAAAAAAAACTGATCCATATGTACCCAACTTTAGAACCTGCCTGTAGTTGTGTTGTATATAGTATGTCCCTGTCACTTCCTATTTTCTGATGCAAATTTTGCTTTAGTTTACAGAAAAATGATAAAGTCTAACTTGGGCGATTCCTTCTATATTCGTACACACTTTGAGTATGAAGCAGATACCCCATCTAGCCTGAGTTTTACTCGGGGTGAGATATTCCATGTTTTGGACACCATGTACCGTGGAAAATTAGGCTCTTGGCTTGCCACCCGTGTTGGAAAAGATTTGAAGGAGATGAAAAAAGGAATAATACCAAATAGATCCAGGTAAATTGAGTTTCTTAATTCTGATATTTGCATTTTATATTTGAAAAATTGACAAAAATGTTAAGTATAGCCTCAGTTAAGACTAATTAATAATTAATGTACCATCATCCAAAATATTTGAATCAGAAAAGTATTACCAATTGAATATAAGGTAAAGGCTGCTACTTGAGGCCTGTTAACTAGGGGTGCAACGGATCAAAAAACTCACGGTTCGGATCGTTCCTCGGATCAGGAGTGACGGATCGGATCGTTTTTCGGATTAGCAAAAAAGAAAAAAAAAATCCCCCCCCACTGTAATATCCACATCTACCCCCCCCCCTTACTGCAGTGGAGTCACTCGGTGCAAAAAAATAATAAAAATGTCACCCCTGCCCACCCACTATGGCCCCCCCTCAGTGCAGACACCCCACAGTAGTGCAGACCTCAGACGGTAACCCCCCCCCCCCCCCCAGTAGTGCAGACCTCAGACGGTAACCCCCCCTCATAGTGCAGACCTCAGACAGCGGCATGTTTTTCCCTCGAGCGTGGGCTCCTCCTCCTCTGTGGGTGTACCAAGATGGATCGCGGGGTGTGCTGATCCGAACAAGGTGACCCGTTCGGATCACAAATCGGTGACGATCCGTTGCACCCCTACTGTTAACCCATCAATACTCATAGGTCATGGGGTGTTGCCTAGGATTTTAAAGGCACTGATAACAACAGATAACGTAAAAAATTAATTTATTGACATAAAAATTATACATTATTAAAACCATTTGGGACAGGTCCCACAATACAGAACAGCTATGTTGATCACAAGAACCATCAATTATCTGTTTAGGGTGGGACAAGCCTTTGCCTTGACCGGTTTCGCAGTACAACCGCTTCTTTAGGAGGGTCTAAAGAGTACATAAAATGTACAAAAACAAGTAATTTTAAACAAAAAAATACATGAAATAACGATATTTTATAAATGCAAGACAGTCAGGTGTCAAAAGTTGAGAATAGCTCACCTAATAGGGTTCATGGATCAAACACAGGCTCAAGAGCCCCCCGCAGACGAGGGGCAATAGTGTGACAGGCTCTAATAAAAATAAGTAAAATCCTTTAGTAATGTTGTTAAATTAAGTAAGAGAGGGGGAGGGGGGGCCACCGCGTGTGATGCTGGAGTGAGAACCAATTGGTCAGTGATCAGGGAATGGAGTTAGGAGGGGGAGAAAAAGATGAAGGGAAAGTGAAAACCCAAAGAAAAGGGGGGTGAAAGATGGGGAAGGGGAGAGAAAAGGGAAGAAGAAAGGGGGGGTGAAAGGGGGGGAGCAGAGGACAAAAAGGAGAGGAAAAAGGTAGAGAGGGGAGGTGGAAAAGGAGAATTGAGGAAAGGAGGTGAAGAGGAGAAAAGAAAAATAGAAAAAAGATGGAAAGAAGAGGGAGGGGAAAAGAAGGAAAAAGGGGGGGGGAGAGGGAAGGGGGAGGGAAAGAAGGAAAGGGGGGACAGGGGAGGAAAAAGTAGTGAAGGAAGGGGGAGAAGGGAAAAAGGGAAACCAAGTGAGGAAGGGTAAGAAACCGTGAGGGAAGTGAGAACGTGACACCATGATATCCAAGAAATAAAAGGTATCAGGGACTGTCAAAAGGGAATATGAGAACTCCTTACCATTGAAACAACTACAATTGTATACAATGGGGGTAGCAGGGTGTGTATAGTAGCGAGGCTAGTATACAGTGTGATCAGATGGAGTGGACACCAGTGGAATTGTGTAAAGCATAAACGGTTACCTTCCCTATCCCTCACCCCCCTTTTCCTTGGGTTTTCACTTTCCCTTCATCTTTTTCTCCCCCTCCTTCCATTCCCCGATCACTCACCAATTGGTTCTCACTTCAGCACTACACAATCGCACACGGTGGCCCTCCCCTCTCTTACTAAATTTAACAACATTACTAAAGGATTTTACTTATTTTTATTAGAGCCTGTCACACTATTCCCCCTCGTGTGCCGCTTTTGAGCCTGTCTTTGATCCATGAACCCTATTAGGTGAGCTATTCTCAACTTTTCTTGACACCTGACTGTCTTGCATTTATAAAATATTGTTATTTCATGTCTTTTTTTTGTTTTTGTTTAAAATTGCTTGTTTTTGTACATTTTATGTATTCTTTAGACCCTCCTGAAGAAGCGGTTGTACCGCGAAACCGGTCGAGGCAGTGGCTTGTCCAACCCTAAACAGATAATTGATGGTTATTGTGATCAACATGGCTGTTTAGTATTGTGGGACCTGTCCCAAATGGTTTTTAATAATGTATAATTTTTATGTCAATAAATACATTTTTTACGTTATCTGTTGTTAGTGCCTTTAAAATCCTAGTCAACACCCCATGACCTATGAGTATTAATGGGTTAACAGGCCTCAAGCAGCCTTTACCTTATATTAATTTGGTCTTTTCATATTTGAAAAATTCCAGGTGTGACATTTTATATATAGTTACATTGGTCCAGCTAGAACCAATGTTAAATTGCATATACCATGCCTGCGGGATCCCTCCAGAAGCTGCAAATCACTGTAGCAGAAACTGATACTCCAGTCATCTCCACTATATTCCAGGTCCTGTTCCAAGCGCCTGCTCTGTTGCATTTTAAAAACATGAGGGCAGATGTTAGCATGCATAACATTCAGAGAATGCCTTTCATTTTCTCAACAAATGAAACAAGTTCTTTTGACTAAACAAAATGGAGAGTCAGGGTGGTGACATTACGCTCTCCACATTGTCCATTCGGAGAATGCCTTGCATGTATTGAGAAAATGCAAAAACAATCCCTGAATGGTGCCCGTGCTGAACAGCCGACCTCCTGTTTATGCAGCAGGGGATCCAGGGGCTAGTAGAGATCACTGAATAGATCTAGGGGGATCCAACAGGCTTAGTAGTATATGCAATCACAGGTTCAAGTAAACAACTTTTGTTATGATGGGAAAAAAACCTTTGAGTAATAAACAAACTGTTGCAGATTCCTACTTGTTTCTGCTTTTGAAGGAAAAGCTGGCTGTTCTTCTTTTTTGTCTTTTGGATACTGATTTTGAATGAAAGTGCCTTTTTGATTATTGATTAGCTAATGCACTTGCAGTGCTTTGAAGAACATGCAAGGTCTGCATCCCTTTAGAAGTGATTAACTCTTTGAAAGTGTCTCATCAAAGAATAAATATGTTACAGGGAATGCCTAAAATCTGTCTTGTATTTGTTGCCATTTTTGCATTGAATTTGAAAGAAATTTAAACTGTAGATTAAACGGGAAAGGTAATTTTAATACCATTAAATTACAATATTTGTGTTGCTATTATAAAGTGCAGTTACCCTTTAAGTGTCTCTTCCTATAGTAGTACCTATGCTTACTGTTTTACTTTGTTTAGGGCAGAGCAATATGCTAGCTTAGAGAATGTCCTTAAACCTCAGCAATCTTCAGGACCAAGAGCTGAATTTTGGAAGCTGCGAGGCTTGAGAGGGGCCAAAAAAATATTAAAGAAAAGCAGAGAGGATCTGTCTGCTATAACAAACAAGGCCAAGTATCCGCCTTACGAGAAAGTGGTGCTCCGAGAAGGTAAAAAAACAACGGTTTTCCTAAAGTGTTTGCCTAAATAATTTTTTTTAGTCTTGTGAGTGAGGAAAATTAGCAAGTTAACTTTAGGGTACCTTTTAAGTAAGAATCATGGAGAAGTCCATATTAAAAGAGAAGCCCGGGATTCCAAAATGACAAACCTACATACTCACCTATATGGCTTTAGCTTTGATCCAGGGCCGCAGCTGTCCCCTGTCTTCTCTACACCGAGAACTGAGTGATCAAGGATCACTAATTGCTCAGACCTAAGGTCTGCTCTAAACACATGGTCAAACTGCCAATTTTATAATGAACAGGCAAGGTCTTAAAGAGTTTTGTATATAAAAGCCTAAAAAAAAGTAAGAGTTCAGATATTAGCAATGGCTTTAAGTGCAAAACCAAATACATACAATAAAATGCTAGAACAATGTTATAGGCATGCAGAGTAATAATGGCTCTGAGTATACAAGATGGTGTGAAGAGCTAGATTGGAAGGCCAGTTATTTGCGAGAAGAGGCAAGTTTGACTGGACTGTGTCGCATATAAGTGGGATCCATGGGGTAGAGGTAGCATCTTTATGTTTACATCTATAATTTTCTTGGTTGCTAGAAGGCTCACACACGTGGCATAGTGTTCCAGCCAACGGTCCCAGATTTAATTATATTTAGGTTATCCTCATTGTAATTAATTTAGCTTCTTGTACAGGACAGTAGCATTGGCATCTGCTAACCAGGATTTTAGTGGGGGGGGGGGGTGGAATCTCCTGCATCCAGTTCCAGGCTATTTTCTTTCTTGATAAGTAAGTAACTAAATAAGGCTTTATGTAGAAATATCCTCATGTATTTGTCAGCAGCTGCATCTGGGAATAATCCAAAGATAAACGTTTTAGGGCTTTAGGTCAGGGGCTAGTCAATTTGGTCATGGAGGAATTGTACCACCAGAAAGCATGAGTTCTTGAATCCTGCGAGAAGCCCACAGCAGGTTGTAAAAAGTGCAATTGATGCTGGAGTAGCATGGGCACTAGGAGCTGTGTGCAGGATGGGATCTAGCTATACATAGTGGTGTCAGATAATGTAAATTATACACTTGCGTGGGGCAATCGGATATTTTTTGGGACATGGATTTGCAATTAACCAAGACCTCTTCCCACTCCACTTTCTCTGGGCCCCTAAATCTGTCTCCCAGCTGGCCTTAGCTTGGTAAGCTATTTCAGTGACTGGTGTAAAAGGTGAATTTCAACTTTTTAGGGTCAGTGCTATAAACCATCTCCAACAGTGGAACTGGGGCCAACAACAGGTATGCCTCTTAAAATTGAGTGTGAAAGGCTTGGCAGATCTGGAAGTATCAAAGTAGCATAAAATTAGGCAGAGAGAGAACTCTTTAAGCTCCTGAAAGGTTTTGAGGCTAGTGTGAGAGATTTCATAGATGGAGAGGCTTTAAAACTAGGTAGTGGAGGGGAGGCATTAGAGGAAACAGAAAGTATCGAAAGCGAATGTTTAGAGGGTACTAATGGAGGCACCAGCGATAATATAACCACTTGCTTATTGGGCACTTATACCCCCATCCTACCCAGACAAATTTTCAGCTTTCAGCGTTGATGCACTTTGAATGACAGTTGCGCGTGTCGTACAACACTGTACTCAAATTACATTCTTAACATTTTTTCCCAACAAATAGAGATTCTTTTGACAGTATTTGATCACCTTTGCGGTTTTTTTTTTTTGTTAAAAAAAAGACAGATTTTTACATTTTTTTTATTATATATTTTGTTATAAAATTAAGCAAACAGATAATTTTTTTCCTTCATTGATGTATGCTGATGAGGCTGCACTGATGGGCGGCACTGAAGGGCATTGATGTGTGGCACTGAGACGTGGCACAAGTAGCTTACACGTATAGGCAGCATTGCTAGGTGGCACTGATGAGGCACTGATTGGCATCACTGGGCATTAATAGGTAACACTGTGGGCATTGATAGGGGGCACTGGCAGGTAACAATGGCAGGTGGCACTGGCAGGCGGTTTTCATGGGCACTGATGAGGCCGATGTGCTAGACCTATTAATCACAAATAAAACGGATCTGATCGTGGAAGTGGAAATAAGAGCCAGCTTGGAAACCAGCGATCACAGAATACTTATATTAAAGCGGAAGTCCGCCTAAAAAAAATATTTAAAGCCAGCAGCTACAAATACTGCAGCTGCTGACTTTTAATATGGACACTTACCTGTCCACGGCACCCGCAATGTTGGCAGCTGAAGCCTTTTAGTTGCTTGGCTCTCGGCTGCCCCCGCTGGCATCCTCGGTGATGGAATCAGGAAGTGAAGCCTTGTGGCCAAATTTCTAGTATGGAATGTCCGTGGTCTAAGAGACCAACTGAAATGCACTGCAGCCCTGTCCTTTCTTAGAGATCAACAGGCAGTGATAGTCTTGGTGGACACTCATGTGCAGGGATATTTACAGCGGGTGCTGCGGTGCCCCTGGATTGGCTGGACCTTCCATACCACTTACTCCAGGGGTGTCTCAGTGCTCGTGGCCAAGTCGGTATACTTTGAACTTAGTCAGTGGCTCTAGACCCACAGGTCAGATGTGTCTTCTTGCACGTCAAAATAGCAGGTAATTAATTACTGATCCAACCTGGTATGTTCCCCCCCCCTCTCCTCAGTTTAACTCCACCATTCTTAGTGAGGGATTTTCATTAATGGCCAAACATCCTTCCATACCATCTATCTTGTTGGGGAACTTCAACATGTTGGCCAACCCCTTCCTGGACCGGCTGGACCTAGGGTGGCGGACACCTAGGCCAGACCGAGACACCAGGTTTGCACGCCTGATGCTGAGCTTTAACTTAGTAGACACTTGGTTATTCTAGCCCCCATTCTACCATGTCCCGGATAGTTTCTATTTGGCTCTCTAGTACCATGATCCTCAGGCTGCAAACTTCTGGATTTGGCCCCTGACTACTCTGACCATTCCCGATATTGTGTTGTGCTGACACCAAATAATGATCCCCCCCCCCCCCACAATTGAACTGGAGATTAAATCCCTTCCGGTTGACTATCATTCCTGACACTGATAGATTAGCCTTGGAATGGGGATTCTTTTTCAATGATAATGCAGCTATGTCCTCCCCACTTATAATATTGTAAGCATTTAAAAAGCATGCTAGAATGTTGCTCATTGAATGCATTTCCAGATTCAGACTGGACTCCAAGGCTGGCTATGATTAGGCTATGGCTCGGCTTAATGAACTGGAAGAAAGCACTGTGGCAGAGGCATCACCAGTCTGGCTGGAACAATTGAAACCTCAAGCCAGGGTGGTGGACCAGATGTGCCAGGAACAGGCCAAGCATAAACTATTCTTTACCAAACAAAAGATATTTGAGCAGGGTGAGCCCCCGGGTAAGCTACTGGCGTACCTGGCGCACTTGGACTGAGACCTCCAGTAGTTATTACCCTACACTCTGCTACGGCAGGTGTGCTTACAGACCCTGCAGCGATTTGTTCAGGAGGTTGCTACTCATATTCAAGAAGTGTAGTCAGCTACCCCCCCCCCCCACAGTACCTGGAGAAATTCCTTAATGACCTCACGCTTCCTAAATTAACCACTAAACAGGTAGACATACTGGGGGCTCCAATAATGGCAGACAACATTACCTCGCTATCTCGCACTTTGTGAAAGCCAAGGCCCGGGTTCCGATGGCCTACCCATTGAATTTTATATTAATTTTTCTGAGACATTAGTCTCTAGGCTCCTCGCTTTTTACGGGGCAATATTAGAGTCCTCTGCCCTTCCAGAATCGGCGCACTAAGCTATTTTAGTGCTTATTCCCAAACCCGTTAAAGACCCCCAGCTGCCAAAAGTCAAAATATTAGCCAATATCCTAGCCATGCGTCTTAATACGATCATTTTCTCCCTAATCCATCTGGACCAAATGGGGTTCATGTCAGCCCAAAATACGGCCTTAAATACCAGGCTTCTCTTTATGAACATTCAGGCCTCCCACCGACAAATTGGATCCAGAATAATTGTCTCTCTGGATGTAGCTTAGGCTTTTGATTCAGTTGAATGGCAGTACAAATGGCAGTGTCTTCGCTGCTTTGGATTTGGCTACAACTTTATTAAGTGACTCACTATCCTCTATTCCGCTCTGCAGGCCAGGGTGGTGGCCAACGTCTGGACCTCTGGCGCCTTTCCACTTTCAAGGGGAACGCGCCAGGGATGCCCCATTTTGCCATTCCTGTATGAGCTGGTGGTGGGGCCTCTGGCAGACTCCACCATTAGCGCATACCGGAGTGGCAAAATGGGGCATCCTTGCACGTTCCCCTTGAAAGTGGAAAGGTTCCAGAGGTCCAGCCGTTGGGCAAATCCATATATAGAAAGTGGAGCCTCTGGTGGTCGCCCTGAGGTAGACATGTGCATTTTGTTTCGTTCTGAATCAAAATTCTGACAAATTTTACATTATTCGGAAATTCACATGCATCCGAATTTCCAAATTACAAAAAAAATATTCAATTAGAAAAAAAAAACGCAAACAAAATGTCATTAGAAAATGAAATCGTATTAGAAAATGAAATCGTATTAGAAAATGAAATCGTATTAGAAAATGAAATCGTATTAGAAAAATAAATCGTATTAGAAAAAGAAATCGTATTAGAAAAAGAAATCGTATTAGAAAAAGAAATCGTATTAGAAAAAGAAATCGTATTAGAAAATGAAATCGTATTCGAAAATGAAATCGTATTTGAAAATGAAATCGTATTTGAAAATGAAATCGGAATGGAAATCAATTTTCTAAAACAATAAAATTGAATATAAAACAATAACGCAATAGAATAAAAAATTATGGAAAAGAATAACATTTAATAGAATGTATTAAAATGGAACATGACCGTCTTCTGAAATTTGAATAGTATAAATTTGAATTCAAGAATAGAATAGATTGGAAAATCCAAACGATGGAAACTAAAATAGAAAAGACTAGAAAAACAATAGAACAGAATAGAATAAAATATATCATATTTTATTCTATTCTGTTCTATTGTTTTTCTATTCTAATATTTTGAATTTGAATTCATTCTATATGAAATTCAAATTTCCTATCGAATGAAATTGAATTTGAATAGAAAATATTATAATAGATTAGTTTTGTATTAGATTTTTAATTTTTTTTTACCGAATTCAAAAAATGTTGATCACATTCGAAAAAATTCTACCACTTGTGAAAAAAATTAGACTTCGAAAAAGTAAACTAAACTATATACAACCATTTTCCAAAATTCAAATTTCGTATTAGAATAGCAAATATTAGAATAGAAAATAAAAAAACTAGAAACAGTAGAACAGAATCAAATAAAATATAACATTTATTTTTGTTCTGAATATATATGAAAAAAAAAAAATTATACCATTTTCCCAAATTCTATTTTTGTATAGAATGAATTTGAATAAAAAAGATTAGAATAGAAAAGAATAGACTAGAAAAACAATAGAATAAAATATAATATATATTCCTTTCATGACTAAGCCTATTTCTGACATTTGGCGTTTGCAAGTTGAAATCAGTATTTTTTTGTAAGAAAATTATTTAGACCCCCCAAACATTATATAGGTTTTTATATAGGTTTTTTTTAGCAGAGAATCTACAAAATAAAATGGCAATTGTTGCAAAATTCTATGTCGCATGGTATTTGTGCAGCAGGGTTTTAAACGCAACTTTTTGGGAAAATTTCATGAATAAAAAAAATTAAAAGGTAAAGTTGGCCCAATTTTTTGGTATAATGTGAAACATGAGGTTACGCCGAGTAAATGAATAACAAACATGTTATGCTTTATAATTGCACGCACTTGAGGAATGGCGACAAACTACGGTATCTAAAAATGTTAATAGGCGATGCTTTAAACTTTTTTTACGGTTGCCAGGTTAGAGTTACAGAGGCGGTCTAGTGCTAGAATTATTGCTCTCGCTCTGACGAGTGCGGCGATACCTCACATGTGTGATTTGACCACAGTTTACATATGCGGGCGTGACTTGCGTATTGTGTTTTCTTTGTTGCGCAAGCTTGCGGGGAGGTGGAGCGCTTTAAAAAAGTTTAAAACTTAAAAAAGTTTTATTTCTTTTAGTGAGTTGTATAATATTAAATTGGGTTTTATAAAAAAAAGAAAAATTGATCACTTTTATTGCTGTCACAAGGAATGTTAACATCCCTTGTGACATTACTAGGTGGTGACAGGTACTCTTTAGACCCCCTTTGCACTTCAAAGGATTCAGATTGCCGAAAACGGCGATTCTGAATACTGTGTATTTTTTTGAATCCGGCACCATTGGTAGTTCTGAGTAACCTAGAAGTCATGTCATGATGCCACCTGTGTTTACATTGCGGAGACTGAATCAAAGCCATTTATGGCTTTGTTCCAGTCTGGGGCGAGACACAAGGAGGCAGATCGTGAATCGGGTCTCCTGGTGGGACGAGAGGCTCGGTCAGAGCAGCGGGAAGGGTAATGTAGCTGTCGGGCATCATCCCAGGATAACCCCCGAAAGCCGAGGCGGGAAAGTATTAAATATCATATTATTCTATTTTGTTTTATTGTTTTTCTAGTCTATTTTTTTCTACTCTAGTCTAATCTTTTGTGTTCTAATACATTGTATACGAAATTCAAAAGATGGTCTTTTATTTATTCATACATACATATATATATATATATATATATATATATATATATATATATATATATATATATATATATATATATATACACATCCAAAATTCCAATTTCATATAGAATGAATTTGGATAGAAAAGATTAGAATAGAATTGACAATAATAGAAAAACAGAATATATATGTATATTCTGTTCTGTTTTTTTATTATTGTCAATTCTATTCTAATCTTTTCTATCCAAATTTATTCTATATGAAATTTGAATTTTGGAAGATGTATAATATAATTAAAAAAAAATAGTGCAGCGCTAAACAAACATGGGTGGTACACGGAATAGAAGTACCACGAGGTGATGGATAATAACCAATGTGAATGTTATAATAATTGGTGAAGCACACAACTAAATATAATAATGTGAAAGTCCATGTATGGTGAACACAAAAAATGAATGAATTCCTTCCAGGTAAAGACACTACAGTCAACCAGTCATTCCAGCTTTCAGTGTCTTTGCCTGGAAGGAATCCATTCATTTTTGTGTTCACCTTACATGGACTTTCATATTATTATATTTGGTTGTGTGTTTCGGCACTTATTATAACATTCACATTGGTTATTATCCATCACCTCGTGGTACTTCTATTTAGTGTACCACCCATGTTTGTTTAGCACTGCACTATTTATTTTTGTTTGACTTTGTTAGAGTGCTGGCAACTTCTTTTTCACATTGTGTTCTAGCTCAGTTTTTTCTTTAAAAAAAAAAAAAAAATATATATATATATACTGTATTAATATTATTGTATTATACTTCTTCTATGCTATTCTTTTCTTTTTTATTCTAATCTTTTCTATTCAAATTTTAAGAAATTTCTGAATTCTGAAATTTGTATTTTATATAGCATGAATTTGAATTGGAGTAGAGAGGAATAGAAAATAATAAAATAGAAAAAAGATAGAACAGAATAGAATATATATATGATATATGATTTTATTCATCGATATATATATATATATATATATAAAAACCTCATCCGAAATTCCAATTTGGTACAGAATAAATTAGAAGAGAAAAGATTTAAATAGAATATATATTTTTTCTATTCCATTAATAATTTCTATTGGAATTTGATTTCTTGCTATACGTCGAATTTCAGAAGATGTTATACATAAATATAAATATAACATTTTTATCCATCTCTAATAATATATATAATATAATATAAAAAAAAAATTCTGTTCTGTGCTATGGTTTTTCTATGCTTATCTTTTCTAGTATTTTCGATTCTATGCTAAACTTTTATATTCAAATTTGATTTCATTCTATACAAATTTTGGAGAATGGTTATATATCGTTTAGTTCCATTGCGGTAGAATTATTTTGAATAGGAGTAAATGACTCACACAGTGATTAATCTACACTTGGTAATGGCACGCGACAGGGATATACTCTTTCACCCCTGTTTGCCATTTCGTTAAAATCTTTTCATTCCACAATAAGGTATAATCATACTTTTTGTTTTATGTTTTGGATGAACAAGGCTTTCTTTTTGGGAATATTGCCCTGCAACAATATATATATATATATATATTTTTTATACAGCTTGCCTGTAAAATCCTTTTCTTGTGAATATATCACGGGACACAGAGCCTTAATTACTTAATGGGTTATTTAGTCACCACAGGTGATTGGACACTGTCAAACCAAATTAAATTTTTTGAGTTCCTCCCCTATATAACCCCTCCCAAGTGGAGAGTACCTTAGTTTTGTAGCAAAGCAATAAAACTAGGTAGAATTATTTCGAATAGGTGTAAATGGGGTGGGAGCTCTGTGTCCCGTGAGATATTTCCAAGAAAAGGATTTTACAGACCAGCTGTTTTAAAAAATCCTATTTTCTTGATCATTCATCACAAGACACAGAGCCTTAATTACTTAATGGGATGTCCCTTAGCAATGCTAAAATTGAGGGGAGGGGGAGACACAGATCAGAAATAAGACCGCCATCGGGCCAGAGGATCTATACTGCTGCCTGCAGCACACTACACCTAAAGGCAGCATCCTTGTACCCTCTCATATCTACCTGGTAAAATTTAGTAAATGGATGGACCGAAGACCAAGTAGCAGCCTTGGAGGCCTGGTGATGCACTGCCCATGAAGCACCAACTGCTCAAGTGCACTTTCACCTTAAAAGGAGGGATCTTCTTTTCTAAACCATAGGCCTGAATAATGACTTGTCGAATCCAACTTGCAATAGTAGATTTTGACGCTGACTGGCCCTTCCTTGGGCCCTGTGGCAGAATAAACAGACAATCAGTCTTCCTTATCTGAGCCTTAGCTTGCAGATAAACCTTTACTGCTCTTACAACATCTAGAGAATGTACTCTCTCTTCCTCCGCAGAGTGCGCATCTGGAAAAAGACGGTAGGGCTATATCTTGATACAGATGGAATCCTGAAACGACCTTAGGTAGGAAAGTTGGGTGAGGACGCAGCACCACCCTGTCATCATGAATAATCACATACGGTTCTTTTACACGAAAGAGCTGCCAATTCCGATACCCTCCTTGCTGAGGATATGGCTACAAGAAAACAGTTTCTTTATCAAAAGACTTGGAGAAACCTGGTGTAAAGGCTCAAAAGGTAGCTTCTGTAAAACGGATAATACCAAATTCAAATCCCATGGGCACACGGGAGACTTAACCGGCAGATTCAAACTCTGTGCTCCCTGAATAAAGGCCCTGACCAGGGAATTGGAGGCAAGCAGTTTCTGAAAGAAAACCGACAAGGTCGACATATGGCCCTTGATAGTGCTGAAAGCCAACTTTATATTTAAAGCGGATCTCCACCCTAAAGTGAAGATCCGCTGATCGGAACCCTCCCCCCCTCCGGCGTCACATTTGACACCTTTCAGGGGGGAGGGGGGTGCAGATACCTGTCTAAAGACAGGTATCCGCACCCACTTCCGGCCCGCAGTCTCGGGCAAAAGACGGGCTTTTCCCGTTGTGTGCTGGGAACTCTCAGCTCCCAGCACACAGCGGGAGCCAATCGCGGGCGCAGCGCGACTCGCGCATGCGCCGTAGGGAACCGGGCAGTGAAGCCGGAGCGCTTCACTTCCTGGTTCCCTCGCCGTGGATGGAGGGGGGAGCAGCAGGGTGACGAGCGATCGCTCATCCTCTGCTGCGGACGCCGCTGGACTCCAGGACAGGTAAGTGTCCTAATATTAAAAGTCAGCAGCTGCAGTATTTGTTGCTGCTGGCTTTTAATATTTATTTATGGTGAACCATCCGCTTTAAGCCCAAATGAAGAAAGGCAAGAATCCTATTAATGGCATACTTCCTAGGATGCCACTTTCTGGGTTCACACCAGGAAACCTATGCCTTCCAGGTTCTGTATTAGATGAGCCTGGAGGCCGGCTTCCTAGCATTAACCAGAGTGGATAGGGTTGGCCCTGAGAGCCCACGTTTCCTCAGAATGTGGGTCTCAACAGCCAAATCGTCAAAAAAATCCACCTGCCAATTCTTTACCCCTGGAATGAAGACCGCAGATAGGCGAGGAATATGCCTATCTGGCCAGGATGTAATTCACCTCTTTTTGAGCATCCAGATTTCTGGTGCCTCCTTGGTAATCAATATAGGCCACGGCTGTAGCATTGTCGGACTGAATCCGAACAGGCCAACCCTGCAGTCTGTAAGACCAAACTTTGATTGCCAGGTGAATTGCCTGAATTTCCAGGATGTTGATGGGTAGGAGGTTTTCGGCCCCGGACCACTTCCCCTGGGCAGATTCTTCTTCTAGAACTGCCCCCCAGCCAAGAAGGTTGGCGTCTGTGGTCACCACTTTCTAGGTAATTGGAGTGAAGGAGTTTCCTTCAGACAGATTTTGGGGGAGCACTCACCAATTGAGTAAAATAAATAAATGATTTCGCGCTAGAGTGAAATAGATGTAAACAATTGACTCGCCAATTAATGTGGTAAATAAAGTGATAACCAACATCTAATATATAAAATAAACACGTGAACACATCAAATATATGGAGATGATCATATATATATATATATATATATATATATATATATATATATATATATATATATATATATATATATATGTGTTCCAATAGAAAGTGCTACAGTGCAAATATAAACAAATGCAGTATCTGTAAATGGTGCAAATATACTGCAAATAAGTGCAAAAAAATGCAAAAAGGATGTGTTAGTAGTGCCACAGATTGCACCAATATGCAGTGTAAGGATGGTTCAATAATGCAAAGATGGTAAATGCAGTTATTATATTAATGTCCCATATAATAAGAGGATGAATCCTCCAGTGTTTCCAAATTCCTGATGAGAGAATTTCTTAATTGTAGTATTGAACCGTGGTGACTCTCCTTCACTGGTCTCTCACCTTACGAATAAAAAATGCAGGCACGGGGGGCGTGGCTTGACCTCGCTGGAAGATGGCTGCCTGATTCCTCGGCTCCCGCCGCTGCAGCTCATTTTTCAAGATTGCAATTGCGGTATATTGATTATACCGACAGGCTCCCGGAACACTACCGAATCTTATCTTATACCAAGGTAGCTATTTGATTTTTGGACTTAAAATCATCAGTTCACTTCAACCACATTGACAGCGCATATTATCAATCTGAACTTTCCCGCTGTTATTACCCCCTATTTTATTCACTGCCAAATTCTAATATGGCAGCTGATAAAACTGAAGGACATTCAAACATCGGGACTATACAACCCAGCTTAATGGACCTTAAATCGGTAGCGGTGGACATCAAGGAAACACTATCGGCAGCGATAGCTGAACTGCATATTGACTTATGCGACATTACCAATCACGTGCAAAATGTTAAAATGACTACCACTCAACATGATGCAGTTCTTCGCCGTATGGCTTTCAAAATGGATACTCAAACATTACAATTGAGAGACCTCCAACGCCATACTGAGGACTTGGAGAACAGGGGAAGGAGACACAATCTGCGTATCGGTGGTCTTCCTGAGGAAATAGACAATGACCACCTTCTTGGTAGTATAACTGATCTATTCAATGGTATTCTAGACAGACACCCAAATACCATTATAGGCATGGATCGCTTTCATAGAGCCCTTAAACCAAGGGGAAAACCCACAGACCCCCCCCCAGGGATGGGATATGCTGCCTAACTGATTACGGATTGAAGGAGGAGATTCTTAAAACCGCCAGAA
This sequence comes from Rana kukunoris, assembly GCA_029574335.1. NCBI lineage: Eukaryota > Metazoa > Chordata > Amphibia > Anura > Ranidae > Rana > Rana kukunoris. Next base: position 411,829,727 of record CM056049.1, read on the forward strand.
TCAAGGCCAACATATCTTATAATGGATCGCGTATACAAATCTTTCAAGACAGTTCCAGCATTACTCTAAAAAAAATAGGAGAGATCTTAAACCACTACTTGAGATTCTCTGCAAAAAAGACATTTATAAATGGAAATTTCAATTTACATTGTCTGCCACACACCAAGGACGCACTGCTTTGCTGAGAGTGCCTGAGGACCTCATATCTTTCTGTGACACATTTAACTTACCTCTGGTTGAAGTCGCAGACTGGTACGCAGAGTTTCGTCACGTGCTCAGGAAGAAAGACCATGGATCGTCTAAGCTTATGGAGAAGCAAGCTGCCGGACTTTATAGAAGACGCTCCCCTTCAGCTGATAAGGTCTCCTCTACACCACACGGATCTCGCTCCGAACCGACTTCATAAGAGGTGTCTTATGAAGAGGAATGACAGTGACATTCAACTTACCAAATCCATGGTCCTAACTTGCTGTACTCTTCACAATCTTTGTGAAAGTCATGGAGAAGACTTTGACCAGGATTGGAATACATCTCCAGAAGAGCCAGTACCAGTAACAGCAGCACAAGATATGGAAGAAGAGTGCAGTGAAATAAGTCCGGCTCTGATCCGGCACCTTAACTTTTAATTTCTCATTGTTTATTAGTATAATGTTTAATTACTTTTTGTTATATGTTTAATAAAATGTGCATTGGGAATATTCTGTGGTTGGCTACTCTGTGGTTGGCTTGATGAAAAACTACTGTTGCTGCTGAGACGTTGACGGTCCATCATCTGAAAAGTTTGATGCATCATTGGAGAGTTCATCAACTGTTTCTGAAAATAAACATATGGTTAGATATTTTATTTCAAATGGTTAGCAGAGCGATATCCTATGCAAAGTTTTAAATAAATTAACTTTAACAAAGGGGTCTACCTTGGATTTGAGAATTACAGTTGCAGAGTCAAGATCTCCCTCCCTGCCTTGGTTTGCTGGCCGATGATCGTAAATGGCGTCCATGCCGTCGTACCACCTCCAAGCATTTGGACAGTTTCCACTACGGTTGTTGGCGTCCTTAATTTTTTTATATTGTGCTTTAAGCTTCTTAAGCTTTGCCCTACACTGGCCCGACGTCTGTTCGAATCCCTCGGCTGCCATCCGCTGAGAAATATCTTTATAGACCTTTTCATTTCTCACTGATCCATCAAGCTCACTCTGAATAACGCCATCACCAATAATTGATAGGAAAGTAGACAGTTCCTCAGATAACCAGACCCTGCTGTTTGCTGGCATCCTTCTCTTTTATATGGACTAGCAAAGTGGTGATTGGTTGGCGCTTTGCTTTGGTGTCAGCATAGCTGTTTTCTGTCCACCAATCAGTGGAAACTACCATGTGACGCCAGTAGCTCCGCCCTAACCTTACCGTTCCATTTTTGTATGGACCCACATGAGAAGCAGGACTCTGAATGGTCCGGTACGGTTCGCTTTTATGGCACGCTTTCATAATGGAAACACCCAAAAATGGTGAACCGTACCGTACCGAACTGATCTGCTCAGTGGAAACAAGGCATAAGACTGAACTGCTGACTAAGAGTGGTTACTAGTCTTGTCATTGAAATTGTTTACAATCCCTTATCCATTTTATGCTTACTATTTTTCTGATTGATGCATAGCTTATGTTTATATTCCCTTATCGACACTGAATTTCAATCTTTATGCAGCTCTTTAAACCTTTCTTTGTTTCCCTTAAGGATACATATATTTTTTGCAACACATGAACTCTGTTTTCAGAACCTATACAATGTTGTGTTTCTCTCAAGGGTTGATATATAATTTAAATTTTTCCTTTTTAGATCTTTTTGTTTATTTGTAACATTTCTCTTTCTTCATGTCACTTTTGCAGCTCAGCGAAGCTGGCCCCCCTACAATCGGCACAAATAAAAACTCAAGTGTGTTTCCTTAGTGCTACGTTTGTGCTGTTTTGTGCCGCAAACATTTACGTTTGTGCTGCTTTTATTTTGAAGATATTAGCAATTGTTTTTTCCAGACTAGGACATCACACAGCCCCCCTACAACAGCCAAATTGCACAAAACAGGTCTCATTGGTTAGTGCTACTTTTGTGCTGTTTTGTGCCGCTAATATTTCCGTTCTATCTTTTATCGTTTCTTGCGTTATTTATGATTTATTAAAGGTCACCAAAGGTCACACAGCCCCCCTACAATGCCCAAATGACACGAAACTGGTCTTGTTGGTTAGTGCTGCGTTTGTGCTGCTAATATTTTTATTTGTGCTGTTATGGTTTTAAAGTTATAACAGTTTATACATTTTTTCAAACCCCACTCACTTTGCCCAACTTACAATCGGCACAAATAAAAATTCAAATGTGTTTATTTAGTGCTATCTTTGTGCTGTTTTGTGCTGTTCAAATTTCCTTTCTATCTTTTATCGTTTTTGTGTTCATAATGATTTATCAAAGGTCACACAGCCCCCTACAACGCCCAAATGACACAAAACTGGTCTCATTGGTTAGTGCTACGTTTGTGCTGTTTTTTTGCTGCTAATATTTCCATTCTATCTTTTATTGTTTTTGCGTTATTAATGATTTATTAAAGGTCAGCAAAGGTCAATCAGCCCCCCTACAACGCCCGAATGACTCAAAACTGGTCTCGTTGGTTAGTGCTACGTTTGTGCTGGTTTGTGCTGCTAATATTTTGCTGCTAATATTTTTTTGTGCTGTTATGGTTTTAAAGTTATAGCAGTTTATTTATTTTTTCAAACCCCACCCACTTTGCCCAACTTACAATCAGCACAAATAAAAACTCAAGTGTGTTTCTTTAGTGCTATGTTTGTGCTGGTTTGTGCTGTTTAAATTTCCTTTCTATCTTTTAACATTTTTGTGTTATTAATGATTTATCAAAGGTCACCAAAGGTCACACAGCCCCCCTACAACACCCAAATGACACAACACTGGTCTCATTGGTTAGTGCTACGTTTGTGCTGTTTTGTGCTGCTAACATTTCCGTTCTATCTTTTATCGTTTTTGTGTTCTGATTTATTGAAAGGTCACCAAAGGTCACTCAGACCCCCTACAACACCCAAATGACATAAAACTGGTCTCGTTGGTTAGTGCTACGTTTGTGCTGGTTTCTGCTGCTAAAAAATGTATTTGTGCTGTTATGGTTTTTAAGTTATAACAGTTTCTTTGTTTTTTTTTCAAACCCCACTCACTTTGCCCCCCCCCCCCCCCCGTACAATCTGCACAAGTAAAAACTCAAGTGTTTCTTTAGTGCTATGTTTGTGCTACTAATATTTTTATTTGTGCTGTTATGGTTTTTAAGATATAGCCGCTTGTTTTTATTTGATAACAACCCACCCACTTTTCACCCCATGTTATTAAATCTTAAAAACAAACTATACTATTTGTTAGTGCTACATTTGTGCTTTTTTGTGTCATAAAAATACATATTTGTGCTGCTTTTATTTTTAAGATAATAGCAATATTTTTTTTCCCAGGCGATGACATCACCCTGCCCTCCTGTCCCATACCTGGTTAGTGATCTCCTGGTTAGAGAGCAGCAATGCAAGCGCAGCGAGGTATGAGTGCCTGTGATCAGTCCAATAGACTGCATGGTGGCAGCAGTCAGCTGGTGAATATGGCAGCAGTACCGGCTGGTGGCATATAAGCTGGCACTGAGTTTGGCTGGCGGCAGTCTGTGGGTAAGCAGCTGGAAGCAGGAGACAGATGAGACCTTGCTGGACTGAAGAGCTGTAGCAGGCTGGATGAGCTGGATGCAGGGTCAGATGAGCCGGGTCCATAATAGTCGGGCAGATCAGGCATAGACGGCAGACAACAGGATAGTCGGGTCACAAGCCAAATCAGCAACGGAAGTTAGATCAGGAAAGAATAGAAGGCAGAATCCAGAGACAAGCCATGGTCAGGGCAGGTAGCAGTCAAACGGAGGTCAGGAGCAAGCTGTGTTAGGATCAGAAGTCAATCACAGCAATCAGGAACAAACACACAGAAGCTGCACACCAAACTGCAGCCTGTTTAAATAGTCTGTCTGGCGCCAGCATTGATGACAGTCTCGCACTCATCTGCCCAGCCAGTTGCCAGTCTGCGCATGCGCATATGTATGCACAGGGAGACATCATTTGTGCTATGGGCAAGACTTTTACTCTCCATTCTATCTCCTTTTGTTTTTCAGTTATTGTTGATTTAATAAAGGTCACCCAGCCCCCCTACAAGAGACAGAAGACATTTTTGTACAATTTGTATGTAAATATAAGCAACTTTTGTTATTCCCTATGTCACTTACGTAACTCTAACTTTATGTACAGTATATTGCTATATTACATGCTATAATGGGTTATTTGTATACCCTTTATTTTCCTTTAATAAATCATTAATAATGCAAAAACACTAAAAGATCGAAAGAAAATTTAAACAGCACAAACGTAAAGAAACACACTTGAGTTTTCATTCGTGCTGATTTTAGAGGGGACAAAGTGACTGGGGTTTGAAAAAAACAGTTATAACTTAAAAAACAACCGCACAAAGACATTTTTTAGCAGCACAAACAAGCACAAACGTAGCACTAACCAACGAGACCAGTTTTGTGTCATTTGGGCAATGTAGGGGGGCTGTGTGACCTTTGGTGACCTTTAATAAATCATAAATAAAGCAACAATGATAAAAGATAGAAAAGAACATTTAAACAGCACAAAACAGCACAAACATAGCACTAAAGAAACACACTAGAGTTTTTATTTGTGCTGATTTTAAGGTGGGCAAAGTGAGTGGGGTTTGAAAAAATAAAATAAACTGTTATAACTTTAAAACCATAACAGCACAAATAAAAATGTTAGCACAAACGTAGCACTAACCAAGAAGACCAGTTTAGTGTCATTTGGGCATTGTAGGGGGGCTGTGTGGCCTTTGGTGACCTTTTAATAAATCATTAATAACGCAAAAACGATAACAGATAGAACGGAAATATTAGCAGCACAAAATGGCACTAACGTAGCACTAACCAACGAGACCAGTTTTGTGTCATTTGGGTGTTGTAGGGGGGCTGTGTGACCTTTGGTGATCTTTGATAAATCATTAATAACACAAAAACGATAAAAGATAGAACGGAAATTTTAGCAGCTCAAACCTAGCACTAAAGAAACACACTTGTTTTTATTTGTGCTGATTGTAGGGTGAACAAAGTGAGTGGGGTTATAACTTTAAAACCATAACAGCGCAAATAAAAATTGTCATGGACCGTGAAATACTGAAGTGTTTCTACGTCAAATCCTAATTCATGTATTGCAGAAGATGAGACGTTGTGGATGGTACATATTGCAAGAGATACTGGAAGTGGCTTAATTTCTCGTGACTAGGTCACTAGGACAATGACACATCAAAGCTTGGCTCCAACTAGTGAAATGCTAAGTGAAGCCGGGCTTGTGAGAGACATTTCATTGTCCAGTGTGTAGAGGTGTTAATTCAGGTCGGCTCTTAGACCTTTCTATTGTGTGATAACACGGTTTTGAGCCTTTTGATTATCAGGAGTATGGATTAGCATGTCATTATCTAAAAGAGTGTGATCTCTCAGATGTAGTAATGACCTCCTCTCTATGCGGAGACAAACCAGCACAAACGTAGCACTAACAAACGAGACCAGTTTCGTGTCATTTGGGCATTGTAGGGGGGCTGATTGACATTTGGTGACCTTTAATAAATCATTAATAACGCAAAAATGATAAAAGATAGAACCGAAATATTAGCAGCACAAAACGGCACAAACGTAGCACTAACCGAGACCAGTTTCGTGTAATTTGGCTGTTGTAGGGGGGCTGTGTGATGTCATAGTCTGAAAAAAAACAATTGCTAATATCTTTAAAATAAAAGCAGCACAAACGTATTTTTTTGTGGCACAAAACAGCACAAATGTAGCACTAAATAAACACACTTAAGTTTTTATTTGTGCTGATTGTAGGGGGGCCAGCTTCGCTGAGCTCACTTTTGCGTGTACTTATCTGTAGACGCGTTTAACTTTAGGAACTTGTATTTTGAGTCCTCTCTCTTAAAACCACTTTAGATTTGATTTATATTTACTTATAAAACCTCCAAAAGAAAATAGAAGAGAAAAAAAAAAGAAAGGGGAAGGGAAGAAGGGGGATAAGGGGGAAGGGAAGGGAAGGGAAGGGAAGAGAAAAGAAAAGTGAAAGTGAAGAAAGAGAAGGATGGGATGTTACCTATAAATTATAAATCGCCCATAGAGAAATATCCCTTGTTTCTCTACTCGCCCAACATTATAAATGATTTAGTTATTTTTATGATAAATTATTTTCTTAATATATAGATTGATTTGGTGATATCCTTACATCACATTTTACATTCAATTGTTGCTCCTGATGATATTCTTACTGCTTCGATTCCTCTTTTACCATAATACATATTGACCTCATAATATATTCTCTTGTATTATTTTATTATTGATCAATTTAATTACTAATAAAATGTACCTCCTAATCGTTCATATTAAAGCTTTCTCTCACAATAGATACTTCAATATCCTTAAAATCTCCTCTCCCTTTATATTTCTATCACTCTCTTAATGTGCTGTAGCGGCGGGGTTTTGGTTTGGTGATTTTGTCTCTTCTGGTTCCGGACTCTCCAACCCCCTCTCAGTAATTGAGTAGTGGATATCGTTTTCTCTGATCACGTGCCCACTGCTTCGTTCTGAACTGAACCTCCTTTAATATTTACGGTTAAGAAAACAAACCCGTTTTCTCTGTAGGTTCCCTCCCCCCCTTTTTTTTCTTCTCCTTTTCCTCCCCCCTCCCCCTTTCTCAAATTTTCATACACTTATTCCATTTTTTTTGGAATTTATTTGGTATTCTTCAAATAAAATGTCTTCTTCAAATACCAACTCAAATTCTTCTCAAAAGATCAATCTGTACTCCTTAAATAATAAGGGTCTATATATCCCTGAAAAAAAGATCAAAACTATTCTTATTACTACGTAAAGCTGAGGTTGTTTTTTTACAGGAAACTCATTTTAAATCCGACAATATTCCAAACTTTCACAACAATTTATACCCTATTGCCTATCATGCCACTAATCCTGAATCTAAATCGAAAGGAGTTTCAATCTTTGTTTCTAAAAATTGCCCACTGCAAGTCCAAGATTCCATGATAGACCCTGATGGTCGTTACATCTTTTTGAAAGGAGCTCTTATAACAAAAACATTACTTTGGCTAACATATACGTTCCTAACAAACAACAGGTTCCATTTCTCAAGGACACCTTTGATAACCTTCACCATTTTCAATCTGGTCTGTTAGTGTTAGGTGGAGATTTTAATATGGCTCTTGATCAATTGATTGACACCTCATCAGGTACCTCCACTCTACCATATTCCGCTCTTCGTTCAATTAAAAATGTACTTAAAGATCTGACTCTCCACGATACATGGTGCACCTTATATCCCACAGCCAGGGATTATACTTTTTTTTACCCCTCCACATAACAAATACTCAAGAATAGATTATTTCTTCTTGAACCAAGCAGAACTTGATTCATTAATATCGGCCTCTATTGAACCTATGATCCTATCAGATCATCACCCGATATCGATTTCCCGCACATTCTCCACTAAACCCTTTAAATCTTTCATATGGAGACTAGACGGCTCCCTTCTTAATAATACACAAGTGAAGAATTCAAAGCAGAGCAGAATTCAAAGTTCTAGCCTGACCTACAGCTCTACCACCGCCGCCGGCCCCAACATCTTACTGCGGTTGGAAAAGGACTACTGGAGACAGTGCAGCGCATCAGAACACCAGTGACCGACCTGAGGACTTCTCCCTCCCAAGAATTTGTATACAATGCTTGTTTTTTACTTCACTAAACGTGAGTTGCCTGTATATATTAACTTATTAAATTACCTAAACATCTACTCTTAGAGGTGCCTCTCCCCTTGTTTTTTCCCTTCTTAATAACCCTGAAAATATAAACTCAATTAATTCCCACCTAATTCATTTTTTTAAAGAAAATGAATCTTCCGATGTACTTCCTTTAAACCTCTGGATGGCTCACAAATGTGTCGTGAGAAGTATACTCATATCTATGTCTTCTAAACGTAAAAAAGCTCATCAAGCGCATATAGCTGCCCTGGCAAATCATATTCATATTCTAGAAAGTAAACATAAACAATCACTCGCCATTGAAACATATAATGAACTTCTTCAATCCAGGAAACTTCTGCTTGAAGAACTGAATAAAACAACTAAACGTAAATTTATGCTGTCCCAAAAACTTTTCTACGAATTTGGCAACAAATTCGGGAAATTACTTGCCAGAGCTCTGAGAGCTAAAGAAGCAACCTAGACTATACATTCCATATCTGACTTGTCAGGAAAGAAATTTCACTCCTCTACTGATATCGCTGCACAATTTCAGGATTTTTATTCCAATCTTTATAATATCTCCACTAATCCAACTCCCGCCGAATCGGCTCAAAGAAGACAATCACTGATTAAATTGGATCGCCCAATTGAACAGGACGAATCTGAAACCGCTCTCAAACAACTGAAAACTGGCAAATGTCCCGGTCCAGACGGTCTGACTGTCGGCTACTATAAATCCTACACTGATACTGTCCTTCCCAATTTTTTAAAGCTTTCAATTCCATCCCAGACCATCCTCTTCCCATCAATAGAGATCTTTTGGAAGCCCACATTACAATGATCCCAAAACCCAACAAAGATACACTTCTAGTCTCTATAGGCCCATTTCCCTCCTTAATGTAGAGTAGATTTAAAACTATATGCAAAAATTATCTCGAATCGACTATTCCCCCTGATCCCTAACTTGATCTCCTTGGACCAGGTTGGTTTTGTTCCTGGCCGTGAATCCAGGGACAACACTCAAAAAGCTATAAGTATTCATCACTGGTTAACAAAAAATTCTAAACCCGGATTCTTTCTCTCCCTCGACGCGAAGAAGGCGTTCGACAGGGTTGCATTGGACTACATGACTGAATCCTTAAAAGCTCTTGGACTCGGTGAACGCATGCTTCGATACATTCTTGCTCTCTACTCTTTCCCCACAGCAAGGATAAAAATTAACGGACACCTGTTGGGCGCTTCCTCTGTGTTGAACGGGACACGCCAGGGATGTCCCCTATCCCCCATTATTTTCATACTAACTTTGGAGCCTATCCTTCGAAGGATTCGAACCAACCCTGATATTAAAGGTATTAATATCAATAACAAAATATACAAATTAGCCGTGTACGCAGATGACATTTAACTTTTTTTAACAGATCCTATCAATACTATACCTAATTTATTGAAGGATTTTTCGGTCTTCTCTACAATCTCCAACTTACAAATTAATTTCAACAAATCCAAGGCTCTATACATCACCCTACAAAAGGATATGATATCACTTTGTAAAATGAACTTTCCGTTCAAATGTGAAGAACAAACCCTAACCTATCTAGGAATACATATACCACAACTAAAAAAACTTATACTCTTCCAACTTTCTACCAATTCTCAAATCCGTTCAAGAAGACCTCCTAAAATGGGACAAAAAATGTTCTCCTGGTTTGGAAGAATAGCTATAATCAAGATGTACTCCCCAGATTACTTTATCTCCTACAAACTATACCGATCAAACTACCGACATAATTTTTTAACATAAAGTTATGCTTAAAATTTGTTTGGAACTTTACACAGCCTAGGATTAAATGGAACACATTGGTCATCCCTAAGCTATTAGGTGGGGTAGGTTTACCAAATTTACAGAAATATTTTTGGTCTTGCCACTTGTCACGTATCATTGATTGGCATGTTCATAGTAAAACGAAAGACTGGATCGGTCTGGAGGGATTGTCTGCTAAATTTTCTTTACAGCACCTTCCTTGGACTATTCCCCATAAAATACCCAGTGTAATTAGCACACACCCCCTTACAGGTCCCACACTGCAAATCTTTAGATACTTATGTACCAAACGTTAATATTTCATCCTCTGCAGGCCCACTGTCACCAATTCCAGTAACTCCAAATCTTTTTCATTACTCTTTAAATTCATTATCCCTTAATCCTACCTCGTCTCCCTCATTAAGAGCGGAACTCTTTTTCAATAATGGTACATTTCTATCTTACAATAGCTTTTGTCTTACATACCCAGATCTTAAAATTTCTTATATGGAATTTGAAATGATTAAAAATTCTATGATGCACACTAGTCCTCCCTTAAACTGGCATAGCCCTAAAACCCTATTTGAAAAGATGTGTGTAAATGTGGAGCCTCTAAGACGCCTAATAGCGAAAACATATTCCTTATTTAAACGGTTATAAACTATACTCCAAATGGTATAGGACACCTTATGTTATTCATAAATTTCACCCTACCACTTCACCTACCTGCTGGTGCTGTAAATCCTCCTTAGGCACTCTCATACATATTTGGTGGGACTGTCCCATCATAGAAACATTTTGGAAGTTCCCCACATTATACTACTCATCACCTCTTATTCTCCAAATTTTACTGCGGCCCAATATTTGCTACACCACACGTCATTGCCTCATCACATTTATAAAAATACAATAATACATCTAATTAATGCGGCCAAACTCTGTATACCAACACACTGGAGAGATACTTTTTCTCCCAGCAATTCGGAATGGTTCCAAATAATTGAACGAATAGCGGAAATGGAGGACTTGATTCTTCTATCTTGGGATTCTCCCACTAAATTTCATTATAAATAGAAATGTTGGTCAAACTTTACCAATTCTACCGAGTTTCGAAATCTATCTCATCTTTCCACCCATACTTGAAGTCACTCCGAATCCTTTAATAATTTTGACCCTTACATGAACTGATGGAATAAGTTTCACTTCTTACTCTTGATTTATCATCTTTCCCCCCGTTTTATCTTTCCTGACCCTTTTTGTTTTTATATTTTTTGTTTATAATTTTCCTATAAATAGATAATTATCTTAGTTACCTCTGATTATATTTTCGATTTAACACCATATATTTTATATTTATATCTTCTCCAATCTTACTGATTTAAAAACGATATTGATACTCTCCATTTTTTCTGTTGTATATCCTGATGTGTCCATGAATGTATAATACATTGTTATGTACTTTATTCTGAAAAACCAATAAAATCTTTAAACCAAAAAATGCAGGCACATACACTGTATTACCCACCATATGGGTGTATGGATGTCCAGATAGATATTACACTGCTTCTCTCCTCAAGCATCCACGATCGTTCAGTTATCAACTAATCACTGGAAGAGGAGAAGGGGGAGGCGGGGAGGAGAAGAAAAAAACTCCAGCCAGTGCCCAAGGGTAAGCAAGGAGGAGAGGCAACTTCTATGGTGTAGTATTTTTAAAATAGAACTTTAATACAGACACACAAGTAGGACTCTTACAATAAATAAAGTGGTAGCAAGCAAATGGGGTAAAACGCAGTGTGTATACACTCTTACTGTGCCCTCCGCTTCTTTCGGTATACGCTGGGCTAAGTCTCCCGTGTATCGGAAGAAGCAGATCTTCCAGTGATTAGTTGATAATGGAACGATCGTGGATGCTTGAGAGAAGCAGTGTAATATCTATCTGGACATCCATACACCCATATGGTGGGAAATACATGGTTGATGTGCCTGCATTTTTTATTCGTAAGGTGAAAGTTCTGATAGACTGGTGAAGGAGAGTCACCATGTTTCAATACTACAATTAAGAAATTATCTCATTAGGAATTTGGAAACACTAGAGGATTCACCCTCTTATTCATTATATGGGACATTAATATAATAACTGCAATTACCATCTTTGCATTATTGAACTATCCTTACACTGCGTATTGGTGCAATCTGTGGCACTACTAGCACATCATTTTTGGACTTATTTGCAGTATATTTGCACTATTTACAGATACTGCATTTGTTTATATTTGCACCGTAGCACTTTCTATTGGAGCACTATATATAATTAATATATATATATATATAATATATATATTGGATCATCTCCATACATTTGATGTGTTCACGTGTTTATTTTATATATTAGATGTTGGTTATTTATCACTTATAAATCATTTATTTATTTCATTCATATTTTATGTGTTTAGTGAACACTATTAGATTTAGCAGCTTCTGTTTTCTGGTTCCCTAACTTTGTATATATACTCACTAGTAGCGTGAGAGAATCCCCATTTTAAATCGCCAATTGAGACTCTGGCGAACCTTTTGGAGATCTCATAGGAAGATTCAGGGCTTGAACATCTTTTATTCCAAGCTGACAGAATTCTGCCCTGTAAAGGCCTTGAGTGAAACTGGGTGTAAGGGACAGCCTCAAATGAGACTACCATCTTTCCCAATAATCTCATACATAGACGGGTGGAAGGCCTTCTTTTTGCCTTTTATCACTCGGACCAAGTCTCCTATGACTTTTGCCTTTGGCTTGGGAAGTAATACCTTGCTTTGGGACGTGTCTATAATCATGCCCAAATACTCCAGCCTTCTTCAAGCCGGATTTTTCCAGATTGTGCACCCAGCCTAGGTACTCTAAATATTCCACTGTGCTGTGCATATTGAGGCCTGATTGTGCGGCGGACTGATCTATGATCAACAGATCGTCCACATAGGCTGATACTGCTATGCCTCGTGCCCTTAGCCTTGCTAGGGCCTGGGCCAGTATTTTTGTGAACACTCGCGGTGCTGTAGCCAGCCCGAAAGGAAGGGTCACAAACTGAAAGTGGCGCTGATCCACCGCAAACCTTAGAAATCTTTGGTGAGCGGGGAATATTGGCACATGTAGATATACATTTCTGATGTCTATTGATGCCAGGAATTCTCCTCCCTGAAGGGTGCAAACAACTGAATGGACAGACTCTGATTCAGATTTTTCAGATCTAGGATAGGTTCGACATCCCTGTTTTGGAACCGTGAAAAGGTTTAAATGGAATCCTGATCCCTGATCCTCTGGGGCTAACTCTATGATTACCCCTTGGGACAGGTGTTCCAAGGCTAACATCAAAGGCCTTCTTTTTTTCTCAGCTTGTAGCCTGAGGACATTGTGGAGATGACTTACTTGTCTTGAACTTAGCTCCGCCAAGCGTTTGCAAATCGTCCAGTGGGGGCATACCTTCATAGGGAAGTTTTGGGGGTCTGCTTAGACTTTTGAACCCAAGTCCCTTTCTGCTCTTGGTCTTGGCTCTGGGCCTTTCCACTAGTGTTAGACTGGGGAGGCCATCACCACTGCCTGGAGAATGAGGTTCCAGGGGCTGGAGAAAGAACGCTTAAATGAAGGACGTTTACTCTTAACCGGCAACAGAGTAGACTTGCCTCCGGTAATCTTTTGGGTGTATTTATCCAAGTGATCCCCAAACAGGTATCCCCTCCCAAAGGGCAACGTTGCCACGTATTTCTTGCAAGAAACCTTGGCCTCCCAAAGTTTTAACCAAAGGGACCTGCGCATGTGTACCTGCAGGAGATTCAAGCGAGATGCTTGTTGAACAGAGTCCATAATCACATCAATCGCAAAACACAAGGCCTTAGGAAGGTCCTCATAAACCCCAGTCTCCTCCGTAGGGAGGATGTTAATCATGTGCTTTATTTATTCCTTGAGGAACTGACATACACCAATGGCTGCAACTGCAGGTTGTACTACAGCCCCAGCCATGGCAGAAGAGGCTTTTAATAGGGACTCCAGCTTTTTATCAGTTGGATGCTTAAAATCTGCGCATTGTCTATAGAACAGGTCAGGTTTTTGTTTGCACAAGAAATGGCTGCAGCTATAGCAGGTGCCCCCCATTTCTTAGTGAAAAAAGGAGGGATAACTGCATAGGAGGAGAAAACTCTTTATCTGGGTGAACCCAGTCATCATACATCAGTTTATCCAGCAAGGGATGAACTGGAAAGGAGCAGGCAGCCTGCAGGGATTTCTGAGATCCCAAAGAGATAATCGAGGACCTAGAAGCTACAACAGGTGGCAATTTGTAATTGGCACGCACCATCTCTCTCTATTTTTTAAGGAGGTTGCGATAATAGTAGCAAATCCTTCCTTCTAAGCTATCCAAAGCAACTTTTAAAGCGTCCCCAGTGACGTATACAGGAGCTGCCATAGGAGAAGCTGCAAAACCAGAGAGGGCTCATCCTGTGAGGCTATTATCAGGCTTGCAGAGGGGGATAGTAAACTGAAGGCAAGCTCAGAATCCTTATCCGTACGCAGGGATTTTCTGGTGCCTTTTTTTCCTAGCCCTTGAACCTCTTCTCGTGGACATAGTCCTTACAGCAAAGCAAAGGTACTGTCCAAAAAAATAAATGCTATCACTGTTGTGCTATAGTTTTACAATACACATATCAGCTCACTGCACAACCTGATGCCGACTAGGAGTCTTGGGTTTGTCTGGTTCAATCCACAGGGATGCATACATCCCACAGCTCTGTGTCCATTGCGCTTTCCAAAAGGCTTCTGGTGTGCTGGGCTTTTAAAACAGTCTCTTGGCGCCTGAACACAGGTGTTCGCGTTTGCACTAGCAACCACGGCCCTCTCCCTATCCATGTCTCATTAAGACAGCTAAAAGCACGCTCCCGGCGTGTGCGCCACTGTCATGGCAGCGCCCAGGAGAATGAGGAAAGAGGGGAGAGATTACTTGGGGCATCATTGGGACCCCTGTATGCATTTTTTGTGGCAGAGCCTGCAGCCGAAGGAGGTGAGTGGCGTTTAAATTGACAGACTTCACTGAACTTGTTCCTGTTGGCTATGTAAGAATACACCAGGTATGCACTTATTCCCTCCAGTGGTAAAAACCAGAAAAGACATCCTATTCACAGAAGATAAATATAATTTAATTGTTCCTCTTCTTACCTTATCCAAGCCGCAGGAAAAGCTATTAAAAGTAGTTCCAGCTTTCACCCATCACGGCGGGCAAATTTTGCCAACCTTCAGGTTTATCAAGGGTTCCATTCGAGAAAATCTCATACCTGGACCTGTAAAAGACTCTGCCAAAAACTTTTTGCGCCACAGTTGTATTAGAACACCAAAGTCTGGATCCCAGAGCCCAGATCCCTGCAGAGAGCCATTACAGGCAAGCCTTGTTTCTTCATTACACGAGGCCCGGGTTCCACCCATCTTAGGCTTTTGATATCGGCCCGAGGTATGGATCCAATTATAGCTCCTAGGTCTCTGCAGACAGACCATCAAAAGAGCACTTTTTTCTTAGCACATGTTGAACGTGACCAACCACCTTAAACACTGGTGAAAAAACTCTCCATTTGGGAGGGGGTTATATAGGTGAGTAAATTTTTTTTGGGGTTTGCCAGTGTCAAATCACCTGTGGGGACTAAATAACCCATTAACCGCTTAACCACTTTAGCCCCGGACCATATTGCTGCCCAATGACCAGAGCACTTTTTGTGATTCGGCAGTGCGTCGCTTTAACTGACAATTGCGCGGTCGTGCGACGTGGCTCCCAAACAAAATTGGCGTCCTTTTTTTCCCACAAATAGAGCTTTCTTTTTCTTGGTATTTGATCACCTCTGCGGTTTTTATTTTTTGCGCTATAAACAAAAATAGAGAGACTATTTTGAAAAAAATGCAATATTTTTTACCTTTTTCTGTAATAAATATCCCCAAAAAATATATAAAAAAAAGTTTTTTTCCTCAGTTTAGTCATAGTGTTTACAAAGTAGGGGGTAGTTTTATGGCATTTTTATTATTTATTTTTTTACTAGTAATGGCGGTGATCAGCGGTTTTTTTCAGTACTGCAACCTTATGGCGGACACTTCGGACACTTTTGACAAATTTTTGGGACCATTGGCATTTTTTTAGCGATCAATGCTATACAAATGCATTGTATTACTATAAAAATGCCATTGGCAGTGAAGGGGTTAACACTAGGGGGCGGGGAAGCGGTTAAGTGTGTTCCTGGGTGTGTTCTAACTGTATGGGGGGGTGGACTGACTGACTGAGGGAAATCACTGATCTTCTGTTCATACATTGTATGAACAGGAGATCAGCGTTTCCCCTGCTGACAGGAACGAGAGCTATGTGTTTACACACAAAGCTCCCGTTCCCCGCTCTGTAACGAGCAATCGGCGATCGTACCCGCCGGGCACGGGACTCGGGGGCGAGCGGGGACCCTAGTGGCCGAAATATAGATGACGTAGAGCTACGTGCTCTTGCCCAGGAGAGCCGACCTGCCGCCGTAGAATGATGGTGGCTGGTCGGCAAGTGGTTAAGGACCCCCTACGATGGTATACATCAGCAGAATGGCACAACTGGGCATAATCACGTACCTGTACGTGTCTCTTTAAGCCCAGCCGTGGGATCACACCTTCCCTGTTCTTCATTGTGGCAGGGTCAGTGATCGTCTGTTCCCTGATATAGGGAAAGACAATCACTGACGTCAGTTAGAAACACATATGAGGTCACACTTAACCCCTACAGTTTCCCCTAGTGGTTAACTTCTAAACTGCAATTGTCATTTTCACAGTAAACTTGTCCTCCTGGACACTCAAAATAGCCAGGTTTTTACTTTGTAGGTGCCACACTGTCAATGTGCATAAATATTTAGTTCTTAGGTGTCGAATCAATTTCATATGTTTATATGTTCTTCTAGCCCCTTTAATAAGTTCAGAGAGCTCTAACTATTGGATACATACACAGGTTTGTGGCTTCAGCTCTTCTTGAAGCTTGTTTAAAAGCTTGCTAACAGCTTGCTTAAAATTGCAATCAATACTCATATTGGAATCTGTGTTCAATATTTAAAAACTGTAGCTATATGGTACTTTTAAAAGCTTGAACAAATCTGATTGAAAGCTCTTAAAACATCTTACTATTCTCTTTTATAAAAGTTTTTTTTTTTTTTTTTTGCTTTGTTATTTTTTAAATGTAATGTGTTATTTCATGGTTTCACATTCTGAACTTTTTTGTCTTTTTAATGCAGCAAGTTTCAAACGACCAGTTGTGATACTGGGTCCTATATCTGACATTGCACACATGAAGCTTTGTTCAGAGTTGCCACAGGAGTTTGAGTCTGCAGGTGAGAATATCCTTAAAAAATATTTGATTCATTGGATGTATTCCCAAATAAAAGGAACCTGTGAGGATAGAAATATGTGAGCTGCCATTGCCTCTGTTTTTTAAAGGTACAGGTTTGGAGTCTTCCATCCTGATCTTAGCTGTGCTATCTAGTCGCTGACCTCACAGGAATAGGGTTCAGACTTTTCGGGACTTGCTGGCTGTTTGTTTTAAAAAAATCAACAGTGGCAACAGTCTTATTACTGTTCTCACATACAGTAATGACTCATAAAGACCTACATTTTTATACCGGGGGGCTACTTTTTTTCTGACAACATTTTTAGTCTCAGTACATGGTTATCATAATTTGCAACAAAATATAAATAAAGTGCAAAGCGTCAACAAATAAATAATCAAGTCCATAGTGATTGCAGATAAAATATACAGTCTATAATGTGATAACAAAAATAATAATAAATATAATAAATTTGGGTCTTCTAATAACCTACCACCGTGCCTCTTAAAAGTGCAACGTGTAATTTTCAAAGTGCTTCACCCAAAGCTGTACCAGAAAACAAGATAAGCTTTGTAATTGATTTTAACAAATAAACAAGATGGTACTACACTATTTTTTGCTTTCTTGTGGCTCATTGCATTGGAGACACATACTTTGCAGATTGAAAAAGGGGGGGGGAAAGGGAAGCTATAGACGTTTTTTGCTTAAACTTATGAAGAGCTGTTTTTTTAAACTGATTGGATTGGACTGAGGTGGTGTCCTGGTAATCTGTGGAAGGATTAAGCATAGCCTGTGTGAGGCTTAAAAAAGAGAGGATCCTGAGAAAAGATTCTCCTATAAGCCTCTTGGTCAGTCTATGGCCTTGGATATCTGGTGAGCAGAATAGCATGGCACTTCGGGTGAAGCACTTTGAAAATTAAAGGTTGCACTTTTAAGAAGCACGGTGGTGGAATATTAAGAAGACCCAAATTTATTATATTATTATTATTTTTGTTATCACATTATAGACTGTATATTTTATCTGCAGTCACTATGGATTTTTGATTATTTGTTGACGCTTTGCACTTTATTTATATTTTGTTTGCGCCCTTTTCATTTTTATTCATTGCTTATTAGTATCACAAATTTTTGGAGCTGCACTTCATATAAGGATATTTATTATTATACTTATTTGATTGGTGCCGGTTCCTATTTTTACACTACTTATCATAATTTGTAAACCTTGATTGCCTTACTGCTCATCCTTGCTGCCTAAAAACTTTCCTCCCAAGCATATTCCATTCAAACCAGAGAGTAGTGAAAATGCGCATTTCCTTCTCGCTTTTTTTGTGTTTGCTTTACACACACAAACTTACATTGCTCATAGAGCAGCTCATTCAATCGACAATGTGACAAACTCCCCAAAATAACTTGGGATTCTTTTTTGGTCCTGGAGTGTGATGCGGTTTTTCAGAGCATGATTTGGTGCTTTTGTAGCACGGTTTGACATGTGACAAACAAGCATCAAAATACGTGTCTGCTAACCGAAATTGGGATGTAATAAACGATAATGTACGTTCACATGCATTATTCACATCTGTGTGTTTCCAAATGCACGGCGACACGCACAAAAAATGCACGCCTTACACTGCGTTTTTGAAAGGGCACTGCAAATACGCATTGCGTTTGTGTCTTTAATTGCATGCTGACAGTGATAACAATTGGGGTGCATTCACATCAACATTTTATATATGTGCTGCAAGCGTGCATCGGTTTTGCATTGCAATGCATTCACATCTGCATGTTTCTAAAGGTGCAGCAACCCGCACAGAAAATGGATGCTTTGTTTTGCCATAATGGAATACTAACCGTGATTGGGGTGTCATTAACAATTAGGCTGTATTTACGAATGCATGGCAACCTGCACAAAAAATCGGCACTTTGCCATGCGATTTGGAAACGCACAACAAACACATTCACATTTGCAGTGCATTTTCTGTGTCATTAGCCACGTGTTTAAAAATTCGCAGGAGTAAATGCATGGTGATATAAGCGCAATACGCAATTGCAGCATGTTTCTAAAACGTGCAGCAAAGCATACATTTTCTGTGTGAGTTGCCGAACATTTGGAAATGCACAGAAGTGAATGCAGCCCAAGACCCCTTTTACAATGACGAGTTTTTTATTGCATAAATACTGCCTGAAAAACTCCTGCCTTGCAGTCTCAATGTCAAAGCCTGAGTGCTTTCCCACTGAGGCGATGCGCTGGCGGGGCCACTCCAAAAGTCCTGCCAGCAGCATCTTTGGGGCAGTGAGAGGAGCGGTGTGCTTACCGCTTATCAACTGCTCCTTCTTATTGAAAACAATGGGATGCCGCGTCTATACTGCTGGCAATGCGCCTCTCCAGAGGTTCGTTGCCGGCAGTATTAACCCTTTTTCAGCTGCTAGTGGGGGTTAAAACCGCACCACTAGCAGCTAAATACTGCGGCAATTCCGACGGTATAGCGCCACTAAAAAATTGTGGCTCTATACCGCTAACTGCACCTCCCACCCCAGTGTGAAAGGGGCCTAATTGTTAATGACACTCCAATCATGGTTAGCAGATTATATGATTTGTTGCACGTTTGTCATGCACCCATTGCTTCAAACTGCACACTAAAAAACAAGGCATTCTTAATGACTAAAATAATAGGCTGCTCTATGCACAACGACCGCTTAAACAAGAAAAATGCAGAAGAAAAGCGAGCAGGAAGGAGTGTTTGATGCTTTGCTCAAGTGTGAATGGAATGTGCTTGGGAAGAAGAGTTTTTAGACAGCAAGGATGGACCTGGGATTAGAGGTGAGGGTTAGAAAAAAAAAAAACACTTTGAAAAAACAAACATACAGTTCTCATCAGTCTCATAGGAATTGCTTCTCATCTAATGCTGATGCGACTTCTATGACTTAACTTTGAAGTCTATGGAGCTGAAATCAAACTGGAGCTGCACCAAAGTAGTGCAGGATTCTTTTCAAATGCTGATGCAACTTCTGTGATTGAAGTCACATCGAAGTTGCAAGCAAGTAGCACTACATAGTTGCACTGGAAATTGCATGAAAATCATATCACATTAGTGTCAACCAAGCCCAAGACTTCTGTAATCCTGTAGTC
Organism: Rana kukunoris; assembly: GCA_029574335.1. Lineage (NCBI taxonomy): Eukaryota > Metazoa > Chordata > Amphibia > Anura > Ranidae > Rana > Rana kukunoris. The sequence goes on from CM056049.1 coordinate 411,849,899, forward strand.
CCGCTCTAGAGTCCATTCCTTCCACACACAATTTGACCAATGCTGTGTAAAATTATCTTTATTGTTCAGCACTTGGGATCCTCTTAACATGTTGTGCCCCCTACAGGGACATATTAATCATGCTCTTACATTTAGTGAGAGGGCGGAACATTTTAGAGGATTGGTCTTCATTGGAACTCTGTGCTTGTGTTGAACAATAGTTCATTTTACCCTTTAAAAGTGGTGTTCAACCCCAGAACTTTGCTAAATTAGGTGATAATTTCATGTTGGGGAATAGAAATTATCTATCTATCTATCTATATATATATATATATATATATATATATATATATATATATATATATATATATATATATATATATATATATATATATATATAATATATACTTCCATTACCAAGGCCTAGTTTGTCTTATGTTGGGTATACACACTTCGATCAATGACTGTTCAATCTCTTCCAATAGGAATAATCGATCTATAGTCAACTTACCATTTGATCAATATGCCACACACAGGGAAGTGGCTTTTGATTTGTAATTTAAGCTTGCACTCCTTGTTGTTGTTCACATCTGTTTCAATCATGTAATCTAATAATTTGATCAATCAAAGTACAATCCTATTGACTAACAAATTATCTCAGTGCTACCAATCCATGCAAAACAATTCCATCCTGGCTGTTTTACTGTTTAATATGAATGTACATACTATGTTTGCTGCTATGTACCGTATTTTTCGCTCTATAAGATGCACCTGACCATAAAACGCACCTAGGTTTTAGAGGGGGGAAACAAGAAAAAAAATATTCTGAACCAAATGGTGTACTAAAATATTTACCTGTGCCAAAGAAATGCAGCCTGACCCTGTGCCAAAGAAATGCAGCCTGACCCTGTGCCAAAGAAATGCAGCCTGACCCTGTGCCAAAGAAATGTAGCCTGACCCTGTGCCAAAGAAATGCAGCTTGACCCTGTGCCAAAGAAATGCAGCTTGACCCTGTGCCAAAGAAATGCAGCCCGACCCTGTCTTTCCAGAAAGTGTCGGGGGCGTTGCCAGCAGGGGGGGGGGGGGGAGTCAGTGCCTGATGTACATTTGGACCATAAGACATTCCCCCCATATATTTTTTTTTGGAGGGGGGGAGTGCGTCTTATGGTTCGAAAAATATGGTATTTTTCCCTACTTTTTCGTTTAGATTTATGCTCCTGGATAGTATGTGATTTTGGTAGTCAGTAATGCTATGTGTATAATCTATATGGCTCAGAAAACCTCAAAAAACGAAAGGCTAAGAGATATGACACCGGAAGATGAGTCTCCCAGATTAAAAGGTGTCCAATGTGCTACTGGGGGATGAGCGCAATTATAAGTAGCCCCAGAACGAATGAAATGGCTGGACCAAAGCCGCAAGGACTCTCCGCTGTGGGTGGTAGTAGTGAAAAGGGAAAGACTGATACTGTAAAGAATACAGCATACGAACCTGGAATGGATCGATGAATCAAGGTAAACTGGATGTGGTCAAACAAAAGATAGAAAGATTGAACATCTATATCTTGGGAATTGGTGAACTAAAATGGACTGGAATGGGAAAATTCAACTCAGATGACTACTATGCCGCGTACACACGATCACTTTGTGATGAAAAAAAATAAAAATTTTAAAAACGTCAATTTCATTGACTGTGTGTAGGGGAAAACGTTGTTTTATGTCTTGTAAAAAACGAACAAAAAAAAATTGAAGCATGCTTAAATTTTTTGTGACGTATTTCAAAACGTCGTTTTTTGTTTCACAAAAAGTCAGTGTGTAGCAAAAAACGTCGTTTAAAACGACGTTTTTCAACCCGCGCATGCCCAGAAGCTAGTTATGAAGAGAGCTTCAATGGAAAAGAGTGGTGAACGTAACCTCGCTTTGCTAGAGCATTGTGAAAAAAACGATGGTGTGTAGGCAACTTCGTCTTTGAAAATTGAAGTTTCAAAAACTTTGTTTTTTACTTCACAGAAAACTTCGTTTTTTCTCATCACATAAAGTGATCGTGTGTACGCGGCATTACAATATATCTACTACTGTGGACAAAAATCTCTCAGACCGCTCTCATAGTCAACAAAAGAGTGAGAAAAGCAGTACTTGGGTACAATCCCATAAACAGGATATTCCCAGTGCATATTCAAGGCAAACCACACAACATCACAATAATACAATTTTATGCATCAACCTCTGATACTAAAGAAGCTGACTCTGACCACTTTTATGAAGATCTACAACACCTTTTATAACTAATTAAAAAAAATATATCATTCTCATATATGGGAGATTGGAATGCTAAAGTAGGCATATAGAAATATGGCCTTGGCGTACAAAATGAAGCAGGACAAAGTCTAATAGTTTTGTCATGAGGACACACTAGAAATAACAAACCCTATTTTCCAACAACCAAAGAAGTGACTCTAAACATGGACATCACTGGATGGTCAATACAGGCATCATATTGATTATATTCTCTGCAGCCAAAGATGCAGAATCTCTAATACATGCAGTCAAAACAAGACCCGAGCTGACTGTGGCTCAGACAATGAGTTTCTTATGGCAAATTCAGCCTTAAATGAAAGTGCTAAACAACACTAGACAATTTAGATTTGATCTAAATTTGATCCCTTGTTAAAACTCAGGGGTGACGAACAGATTTAAGGGAATAGATCTGATAGAGAGAGTGGCTAAGGAACTATGGAAGGAAGTGTGTAACATCGTCCGACGCAGCAATGAAAACCATCCCAAAGAAGAAATGCAAGAAAGAAAAATGTCTACTGAACGAGGCTATACAAATAGCTGAACAAACAAGGAAGGCAAAAGGCAATGGAGACAGGGGAAAATATACCCAACTGAATGCAGACTTCCAGAGGTTAGCAAGAAGAAACAAAAATACCACCTTAACCACTTAAGACCTGGACCATTATGCAGGTTAAGGATCTTGCCCCTTTTTGCGATTCCGCACTGCATCGCTTTAACTGACAATTGTGCGACGTGGCTCCCAAACAAAATTGGTGTCCTTTTTTCCCCACAAATAGAGCTTTCTTTTGGTGGTATTAGATTATAGCGCAAAAAATAAAAACCACAGAGGTAAACAAAAATAGAGCGGCAATTTTGAAAAAAATGCAATATTTTTTGCTTTTAATATCCCCAAAAACATTTTGTGGGAGGAGTCTAAGAGTACTTTAGACTCCCTCCCTGTCAGGGCTGGGTTCGGCATTGGATTCTGGGTTGGGTGCCACGTCACTTCCGGTTTTCCTGCAGAGGGCGGTAGCAGCTTCGGGTTCATCCACCCACCCACGTTGCCAACGTTGTCAGGTTTTTGTCCTTACAGAGCGGCGGTCGGCCGCAGCTATGGCGCCACCGCTCATGTATCTGGTTAACTGGGCTAATGCTGGTTTCTGGGAGGGGGGCCACCCGCCCGCTCGTTATCCTATGCGGGCAGCCGTGAGCAGCTTGCAGGGCTGCCCGCTCCTCCTCCCTGTCTGTTTCCAGGCTCACGCGGGGGGGGCGGGGTGCTGTACTCCGGGCACACGCTGATGCAAGGGGGGGGGGCATCCGTCCACCCACTTACTCTTCCTGGGGGAGAGGGAGCCGCCCGCCGCCTCTCCGGGGTTCTCTGCCGGGGGAGGGGGGGGACGTTCGCCTGCTCCTTTGCTCCCTCTGGTATGGAGGGAGCTGCTCGCCGTTCTCTAATCGTTCACGCCGGGGGGGAGGGGGGCCGGCCGCAACTTCACTGCTGAGGCACTTTCTGTATGGAGGCAGCCGCTTTCTCCCGGTGTTCACGCCGGGGGGAGGGGGGAAGGTCCCGATCGGTACGCTGGAAAGCAGGGGGAGCCACGTGGGGGATTTTTTGGCTTGCTTTCCTTCCCCATGCAGCTGCTCACGCTGGTGGGAGGGGGGGGCCATCTATCCAGCCACTTATCCTATCCTGGGCATGCTTGGGTCTTGCAGAGGGGGGGGAACATCCTCACGTCTCAGGCCTCACAGGCGGCAAATAGGGGGGGGTGGGTCACCTCTCTGCTGCAGGGGGTCGCACACAGTCTGCATGGGGGGGAGAGGCCTTTTCCCGTGGTCACGCTTGATGGGGGGGGGGGGGAGTCACGCTGGCAGTATTCCTTGCATTTGTCATAGCATCTTGTTCAGCGTTTTCAGTCTGTGTTGTCATAGCGTTCATACTCCAGGGGTTCTGTCCCGGCATTCTGTCATTACATTCATGGCTGCCCCCTGGTTTTCTGTCATTACGTTTCTGCCCCTGGTTTTCTGTCATTACGTTTCTGCCCCTGGTTTTCTGTCATTACGTTTCTGCCCCTGGTTTTCTGTCATTACGTTTCTGCCCCTGGTTTTCTGTCATTACGTTTCTGCCCCTGGTTTTCTGTCATTACGTTTCTGCCCCTGGTTTTCTGTCATTTCGTTTCTGCCCCTGGTTTTCTGTCATTTCGTTTCTGCCCCTGGTTTTCTGTCATTACGTTTATGCCCCTGGTTTTTTGTCTTTACGTTTCTGCCCCACGTTTTCTGTCATTGCATTTTCTGCACCTCGTTTTCTGTCATAGCATTTTCTGCCCCACGTTTTCTGTCATTGCATTTTCTGCCCCTCGTTTTCTGTCATAGCATTTTCTGCCCCACGTTTTCTGTCATAGCATTTTCTGCCCCACGTTTTCTGTCATAGCATTTTCTGCCCCACGTTTGCTGTCATAGCGTTCTGCCCCCACGTTTGCTGTCATAGCGTTCTGCCCCCACGTTTGCTGTCATAGCGTTCTGCCCCCACGTTTGCTGTCATAGCGTTCTGCCCCCACGTTTGCTGTCATAGCGTTCTGCCCCCACGTTTGCTGTCGTAGCGTTTTCTGCCCCCAGGTTTTTCTGTCATAGCGTTTTCTGCCCCCAGGTTTTTCTGTCATAGGGTTTCTGCCCCCACGTTTGCTGTCATAGCGTTTTCTGCCCCCACGTTTGCTGTCATAGCGTTCTGCCCCCCCCAGCGTTTTTGCAGGTTTTTGTCATAGGCGTTTCTGCCCACAGGTTTTTCCGTCATAGCGTTTCTGCCCCCACGTTTTCTGTCTTATTTCTGCCTCAGCGTGTCAGGCGCAGTGTTTGTCTCGCACAATTCTGTCTCGGGTTCTATCCTTGCATTGGCCATAGCTATAGTATCATGCGTTTCTGCCCCCAGGTTTTCTGTCTTAGCGTTTCGGCCCACACGATTTCTGTCATAACATTTGTCGTTGCATATCTGCCTCGGTGTTGCAGGTGCAGCTTTCTCTCATACCTTTTCTGCCCCAGGTTTCTGCCAGATTTTGCCTCAGCGTTCAGGCTCGGTGATTCTATCATACCAGTCTGCCTCAGGTTTCGGTCATTACATTTGCCTCAGCGTTTTCTCTCATACCGGCAGGTTCTGCCCCAGGTTTTCTGTCATAGCGTTTCTGCCCCGGGTTTTTCTGTCATAGCATTTCTGCCCCAGGTTTTCTGTCATAGCGTTTCTGCCCCAGGTTTTCTGTCATAGCGTTTCTGCCCCAGGTTTTCTGTCATAGCGTTTCTGCCCCAGGTTTTCTGTCATAGCGTTTCTGCCCCAGGTTTTCTGTCATAGCGTTTCTGCCCCAGGTTTTCTGTCATAGCGTTTCTGCCCCAGGTTTTTCTGTCATAGCGTTTCTGCCCCAGGTTTTCTGTCATAGCGTTTCTTCCATAGCTTTTCTGCGTTTTCTTCTGGGCACTATCATAGGCATTTTCTGCCAGGTCGTTTTGCATCTGTCTCTCGCCCCAGGTTTTCTGTCATAGCATTTCTGCCCCAGGTTTTCTGTCAGGTTTTTTTCTGTCAGGTTTCTCTGTCATAGCGTTTCTGCCCCAGGTTTTCTGTCATAGCGTTTCTGCCCCAGGTTTTCTGTCATAGCGTTTCTTCCATAGCTTTTCTGCCCACGTTTTCTGTCTGGGCACTATGGCCCCCACGTTTTTGTCATTTCTGTCTGTCATTGCATTTCTGCCTCGGCATTTCAGGCTCAGTGTTGCTCTCATACCATTTATGCCCCAGGTTTTGTCATTTTATTTTTGCCTCAGCATTGCTCTCATACCATTTCTGCCCCAGGTTTCTGTCCTATATTTTTTGCCTCGGCATTCAGGTTCAGAGGGTCTCCCATACCGTTTCTGCCCCAGGTTTTGCCATAAGGTGTCAGTCTCAGCAGTTCTGCCACCTCCACGATTTCTGTCCCCCTCAATTTCTGTCATAGCATTGCTGCCCCCACGATTTCTGTCATAGCTTTTCTGCCCCCACGAATCCTGTCTGTGTTGGTTTGTCTTGGCGTTGTCGTCTTCGTGCTTACCATGTTTCTTTGTACTTTGTCCACGTTGCATCTGGGTTGTTTAGCTAGTGCTCACATGTCAGGATCTGTCACGTCTACAGATTCATACGGGCTGAGGTTTAGTTTTTAATTGATTGTTGACCACAATCTTCTCGCCTGTTTACATACGTCATACGTTGCACGTGCATTCATTACACCTACACGATTACCCACAGCAGTCCGTGGGTACACCAACCCTGAGTGTTCAGTTAAATTGCCTGTCTCTGCTCGGCAGGTTACTCAGGCTCACGTGCCAGTCACACTGGGTTGGGGTGTCATCGGGTGCATTCATGTGCAGCGGTCTTAAATAAGCACAGAGGGCGTTGTTGTTTCATGTGTGTGTTTTCTGTCTTGTCTAGGTTGTGTCGGCGCACCCCTAGTTCCTGCTCTTCCATTTCTGCCGGCCATGTCATCATCTCTTTGGGTCCGGTCTATCAGGCTTTCTGGTTCATGACTAAGCAATGGGTGTTCCTTGTCAGAGGTGGTGGGATCACCCATCCCTGATTTTCTGACATCCCTACCGTGGGTACTTTCAGACCTGCTTTTCGTAGCTCATCGCTGCATCAGGTTTTCACAGTGTTGTGGCTTCAGCTGACAGTCATGCTTTCGTTACCAATCAAGTTTCTGGAGGCAGCTTTTCCAGGGGTGGTTGGTCTGGTTTCTCTACCTTCATGCTGTAGGTGGGGGGGCTGGGCCTCTTAGGTACCTAGTGGCAAGTTTGGTAGCATTGTTACTAGGGGCTGCTCTCTCCTGCAGAACTTGTCATTAGGTACTTGTCCGTGGTATGGCGTTTCAGCACTTGTGCAGTTGGTGGGGGTGGGTTTGCGTTAGCTTCCATACCGATATCAACTATCCTTATGCTTAATTTAGTCAGTCCTGCCGGTGGCAAGGTAAGTCTATTTTGTGCGTCATCATCGGGTCATGCTTCTGCCTGTAACCTGGTAACAAAGTCTATCAGGTAGGAACGGGTTCTGTGTGTCGGTATGGTCAAGTTAAGGTTGTTGTTGCCTTAGCGCATGGGCCTCGTCCATCTGCTCCGTCAGCATTAGCCATCAGGTATTCAGCACTGCAGGCTCCTGCCAGGTGTTAATTTTTGCAACTCACCCTCTCATTTCCCTATATCAAGTATGGGGTAGGCCAGGGGTTGGGGGGTTTCCTCACGGAGCTACGTCTCTGGTGTCCGGTTGTAGCATTTGGTTTGTTAGGCATTATTGCAGGGGGCTTCTCGGGCCGGCTCTCGTCTGGGTTGTCGCAGGCAGCAGGCTCGAACCAGTCTTTCTCGGGGGAATTGTTCAAGTTCAGGGCTGCTTCACGCGTTCGGCAGGGGCTTCCTTCACAGGTCATGAGTCAGTAGCTTCTCAGATCATGACGGCTACTCATCGGGTATACATACGGTTGCCAGCCGGGTGCGTGCTGCTTTACTTCTTAGTCGCTTATCTACCCCTCTTCACCTAAACATGTGTTTTTTTCTCTTCACCTAAACATGTGTCTTTTGCCCTCAAAGGCACACTCCAGGCCTTGGTTATTAGGGTTATCGCATTCCTTACTCGAAGACTCTGATTACAAGTTGGAAGGCTGGCCGCAGGCCAGCCTGAATTTGTGGGAGGAGTCTAAGAGTACTTTAGACTCCCTCCCTGTCAGGGCTGGGTTCGGCGTTGGATTCTGGGTCCCACCCACCCATTTCCCCAGCTTTCATACATTCTCATTGTACTTTTTCTTATTCAGGGTATGCCCTCTTTAAGGCGTATCTACCAGCCGGCCAAAGGCACACTCCAGGCCTTGGTTATTAGGGTTATCGCATTCCTTACTCGAAGACTCTGATTACAAGTATTCTTCTTCTACTTATATTTGGTAAACAAAATCACAATAAACGTTTGATTGGTTTGGACAAAAGTTATAGCGGTTACAAAATAGGGGATAGTTTTATGGCATTTTTATAAAAAAAAATTTTTTTTTTTTTTTACTAGTAATGGCGGCGATTTATTGATTTTTTTTTTTTTCTCTTTTTTCTTGACTGCGACATTATTTGCAGACACATCGGACACTTTTGACACAAGTTAAGTGTGCCTTAAGGGAGTGATGCTTACTGTAGGGGGCATAGCTGTAGGGGTGACATCACTGATCATCGTTCCCTATAACCGGGAACAGACCATCGGTGACACTGCCACAGAGAAGAATGGTGAAGGTGTGTTTACACGCATCTTTCCCTGTTCTTCAGCTCCTGTGACCCGATCGCAGGACACCGGTGGTGATCGGGTCCCACTGGCAGGGTCACAGAGCTTCGGACCAGGTCGCGGGCTAGGCTCTTAAAGGCGACGTACAGGTACGTGCCTGTGCACAGCCATGCCATTCTGCCGACATATATCAGCGTTAAGCGGTCCTTAAGTGGTTAAACAGTCAATTCAAAGAATTGGAGGAAAGCAGAATGGGGAAGGCTAGAGGGCTTTTCAAGAAAATTGGAAATATCAAGGGAATGTCTTGTGCAAAGGGCATAATAATGGACAAACTTGGCAAGGAGCTGCCAGAAGAGATAAAGAAATGGCAAGAATACAAAGAACTACTATAAAAGAAAGATCTGAATGTCTCATATAACCACGATGCTGCAGTCACTGACCTTAAACCAAATATACTGGAGAGTGACGTCAAGTTGGTCTTAGAAAGTATTGCTAATAACAAAGCTAGCGGAATTGATCGTGTCTCAGCTGAGTTATTTAACCCCTTCAATACCGGCCTTTTATACCCACCTCCATACCGGGCCTATTGTGGCACTTCTCTCCTGCATCATTATTTTGCTAGAAAATTAGGCAGAACCCCCAAACATTGGGGTAGATTCATGTAGATCAGCGGATCTTTTGATCCGCGTGATCTATCTGTTTTACGATCCGCCTGCGCCAGTTTTTGAGGCAAGTGCTGTATTCAGAAAGCACTTGCCTCGTAAGTAGCCCTGGCGGATCGTAAATCCCCCGGCGGAATGCAAATTCCGCGGCTAGGGGGAGTTTACTATTTAAATTGCGCGCGTCCCCGCGCCGATCGTACTGCGCATGCGCCGCCGGCTAAATTTCCCAGCGTGCATTGCTTTAAATGACGTCGCTAGGACGTCATTGTGTTCGTCGTTAACGCTATTAACGTATGGCCATATTCCCGGACGACTTACGTAAACGACGTAAAAAATTCAAAATTCGACGCGGGAACGACGGCCATACTTAACATAGGATCCGCCGCACTTACCCCGCATATAGCAGGGGTAACAATCCGACGGAAAAAGGCGAACGCAAACGACGTAAAGAAAAAAAGTTGCCCGGGCATTCGATTCTGAATCGGCGTTTCTGCTCATTTGCATAATCGGCGCGAAGAAGAACGGAAGCGCCACCTAGCGGACGACGGGAGAATGCAGCCTAAGAATCGACAGTGTAACTCAGTTACACCAGTCGGCTCTAAGGGAGATCTATGCGGAACCTGATTCGAGGAATCAGCCGCATAGATCCGAGCGTCGGATCTCACAGATCCGACGGTGTATCAGTAGATACACCGTCGGATCTCTACATGAATCTACCCCATTGTTTTTTTTTTTTAGCAGACACCCTAGGGAATAAAATGGCGGTCATTGCAACGTTTTATCATGCACAGTATTTGCGCAATATAAATTTCCATAGGCAACACTTTGACATTTTTTCCAGGTTACCAATTTAGAGTTACAGAGGAGGTCTTGTTCTAGAATTGTTGCTGGCACTCTAACGCATGCGGCGATACCTCACATATGTGGTTTAAACGGCATTTACATATGTTGGCGGGACTTGCGTGTGCGTTCGCTTCTGCGTGAGAGCTACCGGGGACAGAGGCGTTTTTAATTTTTTTTTTTACACATTTTTTTTTCACTTTTATTCCTATTACAAGGAATGGAAACATTCCTTGTAATAGGAAATGTGTGTGACAGGTCCTCTTTATGGAGAGAGGTGGAGTCAATAAGACCTTTCCCCACATCTGTCCTCCAGGCTGGAAAGCATGAGATTGGTGAAAAAAATTCACCGATCTCATGATTAGTTTTGCTTACTAGCCGCAATCGCGGCTTTGTTTACTTACGGGTACCCGGGCGTGACGTCATCACATCGTGCCTGGGCCTCCAACGGTCATGGAGATGACTGGTGACCATCTGGTCACCATCCATCTCTATGCTTCCTGCCTGCGCCGAACGATTCTTTCTCCGGGCCCCTGATGGCACGGGGGAGCCCGGAGAAGCACCGGATGGCAGCGGGGGGGGTGTCCCCTCCCGCCACCTATAAGAACGATCAAGCGGCGGAACTGCCACTATGATCATTCTTATGTTGCACAGAATTTCCGGCACTAACGAATGATATCTGAATGATGCCTCTAGCTGCACCCATCATTCAGATATCCCCCCACAAAGCCCAGGACGTCATATGACGTCCACCCAGGATGGGAGATCCCATCTGTGGATGTCAAATGACTATGGGCCGGTATTGAAGTGATAAATCCTTAAAGATGATGCTGTTAAAGTGTTGCACTCAATATGCCAACAAATTTGGAAAAATCAACAATGGCCACAGGACTAGAAGAGATCAGTTTACATTCCGATACCAAAGCAGGGCAGCGCCAAAGAACATTTTAACTACAGAACGATCGCACTCATCTCACACGCTGGCAAGGTTATGCTGAAAATTCTGAAAGCTGGGCTTCAGAAACATGAACTGAGAACTACCACACGTACAAGCTGGATTTTGAAGCAGCAGGTGAACTAGAGATCAAATTGCCAACATTTGCTGGATCATGGAGAAAGCGAGGGAGTTGCAGAAGAATGTCTAATTCTGGTTTGACTACAATAAAGCCTTCGATTTGTGTGGATCACTGAAAGAAATGGGAATACAGGACCACCTCACCTGTCTTCTGAAAAACCTGTATGCAAGTCAAGAAGCAACAGTTAGAACAGGACATGAAAAAACTGACTGGTTCAAAATTGAGAAAGAAGCGTGGCAAGGATGTATATTGTCACCCTATTTAACTTTTATGCAGTGTACTTCATGCGAAATGTCAGAATCGACGAATCCCAAGCCGGAGTTAAAATTGCTGGGAGAAATATCAACAACCTGAGATATGCAGATGATACCATGTAATGGCAGAAAGTGAAGAACGAAAGTCTCTCTTAACCACTTAAGACCCGGACCAAAATGCAGGTAAAGGACCAGGCCCCTTTTTGCGATTCGGCACTGCGTCGCTTTAACTGACAATTGTGCGATGTGGCTCCCAAACAAAATTTGCATCCTTTTCTTCCCACAAATAGAGCTTTCTTTTGGTGGTATTTGATCGCCTCTGCGATTTTTTTTTTTTATTGTTTTTTTTTTTTTTTTTTTGCGCTATATACAAAAATAGAGCGACATTTTTGAAAAAAAAAACAATATTTTTAAATTTTTGTTATAAGAAAAATCAAATGAACAAAATTTTAGTCAAACATTTAGGCCAAAATTTATTTAGCCACATGTCTTTAGTAAAAAAAAATTGCAATAAAAAAAATTGGCTTCCTAGCGGGAACAGCGACACTAATACAGCGATCAGAAAAATGATCGCTTAGTGACGCTGGCAATAGGGAGTGAAAGGGTTAACTAGGGCGGTGATCAAGGGGTTAAAACTTTATTAGGGGGGGTACGGGGGCTACCCTGGACCTAACACTAACTGCCTGTCACACTGACACTAAATACAGTGATCATACATATATGATCACTGCATTCAGTGGCACTGTGACAGGAGGGAGGGGGGGTGATCGCAAGGGGTTAATGTGCCTGCATGTACTGGTGTCAGTGTAGTGTTGTGCAGACTTACTATGTGATGTGATCTCTCCTCAGCGGCGGTTGAAAAAAACGCCGAGAGCAGAGATCACATCACTTCCCTCTTCCTGTGTTTACACAGGAGGAGGAAGTGACACACAGGCGAGCGCGCGCATTGACTGGGAGCGATCCAGAGGGGGCGGACAAAAACGAACTGCCGCCACCTCAGCACGGATCGCTCGCACAGCCACTGGGACAGCCGCATTTACTGGGGGGGTCCCGATCGGACCCCCGACCCACGTACAGGTACGTTGATGTGCCATTCTGCCAACGTAAATGTACATGCGGCGGTCCTTAAAGGGTTAAAGGGTTTGTGAAGGTTTTTTTTTTTTCTATATGGGTTCCCTTTAACCACTTCCCGACCGCCCACCGCAGGTATACGTCGGCACTTTGAAGATGGATATCTCGGTAACGGCAGCAGCTGCTGCCACAACCGAGATATCCATCTCTTCTGTGGGCGGTCGGGTAAACGATAATGGCGGTCTCCGCGGCGGAATCGCCGCGAGATCGCCGTTATCGGTGGCGGGCGAGCGTCGTCCCCTCCCACTGCGCTCCCGCGCCCTCCGCCGCTTACCGGAGCCGTCGGTAGCGGCGGAGGCGATCGGGTGCGCTCGTCTGTTCAGCGGGGATGCGAGTGAGGGAAAAAATTTCCCTCGTCCATCCCCGTAGCTCTGCTGGGCGGAAGTGACGTCAAACGTCGGTTCCAAACAGCGTCTTAAAGAGAATTTTTTTTTTAAATGTCATTTGAAAAATTACATTTTAAATTTTTTTTTTTTTTTTTTTTGCATTTTAGCCTAAATATGAGATCTGAGGTCTTTTTGACCCCAGATCTCATATTTAAGAGGACCTGTCATGCTTTTTTCTATTACAAGGGATGTTTACATTCCTTGTAATAGGAATAAAAGTGATAATTTTTTTATTTTAGTGTTAAAAATTGGTAAAATAAATACAAATAAATACGAAAACAAAACAACATTTTTTTTAAATCCATCCTTCACGACGAGCTCGCACGCAGAAGCGAACGCATACGCGAGTAGCGCCCACATATGAAATGGTGTTCAAACCACACAAGTGAGGTATCGCCGCGATCGTTGGAGCGAGAGCAATAATTCTAGCCCTAGACCTCCTCTGTATCTCCAAAAATGCAACCTGTAGAATTTTTTAAACTTCGCCCATCGAGATTTTTAAGGGTAAAAGTTTGACGCCATGCCACGAGCGGGCGCAATTTTTAAGCGTGACATGTTGGGTATCATTTTACTCGGCGTAACATTATCTTTCACAATATGTAAAAAAATTGGGCCAAATTTATTGTTGTCTTATTTTTTAATTTAAAAAAGTGAATTTTTTCCAAAAAAAGTGCGCTTGTAAGACAACTGCGCAAATACGGTGTAACAAAAAGTATTGCAATGACTGCCATTTTATTCTCTAGAGTGTTAGAAAAAAAATATATGTTTGGGGGTTTTAAGTAATTTTATAGCAAAAAAAAATGTTTTAGTCTCGTAAACACCGAATCTGAAAAACAGGCCCGGGGCTAAGGTGGTTAAGCTAGTGCATTGTTGGTTCACTTACCTTTTTCTTTCGATTTTTTCCCTTCTAAATTTTTTTTTTTTTTGTCTGAATTTTTCACTTCCTGTGTCTTTTCGGTAAGCTTGCTCCCATCATCCGAGCCGTTCTGGCTTGGGGGTTAATTGGTGTGCTCGCCCCTTCCCTTGGGACTACATCCCTGAGGAGAAACAGGAAGTGAGAAATTCAGACAAAGAAATAAAACATTTAGAAGGGAAATGGGATGAAATGAACCAACTAGAATAAAGGAACCTATTTTTTTTCTCAAAAAGGATGTTTATTGGCACATATGGTAAAAAACAAAGATATACATACATATACAAAACTGAAACAGGCATTCCATAAAACATTGGAATAGTACAAACTCGACTAATATATCCCTCTTGCATTCCACAAAACTAGCAAACAGTAAATCTACAGCCAACCGAGCCGTAACATCTCTGCCCCTGACAGACCAAGACAGAGGTCCGGTTGCAAACAGTTGTGCCTTCCACTAGTGACCTCCCATCACCCCGCTTAAAGAAGCAGTCTGTCTATCACCAGTTTGAGCGGGGCCAACCCAGGGGTATTCAACCAAGGGGCCCACAGGAGCTCAAATTTCCTCCGTCGGTCTCCGTGTTGGTATATATATTTCTTCAGGCGCAAAGTAGCACCCATCTGCGTTATCCATTCACCAAGCTTAGGAGGCTCAATTGCCCTCCAATGATGGAGGATACGTTTACAGGCCTGGAAGAGGGCTCTGTCAATGGCTTGCTTAGGATTATCCTCAAGTGGTATATCATCCAGGATGCCCAAGACACAGACTTTAGGGTCCTGAGGGATCGTGACCGAGGACACTTCAGTCAGGGTGTTAAGAACCCCCCCCTCCAGTACAGGTGCAATTTGGGGCACCTCCACATCAGGTAAATGAGGTCCCGGTGGTCCCGTGCACATCTGGGGCAATTATCATCCTCACTAAGGCCCATTTAAACAATCTTGCAGGTGTGTAGTGTACCCTCATCACAATGAACAACTACGATAGGCGTTGTGCAGTATTGAGTCGGCACCTCTGTACTGCCAGCAAAGCAAATGCCCCTACATCCCTCTCCCAGGAAGACAACACCCTTGCGGGAAAGCCCAGTAGGAATAAGGAGAGTAACATGGAGTATGATCTGGAGATAAAGCCCTTGAAACAGGTCACTTCAAAAGGAACCTACTTAGAAAATACAAACTAACCTTTACAACCCCTTTAATGAAGGCGAAACAGGAGAGCGCAAAAACTGGCCTGAAATTGAACATTAAGAAAACCAAGATCATGACAACCGGTCCCATCACTCCTCCTTGGCTAATAGGAGAACAAATTGAACCCATGACCGTTTTTAGTACATCACGGGACACAGCGCTGCATAGTAATTACTATGTGGGTTATAGGCCTACCTTTTAGGTGATGGACACTGGCACACCCAAGACAGGAAGTCCCTCTCCCCTATATAACCCCTCCCAGACCGGGAGTACCTCAGTTTTATCGCCTGTATCTAGGGTGTTGGTACTTAAAGAAGTACTTTGAATAGCTCTGCTGGAACGTCCTTCGGGATCAAGCCAGCTATGCAACCGGATCCATCCAAAGTGGATTGTACCCGGGCCTTGGAGGAGAAGAGCGAGGTATTGCCTGTAATGCTTCTCTTAGGAGAGCTAGACAGGGAAACCAGTACTTTAGTTATGCACCAGATACCAAAGCCTTTTCTGGCAGAGTGCAATACGGGTCCAGGGGACTTGAAATCCTAAGAGGACCCCGGTCTCTGAAAGTCTTTGACATAGCTCGTTGTGATGAGTGAAGATTAGGTCTGACTGTTTTACCAGCAGAATCCTACAGCGGGAGAGGTAAGTAAAGATTCCTAAGGAACTATGAAGTTCACTTATTGATTTCTCCTCCCTGGCGGTGCACTCCCGACCTTGGTAGCGACTTGGGGGGAAATTTTCTTCCTGTCTCTGTGTTCCTTGGGTTTCTCTCCCCCTCCCTGGTCCTGAGTGGCGGTTGTGAGAAGTAGGTTTGAACGTGCCGGTGAGCATTCCAGGGAGAGGAGGGGCGTGGCTTAACGTGATGGCATATGTACATGGCTCGACGTCCACGTTCACGCAGGGCTGGTCTCCCAAGTAAACAAATCGCTTTATGGAGGTGCAAAGCTGCGGAGGGACACAGTAACGCTGGGGGCACGCTAGTGGTGGACACAGGCACTTCCAATGTTACTAGCATGAAGCTTAATGATTGGACTATAGTTTAGCAGTGGATGCACTGTGTTTTTGTAGTACCTCTACTTATGTGCTTGATACTATGCATTCCAGGAATTTGGGGACAAAGGATGCTAAAACAGGGACAAGTTCCTCTAAGAGGGCTTTAAAGTCTTCTCATTCAGGTTTAGAGGATCCTGGCCATGCCTCCACAGTGCCATCCTCCCCAAATAGACCAGAGCTGGCTGACCAGGGTGAGTCATTGTAGCTGTCGGGTGCTGCAGCTGCCTCCTACCCACCTCTGCCTATGTCACTGAGGAAGTTCTTTCCTCAGCCCTCAGTTGGCATCTTTTAATCACTTTTTATTCCCAAGGTGGAAAGAAACGCAGTAGGTCCCCCTTCCCGTTCTGAGTCCTCAGACCACAGAGCAACAGTAGGCAGGGGAGGATGTGTTACCCTCAGGGCAAAATAAAGAGGGACAGACTGATGATTCCTCTTCCAAGGAATCAACTGTGGAAGAACCTTTATCAGCCTCGCAATCTGAAAAGTTGCTAGTGCAATCACTTACCGCAATAGTTCTTAAGGGGGTATAAGTTGCCCTTAACGGAGCCTGCTGCGAGACCTGTTTCTTCCTTGGGTTCTTTAAAATCCCCACATACTATGTATACTTTTCCTGTCCATCCATTATTAAAACAGCTTGTATATGAGGATTTCCTCCTAAGAAATTTTCTGTACTGTATCCCATGGAAGAAAAATTCACTAAGAAGTGGAGTGTGCCGGCAGTTGACACTGCCATCTCATGTGTGAATAAAAGTCTTAACTTTTCCAGTGGATAATGTTCAGATGTTCAGGGATCCAACCGATAAGAGACTGGAATCTTTATTAAAATCCTCCTTCTCTATGGCAGGTGCTGTAGCTTATAGCATTTGTCAATCCCTGAAAGACCAAATGAAGCAGGTACACTGGGTTGTTCCTGCTCAGCAAGCCTGAGACTTGGCTAACGTGCAAGTGGCATTATGCTTTGCAGTTGATGCTATTAAGGATTCTATTAATCAGGCCTCACTCTTTTCGCTCCTGTTGGTGCATATGCCTATAATCCTGTGCTTGACAAATTGGTCAGCCGAGGAGCCGTGCAAGAAGCTTTTGGCTGGTTTTCCATTTCACGGGGGACAGTTGTTCCCGGGATGATTTGGATAAATACATCCAAAAGATTTCAAGTGGGAAGAGTACTCTTCTACCAGTTAAAAAAAGGAGTAGGCATCCTTTTAAATTGTCTTCCTCTCCAGCTCCAGGGACGTTGGCCTCTAGGCAATTACGGCGGCCTCCACCGTCTGGGACGAGAGGAAAACCTCAGGGTCAACCCCAGGGACACAAGACGTCCTGGGGGTGGAAACCAACTAAACAGAGTGCCAACGCCTCCTTATGAGTGGGGGAAAGGCTTCTGCAATTCTCAGGAACTTGGCGTGAGGAGATCCAGGACAGATGGGCTATCTCTACTGTGTCTCTAGGTTACAAACTAGAGTTGCGAGAGTTTCCCAGCCTCATTTTCTGAGATCAAGCATTTCGAAAGATCCAGTAAAGAGAAATTCTCTGTTTCTGGCACTAGACCGGCTGTTGTCTCAAGGGGTATTCATAAAGGTTGCAACAGAGGAGCATGGCTTGGGATTTTACTCAAATCTCTTCACGGTACCAAAGCCAAACAAGGATGTTAGACCTATCTTGGATCTAAAAGGTCTGAATCGGTTCCTAAATATCCGGTCTTCTTGCATTGAGTCAATCTGGTTGTAGTCTCCACCCTACAGGGAGGAGAAGAGCTAGCATCAATCGACATAAAGGACGCATATCTGCACGTACCTATTTTTCCTGCTCACCAAATGTTCCTGTAGTTCGAGGTGGAGCAGGACCATTATCGGTTTGTAGCCTTGCCCTTCGGTCTAGCTACTGCACCCCAGGTGTTTACAAAGGTCCTGGCCAGCCTCACAGCTCAGGGTATAACGGTAATGGCAAACCTGGACGATCTGCTGATGTTGGATCAATCATTAATCCGCTTGAAACAGTGTCCTCAGCACAGTCAAGTATCTGAGGTATTTGGGCTGGATTCTCAATTTTGGGAAGTCATCCCTACGACCAGTGAGGAGCTTGGAGTATTAGGGTCTGGTCATAGACACAGACCAGAGGAAAGTTTTTTTTTGCCCCAGGCAAAGGTCAGTTCTATATGAGAACTGGTCCAAGTGGTCAAGTCGAAAAAGAACCCTTCTGTTTGCCTCTGCGTGAGGTTGTTGAGGAAGATGGCCTCATTCGAAGCTGTTCCATATGCTCAATTTCATTCAAGACTGCTGCAAAACGGTATCCTCTCCGCCTGGAACAAGCAGATCCAGGCTCTGGACTTTGCCTCGGTTGGTAGTTCCTAGCCAGAAATCTGCAGAAGGGGGAAGTCTTTCATTCCAGTTACCTGGAAAGGTGGTTACTACAGATGCCAGCTTTTCGGGCTGGGGAGCAGTCCTGGAAGAGACGACTGTTAAGGACAGGTGGTCCAAAATCGAAGGTTTTGCCAATCAACATCCTGGAACACCGGGCAGCATGCCTGGCTCTAAGGGCATGGACACTCTGGTTGCAGAATTGTCCTGTCGGGATTCAATCTGACAATGCCACAGCAGTGGCCTATATCAATGACCAAGGGGGCACCAGGAGTCCCGCAGCCCAGAAGGAGGTGAACCATATGCTAGCTTGGGCAGAGAGGCATGTTCCTTATCTTTTGTCTTCATTCCAGGAATGGAGAATTGTCAGGTGGACTTCTTATTTTGCCAGCAGTTGCTCCTGGGGGAGTAGTCTCTTTACCCGGACATCTTCCTGGCCATATGTCAGAGATGGGGGACCCTGGAGGTAGATCTGTTGACATCCAGGTTCAACAAGAAGGTGAACAAGTTTGTGTCAAGGACAAGGGACCCACACGCATCTGGGACGGATGCATTGGTAGTTCCTTGGGATCAGTTTTCACTGATTGTGTTCCCCCATTTCAACTGCTACCACGGTTTCTTTGCAGGATCAAAGTGGAAGGAAAGCCTGTGATTCCTATAGTTCCAGCATGGCCCAGAAGGTCCTGTTACACAGAAATTGTAAACATGGCTCTGGGGGGCCCCGTCTAGACCTGCTCTCGTAGGGACCAATATTCTACCCTTCCTTACAAACTCTAAATTTGACGGTTTGGCTATTGAATCCCACATTCTAAGGAAACAAGGGCTCTCGGGGTTGGTAGCTTGATTAATGCAACGAAACTGGCTTCCAGAATCATATATTATAGAGTCTGGAAGGCTTATGTATCTTTGTGCGAAACCAAGGGTTGGCATCCTCGCAAGTATATCATAGGTAGAATTCTTGCCTTACTACAATTGGGTGTGGAAATGAAGCTGGCCTGGAGTACTATCAAGGGTCAGGTCTCAGCCTTGTCTGTATTATTTCAAAGACCGCTGGCCAGACACTCTTTGGTTTGGGTCTTTATTCAGGGGGTAACACGGATCAATCTGCCAGTCAGGTCACCCTTGTGTCAATGCGATTTGAATTTTGTTCTGTCTGCATTACAAAAATTGCTTTTAGAGCCGTTACGCCATGTTGCCTTAGTTCTTTTGACTAGGAAATTGGTTTTCCTGGTGGCTATATCTTCTGCTAGAAGGGTATCAGAATTGGTTGCCCTTTATTATTGTAAGGAGCCATATGCGATTGTTCACAAAGATAAGGTAGTGTTACGTCCCCGTCCAACCTTTCTTCTTCTAGGTTTTCATTTGAACCAAGATAATGTTCTCCATTCATTTTTTCAAGAATCTCGTTCTGTGGCAGAGAAGTCATTACATTCTTTGGATGGACTCGAGCTTTGGTATCTGCCTAGAAATGTCTTGGATCACAGTTTCATTTTAGCTTCTTTTGATGACAGTTCTTCATATTTTGGGACTTTGACAAATATCCCCTTCTGATTTGCTTTTGCGTTCAACTATTTTTAATGTATGCAATGTAACATGAATAATACTGTATTTGGTCAAATAATTTGTCCACTGTAGTTGACTGACCGCTCTCTGTTCCTTAATTTCTCCTCCTTGTGAATTTGATGTTGATTTTTGTGTCATGTATTGTGTTAACATTCTGACTGCGAATATAGTTTAAGAATGCCTTAGAAAGTCTGATACTCTATTTGCAGAAAGTGTTGCTCGTGATGATGGAAATTCCAAAATCATAAAACTTCAGGTGGTGAGAGAGATCGCTGAAAGGGTAAGAAATGAGACAAACTGAGCTCTAAAAATAAAATAAAAAAATAAATCACCTGTAGTGTTTTTAGTCCTTTCATTTTAAAATTTGTTTTCATGAATGCTAAAGAAATTATCTGTTAAAAATATCTACACTAAAATGCATACAGTAAAAATATTAAATACAATTGAATATAGCTATGTAAAAGATACTATCCTAGGTTAAAGACTAGCACTAATCAATTAACCACATCAATATTGGGAACTTTCTGTTCAGATTCATTTTCAGCTTTCAGTGCTGTCACACTTTTAACAACAATTGTGCAGTCATGTAACACTGTACCCAAATGTAATTTTTACCATTTTTGTTTTAGACAAAAATAGCTTTTTATTTATTTTTTGGTGGTATTTAATCACCAGTAAGTTATTATCAATTTTTTTGATAAACAAAAGAAAAATTCTTAGTTTATATAAAAGTTTGCAAATAAGTAATTTTTATTTTTCACTGATGGGGCGGCACTGATAGTCAGTGCCCTGATTATCCATGTAAACAGTGTGCTGACAGCCTGCTGATAACCGGCAAGTCTGTTTTACATATGATCAGTTGTGGTTGGACACAGCTGATCACATGGTAAAGGGTCGCTGTGATTGGCCCTTTACCCTGATCTGTGGTCCAAAGAACACAGAGGTCACAGAGTGTGCCCAATAAACACCATAGAGGCGGGGTTCTGGGAGGACATCTGTTGATAGTCTCCTAGAACTATAGTACCACACTGTAGCAGTCTTTTGGCTATAGTGCACCACTGAAGTGCTTAATACTTGGCTCTCGTCTAGTTGGTTTGTGGTAAAAATCTATGAAAGGGAAGTTTCTTCAGTATTTTTTTCTGGGGCAGATGAGAACCTTTGCTCTGCATGAGCACTTGCAGGAAATAGAAGCTTGCCCAGTCACAGGAGAAGAAGGTGATTGTCTGGCAGAATTTGCTGAGGAGATTTTCAAGAACCTCCCTAGGCCGCACAGAAGTTCCCCCCACATATGTGGTCAAAAGAGCCCATAGAGTGCCCATGGGTCGAGTCATTCCCGGGACTAATCCTAGACCCTTTTTGGTCCACTTTCTCAACTACCGAGATAGGGACAGAATCCTTTCAGAAGCCCACAAACACCCTACGCTTCAATATGGTAATTCCTGCGTTCTACTTTTCCCAGATTTCTCAGTTGAATTGCAGCGAAAGAGGAAAACCTTCAATGTGCACAGAAGGCTACGGGAAAATAAATTTTAAGTGGAGCGTGCTCTACCCCAGCCACCTATCATGATAGGATGGTTCGCTTCTTCGACAATCCTGCAGATGCCGATGACTGGCTGATCACCTTGCACTCCACTTGGGGCTCAGATCTTCTCCTTCTCTATGCTGGTCATGACAATGACACTGCAATCCCTCTATCCATCCTGTTGCCTATAAATTTGAACTGTTCTGGATGTTCCCCCAGATGCAGGGCTTGGCCTGGTTGGTATGGTCCATTACATTTTTATGGAGGTTGAAGTGATCTGGAGCAATGATATTTTTTTTATTTTTTTATGGATGTTTTTGGGCTACCCCTTTTCTGAGTTGATGCTCCCAATATCTTGTGTTCACTTTTGCAGCGCCTTCCCTCTTTTATTCATCAGGTGCACAGATCTTTTTCTTAGTATGAATGAATAGTCTCATACTTATCCTGTGTTTAATGGCGTTACCTCGTGTATAACCTTAAGTTTGCTTCACACCCACTCACCTCAGTTTAACCCTTCTTTGAAGCAACAGAAGAGAACTACTGCTCCTGACTCCCCTGGAGTATCTTTTTGAGAAGGTTTTTTTTAATTGTTACGGGTATAAAACTGTCGGGGACTGTTGTTGGCATCACCAGTTGGTAGTGAGTTTTTTTTTTTATGGCAACTAACTGCCTTTCTTGTCATGTGCTATTTACAGCTGGAGGTTTATAACTACAGTTCTCTCGAACAGGGTCCTTCATATCTGGGTGTGTGGTGACTCCACTTGCTAGCATAGTTCTTCTTTTCCCTCATGTTTTTTGACCCTTAGCAATTGTTTCCCTCTGTCTCAGGTTTTCCTTCTGACTTATCCCTTCATTGATGCACCATTATGGAACTGAAATTGGTGTCTTGGAATGTCAGGGGATTGAATAATAATTTCAATAAGCCCCTTATGTTAAAATTTTGGCACACTCATAAGCCGCATATCCTTTTTCTTGTAAAAAAAAAAAAAAAAAAAAACCTTTTAGGCAACAAAATCCTATCTCTGCGTAGAGCTTGGGTGTATCAGGCATTTCATGCTACTTACTCTAGGTACACTGGGTGGGTCGCCATACTTCGAAACAAATCCCTAGCTTATAAGGTATTGCATGATTGTACCAATCCAGGGGGGCACATTCGGTTTTTCTCATTCTCCCCCATGGGAGATAATTCCTGCCTAGCACAGGCCTGTAGAGACTTAGAACTCTCTTACTTCTATTACACATACAACAGACTCTGCAGGTGGGGTGACTTAGTCGGGAGATAACAGCAGGTTATACTTGTCAATTTAGTTGCAGACTCGAGACAGTTGACGGTTGTCTCTGAATTGATCACGGATACTGGGGATCTATTACTGACACCTCTGGTATACTGTTGGCTACGCTGCGGAGCCTCTCCTTACTATCCTTGTTGGAGGATGAGGTTGCATCCCTTGATAGAGATCTATTTCTGAAATAGAAGTGGCCAACTCCTTTCTTCCTCTCAAAACCCCAGGGCCTGATACACAAATTGCATGCTAAGGACTTGGCTCAGAGGCTCTGCAGAGTGTGCACAGCTATAAGACTCAGGCACTTCCCCACTCCAGTCTTAACCCATCTGCAACTCCCACTGATTGAATCGGCTTCACTGGTCTTGGTACTGTTGGATTTAGCAGAAGCTTTTGATTGGGTTTATATATCCTCTGTGTTAGAAGTGATGGGCTTTGGGCCAGGCTTCCATAATTGTGTGCATATTGTCGGATTTGTTTCCTATTGGTAGGGGCACATGTAAGGGGAGCCTCCTGTCCCCGTTTCGTGCTCCTGATGTAACCCATTTCTCAGGTTATAAGCAAAATTCCCATTATCAAGGGTATTCAAGTGGGCCCCATTACCGCAAAAGTGACGTTATACACTGATAGTTGAATAGTTTGTCAAGTTGACAAGTCCAAGTTCAACCATAAGAAATAAAATATCATACAATCACATATACCCAATTCTATACCCACAGTTGATCCAAAGGAAGGCAAAAAAGAAACAGCAAAGCATGATCCAATTTGCTGCAGCAGGGGAAAATAATCCTTCCTGATCCCCAATGAGGCAATCGGATATTCCCCGGATCAACTTTATCTATAAATGTTAGTACCCAGTTATATTATGTACATTTAGGAAAGTATCCAGGCCTTAAAGCACTTTACTGAGCTGGCCGGAACCACCTCTGCAGGGAGTCTATTCCATATTTTCACAGCTCTTACTGTAAAGAAACCTTTCTGTATTTGGAGGTGAAATCTTTTTTCCTCTAGACTTGGAGTGCCCCCTTGTCCTCAGTGTTGACCGTAAAGTGAATAACACCAAGTTCACTATATGGACCTCCTATATATTTGTACATGTCGATTATATCTCCCCTTAATCTCCTATTCTCAAGAGTGAATAAATTCAGTTCCTCTAATCTTTCCTCGTAGCTGAGCTCCTCCATGCCTCTTATCAGTTTGGATGCCCTTCTCTGCACTTTCTCCAGTTCCCCAATATCCTTCTTGAGAACACGGGCACATCTCCTATAAGTAGGCAGGATCAATGTTATAATGAAGCTGCTTCCATCTATATTGTACATTTTTCGTCATTCTCCGGTACGGATTCCTAAGAAATATTCCAACAATTTAAATTCTGACATGACAACATTCCTTTGCGGTTCTTGTCAACACAGATTCAAATGGGAGATTTTGCAAAGGCCAAGGACAGAGGGAGGGCTGGCTTGTCCAGATCTATATGCTTATTACGCCGCTGCATTGCTCACACACAATTGGCTGATGGCAAATATCACTAATGCATTAGTATTGGAGGCAGCACATCTGTGTTCATATGAAGCCTTAGATAATTTACTTTACAGTGGGTCCTCGGCCCCCTTCTCTGACAGCCGATGAAGGCTGTTCTCAATGGGTGGTCGCCCTCATACACTTCTCTGCTGTTCTCTAACCGGTTTCCTTTACAGTTTCGGGGATTGAGTCTATTGAGAAATGATTCTCTGGTGAAACCTATATCTACCATATACAGAGCCCTTCATCCCAATCTACAATGAAGACCTTGACAAATTTCTAGAGTACTGTTGCAGAGAGGTTCCGGAGCCAGACTGGGAGGACATTTGTCATGCAACAATTGGTCTCTACCAGAGATTGATTGATCCTATTTAAAATTAGCCATAGAATATTCCCCCCCCCCCCCCCAAAAAACTGCACAGGATTTACCCCTCGCACCCATCAAAATGTTGGCATTATACAGAGGACCCAGCCACATTTATACATGTTTGGGAATGTCTAGTCATTGGGCCCTTTTGGGCAGATGTCTCCAAGTATATTTGTTCCTTCACAACTGTTTTGGTGGGTCTTGTTCATTTACTGGCAATGCCGACTGTAAATGTCGATTCTCCTTAAATGGAAATCCCCTCAGGGGCCCCTACATCTGATTTCTGGAAGTCCATAGTTATTAAAATGGTACT
The DNA here is from genome assembly GCA_029574335.1 of Rana kukunoris. NCBI lineage: Eukaryota > Metazoa > Chordata > Amphibia > Anura > Ranidae > Rana > Rana kukunoris. The sequence continues at coordinate 411,874,828 of CM056049.1, forward strand.
ACTGTATAAATATACATATGAGTCTAGAGCAGGGGGTCTCCAAACTGCGGCCTGAGGGCCAGATGTGGCCCTTTTGCTAGTTTTTATCTGGCCCTTGGGCACTATTTGCGTTACTGATGCCAACAACGGAGCACTGGTTTCCAATACCAATAATGGGGTCGTATTTCTGCTACTAATTAGGGGCACTACTCCTCTTTTTGACCACCAACCCTGGAGTCATATGTATTCTCACTGATGCTGGGCCCAGGACATTTTCTGCCCCTCGCTGTGCACAGTCCGGCCCTCCTAAAGTCTGAAGGGCAATAAACTGGCCCTTTGTTTAAAAAGTTTGAGGACCCCAAGTCTAGAGTATGCCCTAATAAAAAGGTCTGGGATATTTGGACTGAATCCAAGGAGATGGAGTCGGTGGCTTCCATCTCCATGTCCCCCTAGCACTTCTTATAGTATTTCCTTGGGAGTGGTTATGGCTCATTTCAGCGTGCTGTAGGATCAATCCTCTTTGTATGTTGTTTATGGTGCCTTCAGTGGAGCAAATTAATTTGTCCTAGGGCATTGGTTTCCATATCAAGTGTGCTTTGTGTTAAGTTGTTTTGTTAGGTCAAATAGTGTTTGTTTAAGCCTGGGTATGCTTAATATATATAGACAAAAGACAAAAGTGCGCAACAATGTAACATATATAAAAAATGTGGGTGTTGGTGCTTCCACAGCAACCTGATAATGATGGGAGAAAAAAATAAAATAGAAATATATAAGTGCAAATACAAAAAGTGCAACGTCCCAAATAGGATTCCAATTATTAGGTGTGGAAAAACTTATTTCATAAAAAACTTTTTAAAAACACAGTTCATAGGGAATTTCCAATGTAGTATTTGCAGAGAATTCCAATGATGTTGCTTAGCTGTTCCTATGTAGGGAAGTAATAGATGGCCGCTTACCGCAATGTTGGACCCTTCCAGGGGTCAATAAGGCATTCAGAAACACTTATCCAAAGCTGGGTCCTGGAGATCCCTCCACTGCTGACAGCTCAAAACTACTTCGGACAGCTGAGAAGATTTTCCACTCCAAAGGGTTAACTCACTCCAAAATGTGGCTCAAGCTTTCAGCTTGTTTAGGATATCGTGGAAGATAGAGAAAAAAAGGAACTCCATAGTGTAACAAGTTTAAAAGAAACTGACAGTTTTATTCAGTTAACACTGACATGATTAAAAAAACAAACAGTCCTTCATCCTGCATATATCCAAGTTTCTCGGCATAGATACAAAAAGCAATTGTGCAGATGCTTCCAGCTAGGCGTGTAAACGATCAGATCAGCCAGCTGGCAAGCTCATGAACGTGGTGACGTCTGCGATACTTGGCTCCACCCGACGCGGCGTTTCATCCAAACGGGCTTCTACGGGGAAAGGAGGCTCAAGTGTCGGACGTCACACACCTCGTTCTTATTTATGCGATCACGCAGGAGAGTGACACCGGAACAAGCAAATGCCGGGATCTGCTCTACCCTGCAACCAACTTGGTTTTGTATAAGAGCGAGATCTCTACATTAAAGGAGCGAGACATCACTCACAGCAAAACCATCAATGGGAATCAGTGCATCGTGTTGTTAGAAAACAAATTACTGTAAACAACAACATAATGCTACCTGGGAAGGTATATAGTTTGAGGAAAAATATCTGTTTTGTGGAGCCTTATATTGGGCTTCTTTGTATTAAGGTGCAGCATTTTTCATTTATTGTTCACGGTTTCACGGTTTTTATACCCATATATTAATTAGTTTCAGGGGTGTTAGCGCGGATTGTCTTTTGTCTTGGGTATGCTTAATAGGCTTTGTTTTGTATAACTATACCTTTTGAAATCCAATAAAACATTTTTGCAAAAAAAGTTATTCTTGCAATCTCATTTTGCCAGGGTGCAAGGTGTCACTCTTGGATATCAAAATTAGTAAAAGTAGCTATCGTGTTCAGCTGCAGTGGACAGTTGCCCTCAAATGTAATTTCCTGGACAAAATAGAAATCCCTTTAGCTGCTAGAAAATTCTAGAGCGTGGGGGGGGGGGGGGGTCTAAAACTTTAGTTTGCAGAAGACAACTGACTTCTAAAACGGCAAAGTTGAAAACTTGCATAAATAAATTATATTACATATCATAAATACTTAGTGTTGTCATTAATAAACCTGTGACCGATCTCAGATACCCCAGGTGGGCACATCCGCCAGACCTGTGTCTCCTGTCCTTCAAACGCACCCGCAGCCTACAGATTCGCCATAACCCCAGCCCTTAACCCCTCAATCACGAGACTATCCACACATGTTGAGTGTTACACGTCCAGAGCGTAACTGTTTATTACATTCCAAACCATACAGTTTTTCACACAGTTAGGGACACTCCCCTTAGCCTTGTCTATGAGGGGAGGGGGACAAAGAACAATAAATGGGAACAGAACATTTGGACATTGAAACAGTGTACAGATACCTAATGAGATTATGGTAAACAGGCAGCCTAGCTTCTCAATACACACCCCCTGCGGAGAGACGTCTGCAGTCCACTCTCCATTGTCTATGTGTCCAGCAACAAGAGGGGGGGGGTGGGGGAGAAGGGCTGTAACATTACATTACATTAATGCCAGCTTCAGGTCTCCAGCATCTTTCCGGGCCATAGTCTGTCGGTAGGAGGCACGCGCACAGTCCCTTCCAAGACATACAGTGACAGTGGGTTCTGTCACAAAACCCATACATCGTTTGCATTTATTTTAACAAACTATACACATTAAAGATGTATTGACATAAATAAAAAACAGTCTGCATGAATAAATCTAGTAAATTATGATTAGCATATTAAAGTGATTGTAAAGGCAGGGCATGTTTACCTCAATGCATTCCCTAAGTTAAGATAGAAAAAATTCCCAATCGTATCTCCCCTTATACTTACCTGAGTCCTGTTCGATCCAGCGCTGTGCCAATCTGCAAAGGTGCTCTCCTATCTCCCGACAGGATACAGAGGCAGCAGCGCGAGCCATTGGCTCCTATTTCTGTCAATCCAGTGAGGAGGGGGCAGGATAAAGCTACGCTCTGTGCGTTTGTGGACTCGCAAAGCCTGGCTTGGGAGCAAGCCCACTGGTGCGCCACCATGGGAATCAGCTAGACAAATAGATTTCTAAAGGTCTGCAATGCTGTAACTGCTACATATAAAGGCTCTTTATGGCTAAGTTCACACTAGAACACGATGCAGGTAACCTGTGATGTGTGTGGGTTTCCAGCACCACATTTAAAAGGCACTACAGTTGCAATCTGCAGTGATGGGTTACTGACACCCCAAACACAGGTCACAAACACAGCGCATTTGCCTTAATCAGATCACATGGTTTAAAAATACCATGTGATCCGGTTGCAGTATGTTTCCAAAAGTAGTGCACTTTTGGTACGATGCAGGGTGATTTGATCCCATTCAAAATGAATGAGCTCAAATTGTACTGCACTGAATCGCATGTCAGTTGTACAGGAAATCGCTGAGCATTTAACTGGGGCTAATGAAGTCTGGTATATAGAACAGATATACATCTACCAGCCATCTAGTGAGTCGGATCAAACCTAAAATGTCCAAACCTTTCTTAGTGATATACGGTGTGTGTGTGTTAAAAAAAAATTACACAATAAATTATAAAATGTGATGAGAGGTCCCAGAGGAGAAGCAATGTAGTACTAGCACTAAATGTTGCAGCTAGCTCAAGGGAGGGGGGCAGAAGTACTCGCAAGTTAAGTGTTAAACAGAAGTGGGAGAGCAGTGCAGCAAAGAAAATAGTCCAGTATTGACAGTGCTGGCTCTGCCCGGTCACATTCTGGAAAAGGTCATGACACGTGTTTTAGGAAAAAGGGTTTCTATTTGTCAGCCTGACCTGTTTCCCAGACAGGGCATTTAAATTATGAAGAGTAATTAGGCACAAATTGCGCTAATCTTTATTTGGCACAAAAAAGTCGACTGGCATGTATTGGGAAACATATTTATAAAAAAGGGCACTTATCGCAAATAAAAAAAAAAAAACATAATTCAATTTAACCATTTAAGGACCGAGCCTCTTTTTGATATTTGTTTTCAAGTTAAAAAAAAATTGGTAGAAAATTACTTGCAAACATTATATACAATTTTTTCAGACACCCTAGAGCAGTGTTTTTCAACTCCAGTCCTCAAGGCACACCAACAGGTCATGTTTTCAGGCTTTCCATTATTTTGCACAGGTGATTTGATCAGTTTCACTGCCTTAGTAATCACCACAGCCATTTCATCTGAGGGAAGTCCTGAAAACCTGACCTATTGGTGTGCCTTGAGGACTGGAGTTGAAAAACACTGCCCTAGAGAATAAAACGGTCATTGTAATACTTTGTCACACCGTATTTATTGCGCAGTCTTAAAGCAAATTTTTTGTCAAAAAAATACACTTTTTTTTTAATAAAAAAAATAAAATAAGACGGCAGTTAACCCAATTGTTTTCTATATTGTGAAAGATACTGTTATGCCAAGTAAATTGCTACCCAACATGTCATGCTTCAAAATTGCGTCCGCTCGTGGAATGGCAATAAACTTTGGCATGTAAAAATCTGTTTTGAGTTTGTTGCTCTAGCGATCGCAGTGATACCTCAAATGTGTAGATAAAACATGTTTTTATATGTGGGCACGACATACATATGCGTTCACTTTTGCGCACAAGCTCGGCCTATATATAATTTTTATTTTTTACACTGTCCTTTTCAAAAAAAAAAATTGAGTCACTTTTATTCTGATTACAAGGAATTACCTCAAAAAGATCTCACATTTAGACTTGAATGCAATAAAAAAAAGTCTTTAAAAAAACTATAAGAGCATTGAGCAGAAGTGACTTTTGACGTCGCTTCCGGCATCCAATGATATTAAGCAGAGTGGGGGCCATCTTTCCCTCACTCGGCATCCAGTCTCACAGGGGAGAGGACCTGGTCGTTTCCTCCGCCAGGTAAGACGACCAGAGTGCGGCAGGAGCACCTCTCCTGCTGCCGATAAAAGTGATCGTGCGGCAAATCTGCCACAGAAACCACTTTTATCTGAAAGCCAGCCACCCACCTTTTTTTTTTTTGCAGGTGCAAAATACACTGGGAATGCTGTTAAAAATATATGCGTTTTTGCAACGCAGCAGTGTGAAAGCAGCCTTATGCCTGTTTATGTGCCCGGTATGTTGTCACAAATTGACCCTTACCCTGCATGAGATGCAAAACACCCGCCTCAAGAGGCACAAAGTAGTTCCTGGAGGTCAGACTGACAAATGGAACAGTGTTTTCCAAACTGTGGACCATGACCCTTTCAAGCTGAAAAGGTACCCTTTTCATGATACCCTGGTCATTTGCTGCTTTGCTGCAGACACGTGAAGATTTGTGAGTTTCACGTAACAGCAGCACCAGCCACGTGCCATGGCAAGGATGAAAATGGTGTTTACCACTTTAGCATAAACTTCATGCTGGCATTGGATATTTGTGGAGACTGCTAAAAGCACCCCGCTTACTATCCCGAGCTCGCAGGAGCCAAGGGGTATGACTCAAACATTGCGTTAATGTATCTACTGCTCCATGCTTTTACAAATGTACTGTAAAACCTGACCCTAGTGCCAACTGAAACATATTTAATAAAGATTTTGTTTGTCTAAATCCTGTCCATCCACTGTTGCCATGTTCAGATGCATTGATTGGCTTTATTCAGGTTTTCTGCAGAGCTAAATGTTTGTTTTCTTTTTTTTTTCTCTCTTTAGGATAAGCATGCTTTATTAGACATCACACCTACAGCTGTGGAGCATCTAAATTATGTGCAGTTTTACCCTATTGTGGTGTTCTGCAACCCAGAAAACAGGCAGGGTGTGAAGGCAATGAGACAATGGCTGCTCCCTGAGTCAAAGAAGAGCTCACGCCGTTTGTATTCACAGGCTGTTAAAATGCGGAAGAACTATTCTCATCTTTTCACTGGTAACTGCAGTTTGCTTGCATTGTTTTGTAATTTTCATAACGGTTCTTTTTATTCCTTGTATTGTAATTCTTTTTTTTTTCCCTCGTCATTTTAGCTGTTATTAACTTGAGTGGTGCAAGTGATTCCTGGCTTCGAAGCCTGAAAGAAATCATTCAAACTGAGCAAGGCAGAGCAATATGGACTACTGAGGATAGGGTAAGTTACTTAAGAACATTTTAACAAGTGTATCACAATGTCAGTGATGCTTTAACATTATCTTTTTTTGTCTTAAGGCTGAGCCTTCAGGAGATGAACCACTGGACCTTGTACATGAATCATCAGTTAAATCCACAGATTACCTGAGCTGTGACAGTCGTGCCAACAGTGATTATGAGGAGACTGATGCAGAAGGTGGAACCTACACTGACCATGAACTGGATGAGGAATTCCAAGAGCCTGCATTAGCCCGGTCTTCTGAACCAGTAGCTGAATATCAGCCTTCCTACCATAACATCAGTTCCTCGTATGATCCTTCCTATAGTTACAGATCCCACTCACCTGTTGAAGATGCTTTATACAGTGGACCCCAGTCACCAGATAGACTGTCTTCCCATTTTAGAAGTAATTCACCATCTCAGGACACTTACAGCCTTCCGCAGGTACTTTTTGAAAATTGTCGATTTATAAACCTGTCGGTAAGCTACAAAGCTAGTAATTATTTATATAGTGCAGTCAATTTACACAACGCTATATATATATATATATATATATATATATATATATATATATATATATATATATATATAATCAGGGATATGCAATTAGCAGACCTCCAGCTGTTGAAAAACTACAAATCCCATCATGCCTCTGTCTCTGGGTTATCATGCTTGTGGCTGTCAGTGTCTTGCTATGCCTCATTGGACTTGTAGTTCTGCAACAGCTGGAGGTCTGCTAATGGAATATCCCTGGTTTAGATATATATATATATATATATATATATAATGTGTGTGTGTGTGTGTGTGTGTGTGTGTGTGTATTTGTGTGTGTTATACAGTTGTGCTCATAAGTTTACATACCCGGGCAGAATTTGATTTCTTGTCCATTTTTCAGATAATATAAATAAGGCCAAAACTTTTCTTTCACTCATGGTTAGTGTTTGGCTGAAGCCATTTATTCTCAATCAACTGTTTACTGTTTTTAAATCATAATCACAACAGAAACTACCCAAATGACCCTTGAAGTCTTTTGTGGTATTTGTGGATGCGACTCTTTATCTTCGATGGTAAGGCTGCCCATTCCTCTTGACAAAAAGTCTCCAATTCCTGTAAATTTTTGGGCTGTCTTGCATGAACTGCAAGTTTGAGATCTCCCCAGAGTGGCTCAATGATATTTAGGTCAGGAGACTGAGATAGCCACTCCAGAACCTTCACTTTATTCTGCTGTAGCCATTGACGGGTTGACTTGGCCTTGTGTTTTGGATTATTGTCATGTTGGAATGTCTAAGTACGTCCCATGCGTAGATTCCTGGCTGATTTATTAAAAAAAAATTCCTCCTGTAATTTTTGATAACATACTGCATTCATCTTGCCATCAATTTTGACCAAATTTCCTGTGCCTTTGTAGCTCATGCATCCCCAAAACATCAGCGATGCACCTCCGTGTTTCACAGTAGGAATGGTTACCTTTCATCATAGGACTTGTTGATTTCTCTCCAAATAAGGCGTTTATGGTTGTGGCCAAAAAGCTACATTTTGGTCTTGTCATTTCAAATGACTTTGTGCCAGAAGATTTGAGGCTTGTCTCTGTGCTGTTTGGCATATTGTAAGCGGGATACATTGTGGCATTTGCATAGTAATGGCTTTCTTCTGGCGACTCGTCCATGCAGCCCATCTTTCGTCAAGTGCCTCCTTATTGTGCATCTTGAAACAGCCACACCGCATGTTTTCAGAAAGTCCTGTATTTCACCTGAAGTCATTTGTGTGTTTTTCTTTGCATCCCGAACAATTTTCCTGGCAGTTGCGACTGAAATTTTAGTTGGTCTACCTGACCGTGGTTTGGTTTCAACAGAAACCCTAATTTTCCACTTCTTGATTAGAGTTTGAACACTGCTGATTGACATTCCTTAGATATGTTTATATCCCATTCCTGTTTTATACAGTTCAACTACCTTTTCCCACAGATCCTTTGACAATCTTTTGATGAATGATTGTCTATTTTTGATTTTTTTACAAATATCTGAAAAGTTTAACGTGCATTTGTTTTCACCCCCCTTGACACTGATACCCCTAACTAAAAATATAGTGGAACCAATCGCCTAAATAGTCAACCTGTGTATAATTAAATTTTGGTATAAATATAGCTGTTCTTTGAAGTCCTCATAGGTTTGTTAGACAACCTTAGTGAATAAACTGCATCATGAAGACCAAGGAACACGCCAGACAGGTCAGTGATAAAGTTGTGGCAATGTTTAAAGCAGGGTTAGGTTTTAAAAAAATATCCAAAGCTTTGAACATCTCACAGAGCACTATTCAATCCATCATCCAAAAACAGAATGATTATGGCACTACTGCAAACCTGCCAAGACATGGCCGTCCACCTAAACTGACAGGCTGGGCAAGGAAGGGCGTTAATCAGAGAAGCAGCCAAGAGGCCCATGGTAACTCTGGAGGAGCTGCAGAGATCCACAAATCAGGTGGGAGAACCTGTCCACAGAACAACTTTTAGTTGTGCATTCCACATATCTGCATATCTGGCCTTTATGGAAGAGTGCCATAAGAGGTCCTATTTGCAGTTTGCAAGAAGCCATGTGGGGGACACGGCAAACATGTACAAGAAGGTTCCCTGGTCTAAAAAACGCTCTGTGTGGTGGACAACATTGCACATGACCCTAAACACACCATCCCCTCCGTGAAACATGGTGGTGGCAGCATCATGTTGTGGGGATGCATGTTTTCAACAGGGAAGCTGGTCAGAGTTGATGGGAAGATGGATGGCGCCAAATACAGGGAAATCTTAGAAGAAAACCTGTGAGTCTACAAAAGACTTGAGACTGGAGCTAACCAGAGCTAAAATGGAATGGTTTAGATCAGGGGTCTCAAAGTACCGGCCCGCGGGCCATTTACAGCCCGCGGACCGGTAACAAATGGCCCGCAGGCAGGGCGCGCCCCCCCCGCACGATTACCGCGATTCGCGATAATTCCCAGCGATTCGCGGTAAATCCCCGCAACTCGCGGTAAATCCCTGCGATTCGCGGTAAATCTCCGCTCAACACTCCGAGCCGTGGAACCCCCCCGCTCAATAACTTTGATCTGCGGACCCCCTTCCCTTAACAACTCAGAGCCGTGGACCCCTTCCCGCCCAACAACTTTGATCTGCGAACCCCCCCGCTCAACTCCGATCCGCGGAACCTCCCCCGCTCAACAACTCTAATCCACGGACCCCCCCCCCGCTCATCAACTATGATCTGCGGACCCCCCTTGGCTCAACAACTTTGTTGGGAGGTATGCCTGATGTACTCTGATTATGCCCTGATGTACCCCATGTACCCGGATATGCCATGTGCCCCAGGTACCCTGATGTGCTCTGATGTGCCATGTGCCCCATGTACCCTGATGTGTCCCTGATGTGCTGGGCTCTGTACATCAGGGTACCCTGTGCCCTGTACCCTGATGTGCCATGTGCCCTGTACTGATGTGCTGTGCCTGATGTGCTCTCATGTGCCCTGATATGGCCCATGTGCCCTGATGTGTGCCATGTACACTGATTTGCTGGGCTTTGTACCCTGATGTGCTGTTTCATGTGCCCTGTACCCTGATGTGTGCTGTGCCCTGTGCCCTGGTGTGTGCTGTGCCCTGGTGTGCGCTGTGCCCTGGTGTGCGCTGTGCCCTGGTGTGCGCTGTGCCCTGGTGTGCGCTGTGCCCTGGTGTGCGCTGGGCCCTGGTGTGCGCTGGGCCCTGGTGTGCGCTGGGCCCTGGTGTGCGCTAGGCCCTGGTGTGCGCTGGGCCCTGGTGTGCGCTGGGCCCTGGTGTGCGCTGGGCCCTGGTGTGCGCTGGGCCCTGGTGTGCGCTGTGCCCTGGTGTGCGCTGTGCCCTCGTGTGCCCTGTGCCCTGATGTGCTGTGCCCTGATGTGCTGTGCCTTGTGTCCTTATTTGCTGGGCTCTGTGCCTTGATGTGCTGTGCCCTGATGTGCTGTGCCCTGATGTGCTGTGCCTTGTGTCCTTATTTGCTGGGCTCTGTGCCTTGATGTGCTGTACCCTGATGTGCTGTGCCCTGATGTACTGTGCCCTAATGGGCTCTGTACATCAGGGTACCCTGTGCCATGTGCCCTGTACTGATGTGCTGTGCCTGATGTGCTCTCATGTGCCCTGATATGCCCCATGTGCCCTGATGTGTGCCATGTACACTGATTTGCTGGGCTTTGTACCCTGAAGTGCTGTTTCATGTGCCCTGTACCCTGATGTGCCATGTCCTGTACCCTGATGTGCCTTGTCCTGATATGTCCTGTCCTGATGTTCTGTGCCCTGTACCCTGTTGTGCTCTGATGTGCTGTGCCCTGTACCCTGATGTGCTGTGCCCTGTACCCTGTACCCTGATGTGCGCTGTGCCCTGATGTGCGCTGTGCCCTCATGTGCCCTGTGCCCTGATGTGCTGTGCCATGTGCCCTTATTTGCTGGGCTCTGTGCCTTGATGTGCTGTACCCTGATGTGCTGTGCCCTGTACCCTGATGTGCTGTGCCCTGATGTGCTGTGCCCTAATTTGCTGGGCTGTGAGCCTTGATGTGCTGTGCCATGATGGTGAGTGGTCAGTGTGTAGTGTAGTGGTCTGTCGGCAGTGTAGGGGTCTGTCGGCGGTGTAGTGGTCTGTTGGCAGTGTGCAGTGTAGTGGTTAGTGTGCAGTGCAGTGGTCCGTGTGCAGTGGTACGTTCGCTGACACCAGTACTGTTTTTGAAGTTTGAAAGTTTGCGGCCCCCCATGGGATATGAAAACTTGTCTTGCGGCCCTCAGGTAATTTGAGTTTGAGACCCCTGGTTTAGATCAAAGCACATTCATGTGTTTGAATGGCCCAGTCAAAGTTCATGCCTAAATACAATTGAGAAACTGTGGCAATACTTGAAAATTGATGTTCACAGATGTTCTCCATCCAGTGTGACAGAGCTTGAGCTATTTTGCAAAGAGTCATACCCAAAAAGACTTGCATCTGGAGCGAAAGGTGGTTCTGCAAAGTATTGATTACAAATGCACGACACTTTTCACATATTTAACCACTTGCCCACAGTGTCATAGTAAAAAGACGTCATGATTTTAAAGATGGATATCTCGGTAACGGCAGCAGCTGCTGCCACAACCGAGATATCCATCTTTTCCGTGGGCAGTGCTGTACACGATAATGGCGGTCCCAGCGGCGGATTCGCCGCAAGATTGCCGTTATCGGTGGCGGGAGAGGGCCCCCCCCTCCCGCCCTCCTCGCCGCTTACCGGAGCCGTCGGTAACGGCGGAGGCGATCGGGTCCTCTTGCTGGCTGTGTTGGGATACGAGTGAGGGAAAAATCGCCCCCACCCGTCCCCCACAGCTCTGCTGGGCGGAAGTGACGTCAAAACGTCAGTCCCGCCCAGCGTCTTAAAGAAACATTTTTTTTTTCTGAAATTTGAAAAATGACTTTTTTTTTTTCTTTTTTTGCATTTAAGCCTAAATATGAGATCTGAGGTCTTTTTGACCCCAGATCTCATATTTAAGAGGACCTGTCATGCTTTTTTATATTACAAGGGATGTTTATCACTTTTATTCCTATTACAAGGAATGTAATTTTTTTTTTTTTTTTTTTATTTCGATGTATAAAATTATAAACTAATTAAAAATAAATAAGAAAACAAAAAAAAAAAAATGTAAAACGCCCCGTCCCGACGAGCTCGCGCACAGAAGCGAACGCATACGCGAGTAGCGCCCACATATGAAAACGGTGTTCAAACCACACAAGTGAGGTATCGCCGCGATCGTTAGAGCGAGAGCAATAATTCTAGCCCTAGACCTCCTCTGTATCTCAATGCAACCTGTAGAATTTTTTAAACGTTGCCTATCGAGATTTTTAAGGATAAAAGTTTGACGCCATGCCACGAGCGGGCGCAATTTTCAAGTGTGACATGTTGGGTATCATTTTACTCGGTGTAACATTATCTATCACAATATATAAAAAAATTGGGCCAAATTTATTGTTGTATTTTTTTATTCAAAAAAGTGTGTTTTTTTTTCAAAAAAAGTGCGCTTGTAAGACCGCTGCGCAAATACGGTGTGACAAAAAGTATTGCAATGACTGCCATTTTATTCTCTAGGGTGTTAGAAAAAAAATATATAATGTTTGGGGGGTTTAAGTAATTTTCTAGCAAAAAAAACTGTTTTAGTCTCGTAAACACCGAATCTGAAAAACAAGCCCGGTGGGCAAGTGGTTAATTGTAAAAAAAAAAAAAGAAATTGAAAACCATTTATCATTTTCCTTCCACTTCACAATTATGTGCCACTTTGCATTGGTCTATCAGATACAATTTCAATTAAATACATGTATGTTTTTGTTTATAACATGACAAAATGTGGAAAATATCAAGGGGTATGGATATCTATCTATATATCAATCTTTCAGTTCAGTCCATGCCCTCAAAGAGCTTACAATCTAAGGTCCCTAACTCTCATTCATACATACACATACTAGGGCCAATTTAGACAGGAGACAAATAACCTCTAAGCATGTCTTTGGAGTGGAAGGAAACTAGATTACCCGGAGGAAACCCACATAGGCATAGGGAGAACATGGAAACTCTGTACAGATAGTACCATGGTTGGGATTTGAACGGATGACCCTATTGCTGCTTGCCAGAAGAACTAACCACTTAGCCACTGTAGTAACATGAAAAACACATGGTGTTTGATTTCTCCATGTGTTTCTCACATTACTACAGTGGTTAAAAAAAGACAAAAAAAGGGCGTAATTGCATCACAGTTTGCTGACCCTGTGTTACGTCAGCAAGCTGTGACATAATTGCACCCACCACTGACCATGGCAAGGCGTTGGATGCTTTATATACCCTGTAATGTTTGTGAGTAGAATGTCTACATATCATGGCAAGGTTTTAGCGATGCTACTCTATAGTCTCATATTGTTCTCTTCCTACTATCCCTGAGGAAAAGCTGATCTTGCAAATTTTGGATTGATTGGATGTCTTTGGAAAGTGGCCGTGGACCCTGGGAGTGAGCTTACATATGTATTTCAGTGCTTTTGATCTCTTTTGCTTAGAGATCTAGGTAATCTAATAAGGAGGTGGCACTGCATGCGGAGGTCATAGCTTTTTTTTGCACTGCAGTTTTTACACTGGGAGTGGTCTTTTTATGGTTATTCATTTTTAGGGTTGTCCCGATACCACTTTTATAGGACCGAGTACAAGTACCGATACTTTTTTTCATGTACTCACCGATACCGAATACCGATACTTTTTTTTTTTATGTCATGTGACAGTTTTCAAACCACAATACAGACTAATGATATGAAGAATGCTCCGTACATTGGTGGTCAGTGGGAAGAATGTCTCCTGCATTGGTGGTCAGTTGGGAAGAATATCCCCTGCATTGGTGGTCAGTTGGGAAGAATGTCCCCTGCATTGGTGGTCAGTTGGGAAGAATGTCCCCTGCATTGGTGGTCAGTTGGGAAGAATGTCCCCTGTATTGGTGGTCAGTTGGGAAGAATGTCCCCTGAATTGGTGGTCAGTTGGGAAGAATGTCCCCTGCATTGGTGGTCAGTTGGGAAGAATGTCCCCTGCATTGGTGGTCAGTTGAGAAGAATGTCCCCTGCATTGGTGGTCAGTTGGGAAGAATGTCCCCTGCATTGGTGGTCAGTTGGGAAGAATGTCCCCTGCATTGGTGGTCAGTTGGGAAGAATGTCCCCTGCATTGGTGGTCAGTTGGGAAGAATGTCCCCTGCATTGGTGGTCAGTTGGGAAGAATGTCCCCTGCATTGGTGGTCAGTTGGGAAGAATGTCCCCTGCATTGGTGGTCAGTTGGGAAGAATGTCCCCTGCATTGGTGGTCAGTTGGGAAGAATGTCCCCTGCATTGGTGGTCAGTTGGGAAGAATGTCCCCTGCATTGGTGGTCAGTTGGGAAGAATGTCCCCTGCATTGGTGGTCAGTTGGGAAGAATGTCCCCTGCATTGGTGGTCAGTTGGGAAGAATGTCCCCTGCATTGGTGGTCAGTTGGGAAGAATGTCCCCTGCATTGGTGGTCAGTTGGGAAGAATGTCCCCTGCATTGGTGGTCAGTTGGGAAGAATGTCCCCTGCATTGGTGGTCAGTTGGGAAGAATGTCCCCTGCATTGGTGGTCAGTTGGGAAGAATGTCCCCTGCATTGGTGGTCAGTTGGGAAGAATGTCCCCTGCATTGGTGGTCAGTTGGGAAGAATGTCCCCTGCATTGGTGGTCAGTTGGGAAGAATGTCCCCTGCATTGGTGGTCAGTTGGGAAGAATGTCCCCTGCATTGGTGGTCAGTTGGGAAGAATGTCCCCTGCATTGGTGGTCAGTTGGGAAGAATGTCCCCTGCATTGGTGGTCAGTTGGGAAGAATGTCCCCTGCATTGGTGGTCAGTTGGGAAGAATGTCCCCTGCATTGCATCAGTTGGGAAGAATGTCCCCTGCATTGGTGGTCAGTTGGGAAGAATGTCCCCTGCATTGGTGGTCAGTTGGGAAGAATGTCCCCTGCATTGGTGGTCAGTTGGGAAGAATGTCCCCTGCATTGGTGGTCAGTTGATCAGGTGAAGCAGCATCACTCTCTCTCCGCCCCTCAGTATGTTCTCAGGACACTCTCCTCCTCCAAGCCTGCTCTCCTCTCCGCCCGATCGTCGAAAAAAAAAAAAGTATCGGACGAAGCATCGGGTAAAATGCCTAGTATCGGTCACGATACCAATACTAGTATCGGTATCGGGACAACCCTAATTTTTACTTTTCACATTTATTTTTATGTAATATTGTTTATGAAATTTTGGTCACACACTGTAGTGTCTTGTCAGACAATGTTTTCACTTAAATACTGGTAGTTTATAAGATTTCATCTTTTGTAATTGTGAGTATAGTAATATAGGAGCTTGTGCAACTTTTTTTATCTTAAATATTATTTCAAACTCCTTATATCCAGAGGATTGAGTGCAGGATTTTCCTATTGCACGTAGCGTATACAAATTTTAGGGTTAAAGGATAAGTTTACCTTTGGTAACATGCTGCATGTTCCATATGTTTTTAGGGTGGAACATGCAACATGTTCCCAATGTTTCAGCCACTGCCCAATAGTGAATGCACGGGCACACAAATACACTGACAGGTCTGCAGAAAACCTGCAGGCACCAACGACCTGCTGATCGCTGGTGTAATGCTTTCCAGGCTCCAAAAATAAAAAATAAATGCACATTTTTTTTCCTGCACATTTTATTGAAAAGTGAACTCCTCCTTTAAGGGTTATACGGCTGCCATGTACACTAGGCACTGGAGACATGAACACAAGGCACAAAAAGATTGAATGCCATCCCCCTTAAGGTTATAACCCCTCTGAAAAATGTTGAAGAGATCTAATATTCTCGTATCTCAAGGGCAATTCTGGAGTTTATTGTCACACAGTTGGCATCATAAATACAATGTAAAAAGCATAACAGTTCAGTTTTGGTAAATCGTGTGTTTCATGGCTGCTGTATTAAAATAAATCTGCACAAGTATATTTAGAAACACCAATACCAGCAAAAGTATTGAATAATTAGGATAGGTTTGATTCAAGGCGATCAGTGGACAACTGCCTCTACTAATTGCTTTCACCCAAGTGGAGCAAGAAAGTATTGAAAAGAAAGAGTTGGCGCTGGTCCCTTGAGGCCCTTTGGAGCCAGATACTCCCTAAAAAATGTAACTGCATAATGTACCAAGGTGCTATATGACCCAAAGTGCCAATGTGCCTGTGAAAATCACTGCAATAATGTAACATGAAAGACAGCTTAAATATCCACAACTTGAAGTTCCTATTCTATGAGTATTGCATTGGGGTGTCTCAGTTGCCCCTATTAATACGAAAATGTGCAGATAAACAAGAATGCAATCGGTGCAATATAATGTCCTTATAAAAAATAAACAAATCCAGTTGCTGAGTGCTGAGTGATTCTAAAAGTGCTATGTGCTCTTGTTATATTCCGTGATCACTGCAATCCGTTCTCTGACACAGCCTGCACTCTCCAACTATTCCACTCCTTCTTAGGGTCTGGTGCCTTCACAGTGTAGGCCACTGTGCAGCCCTCTGCCAATCACTCTTCCCCCTGCGCTGATGATGTTAATTCAGCAGTACCCCATGCATAGAAGAGAAAGGGGCCCCAGATAGTGTAGTATTGCGTGGTCATGCGACGTGGCTCCCAAACAAAATTGGCGTCCTTTTTTTCCCACAAATAGAGCTTTCTTTTGGTGGTATTTGATCACCTCTGCGGTTTTAATTTCTTTCTCGTACATCACGGGACACAGAGCGGCATATTCATTACTATATGGGTTATATGGAGTACCTTCAGGTGGGGACACTGGCAATCTCAAACAGGAAGTCCCCTCCCTATATAACCCCCTCCCCTAGAGGGAGTCCCTCAGTTTTTTCGCCAGTGTCTTAGGTGGGAGTCAGGCCGGGTGTTGCTAGCTAACCTGCTGCTTTCTTCCTAGGACTGGTAAGGATCCCTATGGGGCCTTTTGGACAGTCCTACCTGGCCGGGGGTTTGAATCTGCCGCCTGATACTGCAGTCCTGGGTCTCTAGCAGCGCGGCTCCTCCATGTTCCTCCTGTTCCGGCTTACGCGTGCGCGCGCACGTCTTATAGACGTTTTTCGCGCCGTTCAGAGAGGAGGGCGGGGGGGGGCGTGCCTGCAGCGTCATACAGGGGCGCGCCTTGTGCTGTTATAGATCAGCAGGCATTGTCAGTGCTCAGTCTGAGGCTGATCTCAGAAGGAGAGGACGCAGAGCGGCAGGACAGTGACTCCCGGTGGCGGAAGAGGGGTAGTACATGCTGGACTTTGTTCCAATGCCTTTTTTGTTAAGCCAAGAAATTCCCCTTTTTGCAGCAGGTTGGAGGCTGGCAAACTAAGTTTGGGGTCACTGTATGATAAAAAAAAAACATACGGGGCCCCATCAGTTTTTGGGCATTAGTGATCTATTGTCCCCTAAACTCTAGTTTTTGTACTCCTGGCCACTACAGTCTGTTGTTGTTGGCGGAGTCCCTCGATTTTGTATAATGGCTTCCAAAGGTTCGGGGTCAAAGGGTACAAAAAAGACCAAAAAACAAAGGGGTTCCCCCTCTGATTCTGATGATATGCCGATACTTTCCCCGCAACTTATTCCCATAAAGGGCGCCTTGGATGAGCCATTAGGGGGATCTGGTGCGGACGCTGGCCCAGATCAGCCCAGCCCTGTGTTTATCACAGAGGAGATGCTAGCCGTATCCCTAGGGGGGCTAGAAGAGAGAATAGCAGCATTGATCGCTAGAGCTATTCCTGGTAAGAAACGGGTTAGATCCCCATCACCAAGAGGTGTATCCTCAGATGCTGAGATTCTCTCTCCGGAGGAATTGGAATCGCAGGAGGATCAACTAGACCTGAACCAAGAGGGTTCAGGGGTTGAGGGATCTACCTCTGAGGAACCATTTTCAGACTCCCAGACAGAGAGACTGTGGGTACAGTCTTTGACGGACATGGTCCGCACGGCATTTAGTTTACCATTGCCAGAGCCTCGGGTTCCTCCGGTATCCTCTCTGGGCTCTTTGAAAGCTCCGTTAAGCAACGCAGTTTTTCCGGTCCATCCTCTCTTGGAGGAATTGATCTTTCGGGATTGGGTACGGCCGGACAGGATTTTTCTGCCACCGAAGAGATTTGCGGTCATTTACCCCATGGAGGAAAAATTCTCCAAGAGGTGGAGGCTCCCAGTAGTGGATGCAGCCATCTCATGTGTGAATAAATCACTAACTTGCCCGGTGGAAAACATACATATGTTTAAAGATCCGGTTGATAAACGGTTAGAGACACTTTTAAAAGCATCCTTTGCTACGGCAGGAGCAGTGGTACAGCCAGCTGTGGCTGCAATTGGAGTTTGTCAGGCGTTAAAGGACCAGACAAAAGAAATGTTAAAGGACATGCCTACCCAACAAGCAGAAGAGTTTTCTGACATTCCCAGAGCTCTGTGTTTTGCTGTAGATGCTATAAAAGATTCCATCCAGCAGGCCTCTCGTTTATCACTATTTTTGGTGCACATGAGAAGGCTCTTATGGTTGAAGAACTGGGCGGCGGAGCCCCCATGCAAAAAGCTTCTGGCAGGGTTTCCCTTCCATGGAGGACGACTCTTCGGGGAGGATCTGGATAAATACATTCAGACTATTTCAAGTGGCAAAAGTACCCTTTTACCGGTCAAAAAGACATTCCGGGCCCTACATTTAAAAGGCAGCTCTTTCCTGTCTCAGGGCCCTCAAATTCCAGGCAGTATCGACGGCCGCCTGCACGATCCAACGTTAACAGTAGATCGCAGGGACAGGCCCCTGGGGGTAAGAGGCCATGGTATCGCAAGCCGACAAAGACAGCCCCTAAGTCTGCCTTATGAAGGGGCGCCCCCACTCTCGCGGGTGGGGGGAAGGCTTCGTTTCTTCTCAGAAGTTTGGGAAGCCAAGATCCCCGACAAATGGGTCCGGGCGTCTGTAACCACTGGCTACAGACTGGAGTTTCTAAAGTGTCCTCCGCCTCATTTTCAAGAGTCAAGGCTACCAAAGGATCCAGCAAGGAAGGCCTCAATGCTGGCAGCTTTGGATCACCTGCTTTGCCAGGACGTAATAATAGAGGTGCCAGCCCAAGAGCAAGGGCTAGGTTTCTATTCCAATCTCTTTGTCATACCAAAGCCCAACGGCGATGTCAGGCCAATCTTGGACCTAAAGAGGTTAAACGGTTACCTAAGGGTTCGTTCCTTCCGGATGGAATCCATCCGGTCAGCAGCCGCCGCGCTTCAGAGGGACGATTTTCTGGCCTCCATAGACATAAAGGATGCTTACCTTCATGTACCAATCTTTCAGTCGCATCAAAGATTTTTACGCTTCGCGGTGGGGCAGCGACATTTCCAATTCAGGGCGCTCCCTTTCGGGCTGGCCACGGCCCCCCGGGTATTCACGAAGATCCTAGCCCCAGTTCTGGCCAATTTAAGGATCCAAGGGGTCACAGTCCTAGCATACTTGGACGACCTTTTAATCATAGATCACTCACGGCCGTGTCTGCAACAGGCAGTAAACCTCACGGTTCGGTACCTCGAAGGATTCGGCTGGGTCCTAAACCGGGGAAAGTCAGCGTTCCAGCCTACAAAGCAGTTGGAATACCTCGGCATGAGGTTAGACACAGAACAGCAAAGGGTGTTCCTGCCCCTTGTAAAGATCGAGGCTATCAAGGGGTTGGTTCAGTTGGTTCTAAGCAAGAAAAAACCAACTATTCGCCTGTGTATGCGATTACTAGGCAAGCTAGTGGCCACGTTCGAGGCAGTACCATACGCTCAGATCCACACTCGCGTCCTACAGGCAGCCATTCTAGCAGCCTGGGGCAAGAGAGCACATGCCTTTGAGTCCCCTTTGACGCTATCATCAAGGGTCCGACAAAGCCTGGCCTGGTGGTTGAACCCTCAGAATCTTCTAAAGGGAAAATCCTTCAGCCCTGTTGTCTGGAAGGTAGTTACCACAGACGCCAGCCTGGCAGGCTGGGGGGCGGTCTTCGAGGGGTTCTCTCGCCAGGGGACTTGGGTGAAAACAGAGAGGCAGCTCCCCATCAATATCTTGGAGATCAGAGCTGCTCGCCTAGCCCTTCTGGCATGGACCTCCAGATTACAGGGGTTCCCGGTGAGAATCCAGTCAGACAATGCCACAGCGGTGGCATACATAAACCACCAAGGGGGAACCAGGAGTCAGGCCGCTCAGAGGGAGGTGAGCTTGATCTTTCAGTGGGCAGAGGTTCATGTACCCTGCATTTCGGCGATATTCATTCCCGGAGTGGACAACCTGCAGGCAGACTTCTTAAGTCGCCAGAGTCTGTTGCCAGGGGAGTGGTCTCTGCATCCCCAGGTCTTTCAGACAATCTGCCAGAGGTGGGGAATGCCAGACATAGATATAATGGCATCCAGGTTCAACAAGAAACTAGACAGGTTCGTGTCTCGAGCGAGGGACCCTATGGCCTGCGGAACCGATGCGTTGGTTTGCCCTTGGCATCAATTCAAACTTCTATATGCATTCCCTCTGCTACAGTTACTTCCTCGCCTGTTGCGCAGGATCAGAGTGGAGCACAAGCCGGTCATTCTAGTAGCTCCAGCTTGGCCCCGGAGGACATGGTACTCACTAGTCCTGAAGATGGCAGTGGGAGACCCTTGGACTCTTCCTCTACGACCAGACCTACTCTCACAAGGCCCGATCCTCCACCCTACATTACAATGTCTAAATTTGACGGCCTGGAGGCTGAATCCCTGATTCTCAGGGGTAGAGGTCTGTCTAGGCAGGTAATTCCTACCCTGATTAGGGCTAGAAAGCCGGCCTCCAGGGTGATTTATTACAGGGTGTGGAGGAACTACGTAGGCTGGTGTGAATCCAAAAGATGGAATTCCCGCAAATATACTATTGATAGGGTGTTAAGTTTTCTCCAGCTAGGAGTGGATAAAGGCCTGGCATTAAGCACAATCAAGGGACAGATTTCAGCTCTGTCAGTGTGGTTTCAGAGGCCGCTGGCCACCCACTCGCTGGTAAAGACCTTCATACAGGGGGTCTTGCGTATTAATCCTCCTGTCAAGTCACCAATTTGTCCATGGGACTTAAATCTTGTCCTGTCCACTCTACAGAAACAACCCTTTGAGCCGTTGGCTGAGATTCCTTTAGTCTTACTGACAAGAAAGTTGGTTTTCTTGGTCGCCATAGTTTCGGCCAGGAGAGTGTCAGAATTAGCAGCCTTATCGTGTAAGGAACCATATCTCGTTCTACGTAAGGACAGGGCAGTTCTCCGGCCCCATCCTTCCTTTCTACCAAAGGTTATATCCAATTTTCACTTGAACCAGGATTTGGTACTTCCATCCTTCTTTCCAAAACCCACATCTAGAAAGGAGGGGTTGCTGCATACCTTGGATATTGTCCGGGCCATGAAGGCCTATCTTAAAGCTACAGAAAAGATCCGGAAAACAGATGTGTTGTTCGTCCTACCAGATGGCCCCAAGAAGGGGCAAGCAGCTGCAAAATCCACCATCTCGAGATGGATTAGACAATTAATCATTCAGGCCTACGGTTTGAAGAGGTTGCCTCCTCCTTTGTCGGTAAAAGCCCATTCTACCAGGGCCATGGGCGCCTCCTGGGCAGCACACCATCAGATCTCTATGGCTCAGATATGCAAGGCGGCGACGTGGTCATCAGTCCACACGTTTACAAAGTTTTATCAACTAGACGTGAGAAGGAATGCGGATTCTGCCTTTGGACAGGCAGTACTACAGGCTGCAGTTTAAGATCCTTGGGATCAGAAGCACCCTTGGTTGTAAAAAAGAAAAAAAAAAAAAAAGTTTTTTCTTGACTAAGTTGGAATTATTATTATTATTTGAGTATACCTCTAAATTGAATCTTTCTTGGAAGATGTCTCCCTCCCCTCATTAAAGCATTGCTTTCGGACATCCCATATAGTAATGAATATGCCGCTCTGTGTCCCGTGATGTACGAGAAAGAAAAAGGGATTTTTAAATACAGCTTACCTGTAAAATCCTTTTCTTGGAGTACATCACGGGACACAGAGCTCCCACCCCTCTTTTGGGGAAACATTTTGGGAGGCATACTGCTTGCTACAAAACTGAGGGACTCCCTCTAGGGGAGGGGGTTATATAGGGAGGGGACTTCCTGTTTGAGATTGCCAGTGTCCACACCTGAAGGTACTCCATATAACCCATATAGTAATGAATATGCCGCTCTGTGTCCCGTGATGTACTCCAAGAAAAGGATTTTACAGGTAAGCTGTATTTAAAAATCCCTTTTTTTTGCGCTATAAACAAAGATAGAGCAACAATTTTGAAAAAAATTCAATATTTTTTGCTATATTAAATATCCCCCAAAATTATATAAAAAAAATATTATTTTTCCTCAGTTTAGGCCGATACAGATTTGTGGCAAACCTAGCCACTTCTGGAAAGCTGGACGTTACATGTCAAAAGGTTGTCTGTATTATAGGCTATGTATTCTGCTGGGTCTTATGTGGGCATAGTAATTGGTATGCTGGCAGCCGTAAGCCACTAGCATTCAAGTACTTCGATTTATGTTGCCCAATCGGTGTTCGGCAGTTTTAAACCGAACTCCCACAACACATAACCCCAGACCCTAGCTATCAACCGACTTTTCCCTCGTGCAGCAATGCCTGATGGGAGAATTATCCAAAATGTTAAGTTCCCCATCTGATCCTCCCTGTATTACCCCTGTTAAATCTATTTGGCTGTTTGGAAACCCCTTGCATGGGGAATTCTATAAACATGGAAGCCTGTGAATAAAAAGTCAGTTGACTCTCAGAGCTGTGTTTCGTCCAGTTACTGGGGGGGATTTGGGACATTGCCTTACTTTTCAATGAGGACTGTGGATTTACCCTGGTTACCAGCGGAGATCGTGGAGTTTAATATTGTACTTCGTACAGTATTCTTCCTATTTTTGGTAAAAAAAATCGCAATAAGCGTTTATAGGTTGGTTTGCGCAAAATTTATAGCATTTACAAAATAGGGGATAGTTTTATTGCATTTTTATTTTATTTTTTTACTACTAATGGCGGCGATCAGCGATTTTCTTTTCATGACTGCGACATAATGGTGGACACTTCAGGCAATTTTGACACATTTTTGGGACCATTGTCATTTTCACAGCAAAAAATGCATTTAAAATGCATTGTTTATTGTGAAAATGACAGTGCAGTTTGGGAGTTAACCACAAGGGGGCGCTGAAGGGGGTATGTGTGACCTAATGTGTGTTTACAACTGTAGGGGGGTGTGGCTGTAGGTGTGATGTCATTGATTGTGTATGCCTATAAAAGGGATCACGCGATCGATGACGCCGCCACAGTTTACACACGGTTCTCCCCGTTCTTCAGTGGGACTCCATCGGCGATCAGGTCCACGAGTCCCGTGGTCCTGGAGCTTCGGACCGGGTCACGGGCGCGTGCCCGTGACCCACGGCTGGGTACAAGCACAGGACATACCTGTACGTGCATGTGCCCAGCCGCGTCATTCTGCTGACGTATATGTGCAGGAGGCGGTCCTTAAGTGTTTAATACTTTTTTTTTAAACCAAGGAAAAATGGGTACTCGCATCTATATGCTTTTAGGCATCAGACTTTACTGTCAGCATTACATGCCTTACCGTTTTGTCTATACAAAACGGTAAGGCATGTAATGCTGACAGTAAAGTCTGATGCCTGAAAGCAATGTGACGTTTGTGGCGCGTTCTACCGATTTTCGTCTTGTAACGTCATCTGGACCACGCTGAGCGGCATCTTCTCTTCCTTTTTTTGTAGCAGACCGTGACCTGTCTGCCGCCGTTTTGGGTGTATTATTGAAAACTGAAACCCAAATGGATCGTCTGTCATTTCGGGAAGGTTATTGAAGACCGAAGACCACAAATAATCAAACAGCTGCAATTTTTGGTGGGATTTTGAAGACCGAAGCTTGACCCACTGCAATAGGTTTATTGATATTAACCCGGTGGCCCTTTTAGTTTGTTTTTGGAGCCATAGATCAATATGATAGAGTTACAAACATGCTATATGTTGCTGGAATTTTATGCCGTCTAGTCTTTAGGTCATGATGTGCCACATTGAAAAACGGATAGCAACAAACACAAAAATTATTAAAAACCTGGAAATATATAAAAAATATGCATGCCATAGTCTTGCACCCATATAGACTAAATATAATATATTATAATATGTTACTTGTGCATCATCAATTAAGATAAGAATAAATAAAAACAAAAATGAAAATATACGTAAATAAATATAAATGAATTAAAAAATGAATAAAAAATAAATAAAATATAGATGAATAAAATAAAAACAAGGAATTGGTATGTCTGAATAATTAAATTAGCGGTGTCTGAGGTGGAAGATATAATTAAAAAAATCCTAGTAAAAATTGGAATTGGGTTAAATGTAAAATATGTGTGAATTATTATTTAAAAGTTGGTCAGAAAACAAATAAGATCTAGATCTATGTTCATGCCTATGGGCTGGAGAGTGTCTAGCTGAAAGATCCATCGGGTTTCATTCTGAGATACCTTTATTATTTTTATTTTCCCCTCTCCAGTGTCCTTTAATCTTATCAATTCCATAGAAGATCATACATGTGGGGTCAGATTTGTGGTAATCTCTGAAATGTCTGGAAATACTGTGTGTGTGTGTTAAACCCGTTTTTAATATTGGTTATGTGTTCCCGTATTTTGATGTTTAACTCTTTTTTGTAGTTCTGCCCACGTAACTTGAGGATTTGCATCATTTAATTTAAAGAACATGCCCACAACTTTGAAGGTGTTTGTTGTTTGCTTCACAATACAAAAAATATAGGACAAAATAACAGAAAAAGTCAATGTGCATAACTATACACCCCCCTTAAGTCAATACTTTGTAGAGCCACCTTTTGTGGGTATCACAGCTCCAAGTTGCTTTGGATCAGTCTCTGACCTTGCCGCATCATACCACTGGGTTTTTTGACTATTCCTCCTTGCAAAACTGCTCCAGCTCCTTCAAGTTGGATGGTTTGTGCTTGTGAACATCAATCTTTATGTCTGACCACAGATTTTCTATATTTCAAATTTACCCTGGCATTGCCAGCTACCCTCCGGCTTAAAGCCCCCAACAGTGACCAACTCTTTCCACGAACCGTCCTTCCTGAGATCGCTACACGCGGGCCCACAGCTCAGTCCTTCTTCCAGATCGGCTCCCACCAACCATGCCCTTGAACACAGAAACCCACGCAGACTCTCCAAAAAGATTCAGAGCTTCAGGTCCAGACCAACAACGATCCACACCTTATTGAAGTCTTTTCTACCACACTTTTAGTGGTCGCGGCCCGTATGACTCTTACCCGGTCGTTCTGGTCCACCCCAGGTCAAACGCCTATTGTAGCCATGCTCCCTCCTCCCCATCGATCATCAATTCTCCTGGTAGACCTTATTTTTCTACTGTTTTATGTATAGTTGGAATGTATCATACCGTTTACTGTTTCAGCCTATACCCATTTTCTTTCCCCCTGGCATCCCTGCCTGGTCCTCTCTACCCATACACAATTGTAGCTGCTGACCTACTTAACCCCTAAACCTTGGGTAGATTGCAGCGTAACAAGTCCGTGTTGGGAGTTGGCCTACTCTGTGAGTCCATGCGGGGAAAAAATGAAGTTCCTTGAATGTGTTTTTCAGTTTTTATTTTTTACACTTCCCCCCCCCCCCCCCTGCATGCTTTTCTTCTCTGTACCACATGCGCACAAAATGCACCTCAACTTACACATTCAGATAGCCTAGGCTCCCTCGCACTTTTACATATACTTACCACATTCCACCAAATACTACCGCACACCACAGATACAACATCAGCACATATCCCCCTGTGCCCCCCCCCCCCCAACATGAATGTAGTCTCTTGGAATGTTAAATGGCTTCGCTCCCACAATAAGAGAATGAAAATTCTGTGCCACCTGAAACGACTTAAGACTGACCTTGCCCTACTCCAGGAAACCCACCTCTCCACCCCTGACTTTCACCGCATGAAAAAAACACTGGGTGGGCACGATTCTCGGCTCTGACTCTAATGGACGCAGAGCGGCAGTTTCAATACTCATAAACAAAAATCTCCCCTGCACAGTCCTAGCTACGGATTCAGATTCCGAGGGCCCCCTTGTATCTGCCCGGGTCCAATTAGGGACCAGGGTCTTGATACTCATAAACGTCTATGCACCCAATAACCCTACGAGACAGTTTTTCAGGGAACTTACAACCTTGCGCCTTTGCGATCCCACTCTCCCGCACTTGATTGAGGGGCACCTGTTGGACGAGAGGTCTTCCCTCAAGCACCCACGTTCCTCCCCGAATGCCAATGATCAGACACTACTGCCATCAACGATGGAATCCCTCCACCTACACGACATTTGGTGCCTACAGCACCCAGCGGATAGGGATTTCACATTTTACTCTAACCCCCATAATGTTTTTACAAGAATAGACAACTTGATTTGCTCAGACGCTCTCGTCCCACTGTTATGGGATGCTCACATCCATGACATTGTGATATCTGACCATGCACCTGTAATGACCACGCTCGATGACCCTGACTTGCACACGAGTCCCAAAATATGGCGTTTCCCTTCCTACCTCCACAACAACTCTGACTTCCAGCAACATGTGGAAAATTCATGGTCTGAATACACCTCGACTAATGTGTTGTACTCCGACAATCCCAATCTATTCTGGGAAGCAGGTAAAGCTTTTCTTAGGGGCTGTATAATATCCTATGCTGCCTCTTTCAAAAGAAACACCCTCAGGAGCTATAAATTGGCCAGCTCACGACTACGCAGTGCCCAACAATCCCTTTATACGAACGACTGGCAGTCCTTTGACACGTGGGCTGAAAATCTCGAATAGAGCAAAAAGGCACAAATTCGGCAACAAGGCAGGCACATTACTCTCAAGACTGTGCAAGGGCCCGCATCGCCCGACTCATATTACCTTCCTCAGGGACTCATCGGATACTGTTAAAACTACTCAAAAAGATATGCTTCATTTTCATGCCTCCCTTTATGCTCATAGATGTACCAACTGCACTTTCCTTTTTCAGAAAACGGCCCTCACCCAAATCTCTCCATCTCAACTCGAAGCGCTATTCCCCTCCTGAAATACACACCGTTATTAACCTAGCCCCATCTAAAGCCCCTGGACCGGACAGTTTCACAGGTGAATTGTACAAATGACTGCACACGCTCCTGATACCTACTCTTCACGAAGTCTATCAACATATTTGGTCAGGTAGTCCCTACCTACCCACAGGCAATCAAGCCTCAAGAGTCAGGCTCATATAGACCAATCTCACTCTTAAATCTTGATGTCAATATTTTCTCCAAAATCATTGCCACCAAGCTGGCTGCCATCATACCCTCTCTGATCCACCCTGCCCAATCAGGGTTCGTGAAAGGCAGGATGGCCACAATGAATATCAGGAAGGTGATGATGGCCCTGGAACATGCCAAGTGCAACCTAAAGGGTGATCACGTCATCATCACTCTAGATGCAGAGAAAGCCTAAGATAACGTACGTTTTGAATGACTTTCCATGGTCATGACTAAAATGGGATTCTCCGGCCCGTTCGCCCATCTTATAAGCGCCATGTATAATGCCCCGGTAGCAAGGTTGGTGGCCGCAGGCCTTCTATCAGATGAATTCCGCCTCCACAAAGGAGCGAGACAGGGCTGCCCCCTTTCCCTGCTCCTATTCAACATTGCTCTAGAACCCTTATCTAGATACCTGACCCACGTAGACCCTCTACATGGTATTAAAATTGGCAATCACGAACTACACGCATCCCTCTTCGCTGACGATGTCCTTATATTCTCAGCAAAACCCTCTCATGACATGAATACGATCAAATCAATGTTTGACCAATTTAGACTGTGCTCGAGCCTCCGTATAAATTATAGCGAAATCCTCCCCATAGGCTCCCTCTCCAACCCTCCCTGGACCCTAACATCCATTTTCACTGTTGCAAAATCCAACATCACATACCCTAGGCATTAAAATAAGGAAACTACCCTCCTCTCTCTCTCTCATCACAACTATCCCCCCCCTGTTCACGAAAATCTCTCAGGAATTAGATAACTGGATAAATTTCGCTCCTGGGATGATGTCATCTATTGAAAATGGTCTCAATTCGGCTATCTCTAGATTTCTCTGGCGAGGTAAACGGCTACCTATAGCCTTTTCTAAGCTATATCTTCCCAGACGCGAGGGGGGTATCAGCCTCCCAAACATCAGAACATACAACTTAGCATGCTTATTAAGGACAGATTTGGACTGGGTAGCCCATCATCTCGCTACTCCAACTTCCCACTGGAAACCACAATGGTCCACCCTCTCTCCCTGGTAGCCCTCCTCCACTGTCAGTGGAAATCCATTCCTCCACCCCATCAACACAACCTCTTGCTTCATGACTCGATCATCGCATGGAGAGAAGTTAGAAAGGGCCTCAACCTATCACCCTTTATATCTCGCCATCTCCCAATTCAGGGGAATCCGAGCTTCCCCCCCAGGCCTGGAATATCAGCTGTACCTCACCTGGTAGCAAAAGGGACTTGAGAATTTTTTTTCGCTATGCGACCCGGAAACTGTCCGCCCCATCGATTTCCAAACTCTAGCCGACAAGTTCTCACTCCCCCCATCACATATTTTCCAATATGGACAATGCGTCAGCTTTCTGAAAAATGCCTGCAGAGACGACTGCAAAAGATTCAAAGTATCTCTCATGGACACCCTTCTCTCACAGGGCTCTTACAAAATATCGGACATCTACCTACCTCTTCTCCTGAAAACTACTCCCCTAGCATCCTCGTCAGCTGCCAACTGGTCTAAAGACTTCCCAGACCCCGAGCTAGTGGACAAGCTTCTACATGGTCTCAGTACCATCCACAAACTGATGCCCAACGAGATCTGGAGGGAAACCCAACTGAAGATCGTCCACTGGGCCCATATCCCCTTTCTTTCTGTCAAACAGGCCCTAAATCGCCAACGCCTGCCCTTTTTGTCACCACCCCAGGCCTTCACTGACCCATTGCTTCTGGTTGTGCACCAAATCTCCGCTTTTTTGGGACCAAGTCCTATCATATATTTTCGAAGTAACACTGTTAAAATTACCCAAAGACCCTCTACTTCTCATTTTTGGCCACTGGGACCCCCAACTGCTACCCTGGTGGCTCTTACCGGCCCCCTCTGGCAAAGACTGGATTTTGATCTGCCTCTTGCTCGCTAGAAGATCCATCCCGAAAAACTGGATATCCAACGTCTGCCCAAATACCTTCCAACTCAAAAAGGAACTACTGCAACTACTTTACAAGGACAAGCTCAATGCGTATTTAACACATGATCAGACTAAAACACGCTTCTATCACAAATAGCAAGCCTTTGCACTCACTCCCACGGATTTGGCGAATTTCAAAAAGCTCTCGTTCTTATATCGCAGCTCTCCCCCCTTGCTTCAACTGGCCCCGATCGCTCCAGTTGGACAGAACCCCAATGGAAGGGATCCAACTCCTGACAAGGCACCTTGGGGCCAACCCACTTTGGACACCCAATTCCTTCTTCCCCATCTACCCCTGTCAAAAGAGACCTGCCACTTTTGCAACTGCAGCCAAAGCCTCGCTGTCTACCCTTCTACATCAACAACTTGAACTTGGTGCCCACTCTCTCCCCCCCCATCTTTTTTTTTTTTTTTTACTCCTCTTTGAGTTCCCTTTTGGGAGCACTAGGGTCCCTCCCATATCTCGGATCCATCCAGTTACCCTTTTTTGTTTTTGTTTTTCAATTTGTCAATTTGATGGGTGTTTATTCTTGTACTGTGACTTTGTTCCTGATGTTAACCCCACCTTGGGGACTCGGGTTCATTATCCCTAGGTTACAAGACTTGTTATTAGTTGTTTTGTAATTTTGTTTTGTTTTTCTTCCTGTACGAAAAATTTAGAAAATGTTACTGATGCCATCATTTTTATACTCTACGGGGTATAAAAACATATAAAAAAAAACACTCAAGTGTTGCTTCAGCGGTGAGTTTGGGGTCATTGTCCTGCTGGAAGGTGAACCTCCGTCCTAGCCTCAAATCGCACAGAGTTGTTCAGGTTTTGCTTAAGAATATCACTGTATTTAGCACCATCCATCTTGCCCTCAATTCTGACCAGTTTCCCAGTTCCAACTGCTGAAAAACATCCCAACAGCATGATGCTACCACCGCTGTGTTTCTCTGTGGTGATAGTGTTCTTTGGGTGATGTGTTGGGTTTCTGCTAGACATAGCGTTTTCTTTAATGGCCAAAAAGTTCAATTTTAGTCTCATCAGACCAGAGCACCTTCCTCCATACATTTTGGAAGTTTCCCACATGCCTTTTTGCAAACTCAAAACGTGCCATTTTGTTTTTTGCTGAAAGTAATGGCTTTCTTCTGGCCACTCTACCATAAAGCCCAACGTTATGGAGCGTTCGGCTTAATGTCGTTCTATTTTAAAATACTCCAGTCTCAGCTGTGGAACTCTGCCTCTCCTACAGGGATACCTTAGGTCTCTGAGCTGCCTCTCTGATTAATGCCCTCCTTGTCCGGTCTGTGAATTTTTGGTGTGCGGCCGTCTCTTGGCAGGTTTACTGTTGTGACATGTTCTTTCCAAGTGGTTATGATAGATTTGATGGTGCTCCTAGGGATCATCAAAGATTTGTATATTTTTTTATAACCTAACCCTGACTTGTACTTCGCAACAACATTGTCCCTTATTTGTTTGAAAAGTTCCTTGGTCTTTATGGCAGTGTTTGGTTAGTGGTGCCTCTTACTTAGGTGTTGCAGCCTTTGGGGTCTTTCAAAAGGTGTGTACTGTATATGTAATGACAGATCATGTGACACTTAGATTGCACGCAATCATGTGAAACTTAGATTGCACACATGTGGACATCATTTCACTAATTATGTGACTTCTGAGGGTAATTGGTTGCACCAGAGCTTTTTATGGGCTTCATAACAAAGGGGGTGAATACATACGCAAACTAGCAAATTTCCCAAGGATGGGGCTGCTCTCCAGGACTTGGACTGGGAAAAATATTGGCATCGATAAACACAGAACAGAAATGGGAATTCTTCAAAAAGGCTGGGACCTCACTGCAAAGTATATTCCCATGGGCAATAAGTTTAAGCCCTGGTTCACACTGGGCTGTGGGAGTGAAATCGCGCTATTTCAGCTGAACTCGCGCGATTACACTCCCTCTGGAAGTCCCAATTTCGGCGCGATTTAGGAGACATCTGTGCAGGGTTCTGCACAGATGTCAATGTAAATTGCACCCTGAAATCGCAAAAAGTAGTACAGGAACTACTTTTTGAAAGGACGGTGTCATTGCCGGCAATTGCCGCCGATTTGAGATGCGATTTCACATGTGAAATCGCATCTCAAATCAAACTAAATCGTACCCAGTGTGAACCTGGGCTAAAAGGAATTTAACAGAATATGTAAAAAGGAAATCAAGGATGAAAAAATTCAAAACAAACGAATCTGTAGAGGATAAGGATCTGGGGCTTTTGGTAGATTATAAGCTCAATAATGCAATGCCAAGCTGCAGTTTCCAAACCGAGCAAAGTCCTTTCTTGTATTTGAGAGGTATGGACTCCAGAGAGAGAGATATCATTTTGTCCCTGTTCAAATCATTGGTAAGACCCCATCTGGAACATGCAGTTCAGTTTTGGGCACCAGTTCTCAAAAAGGATATTGGGGAACTGGAGAACGTGCAGAGAAGGGCAACCAAACTGATAAGAGGCATGGAGGAGCTCATCTATGAGGAAAGATTAGAGGAACTGAATTTATTCACTCTTGAGAACAGGAGATTAAGCGGGGATATGATCAACGTGTAAATATATAGGGGTCCATATAGTGTTGAGTTATTCACTTTACGGTCAACACAAAAAAGACAAGACAAGGGGGCACTCTACAACTAGAGGAAAAAAGATTACATCTCTAAATACAGAAAGTTTTCTTCACAGTAAGAGCTGTGAAAATGTGGAACAGACTCCCTCCAGAGGTGGTTCTGGCCAGCTCAGTCGATTTCTTTAAGAAAGGTCTGGATGATTTCCTCAATGTACATAATATAACTGAATACTAACATTTATAGGTAAAGTTGATCCAAGGAAAATCCGATTTGCCTCTCGGGGGATCAGGAAATAATTTTTTCCCCTGCTGTAGCAAATTAGATCGTGCTCTGCTGGAGTTTTTTTTTGCCTTCCTCTGGATCAACTGTGGGTATAGAATTGGGTATATGGGATTGTATGATATATATATATATTTTTTTTTATGGTTGAACTGGGTGGACTTTTTTCAACCTGACTAACTATAACTATAAGTCAATTATCATTTTTTATTTCTGAAAAATAGTTTTATGTATATATTTTTCTAATTTTACTTTACAAACTTAGACTATTGTGTTATGATCCATCACATATTATTCAGATAAAAAAAAAAACATTGAACTAAAGGCTGTAATGTAAAAAAAAAAATGGTAAAAAGCCAAGGGGGTGAATACTTTTACAAGACACTGTCATTCTCAAACTAGCTACACCAGAAATATAACACATTACTGACTCAACTTTAGCTGAAGAATCATATATAATTAATTGATCAAGGTCATTCACTCTCATACTGTATTTATTATGATTAATCATAAATCCAAATATATTTTGCAAGCTTGCCATAAATATAAAAAAATATATTGGATGCCTGGATCAACCGTATAAATAATATAAAGTCAACAAATATAGTTTATCAATCTTTTCATCTCAAAGGACAACTTTGAGATGCAGTCCTAGCGACCCTAAAATCGCATATAACTAGAAAGAGAGAATATAGTTCTCCCAAGAGGGCCAACATAGGACACAATGATTTGATTCGGAGATGTATTTAGTAGAAAAAACACACAACAAATTTAATGAAACAAAAAGACTGATTATGTACCCTACAGATAGATTAAAAAAAGACGTTGTCATTAGGGATTTCCCGATATCGATACTAGTATCGGTATCGGTACCGATACCGAGCATTTCCCCGAGTACTTGTACATGTTTCTTCCCATAGTCCCACTATACATGTTCTCGGGTCCATCTCCAACTTTATTTTATATGTCGTATTTATAACATTGATGATCCCTAGCTAATACCTAAACAATTTCGGGCACCTTCATAGCATGTGTATCAAGTCCCCCGTATTCTGGCATCTTGGACATTTCGCGTCTGCTCTCCACCCAAAGTTAAATTATCTTTTTGGTATGTAATATGTCCTATGAATCATCTTCAAAAACGAGACCTTCTGTGCAGGCGAGAATGTGACCATACGTCCTGTCTCTAATATCTTCCTCCATTGTCCATCAGGTAAGGTTCCCAGATCTTCTTCCCATTTCTTTCTGCTTTTCAACTGTTCTGGCCCCCCAATGCTTGTCTCACATATGTGTAAATACATTTCAGAAATATACCCCTTATTCTCTCTCCCCTCACCCAATTTTTGAAGGACTGGGGTCCTAACCCACATTGGTTCCACTCTGTCAAACTGGATGTTTAACGCATGCCTAATTTGGAGATATCTATAAAATGTATAGTTGGGCACTTTGTATTCTTCTCTTACAGCAGCGAACGTTTTTAAGGTCCTTCCCTCATGACTGGGCCAATGGATCTATCCCGGGCATCACTAAATGGCGGACCACCTCACTCTCCTATGCGGCCCGCCGCGGTACCGCCATTTAGCAGTCTTTTCTTCCCCATCTGCCATCTCTGTAATCCTCACACAGAGCCGACAGCAGTAGGCGAGACAGTTCTGGATGGAGGGCGGAGCTGCCGGAGGTAACCGATCGCCATCTAGAAACACTCGCCCTCCATCGAAGATATGCGGTGCCGCCCTCTGATCTTTGGTCTGTGCAAGGTGAGGGAGGGGGCAAAGTTGAAGTGGCCCTGTAGTTCCCTCACTGTGGGGCCCCAGGAGCTCCTGGGGTATCACTTTAGGGTTGCTGGCTGCAGTTATGAGTCTACTCTGTCACACTGCCCAGACCCCGCACTAACAGCCAACCCCCCTCCTCCTCCTACGGACACTCAGACAGGAGAGAAAAGAAATAAAGCAGGATCTCCTCCTCCTGTGTGTACCAGTAGCCCCGCCCACATTTCAATCCCTGGCAGCTCTGTGCCTCACAAAGGGAAAGTCCAGCAGCCTGCATCTAGATAGATAAGGGGTGAAAGATCAGTGTGTATGTAGTTGTATCATGGATGATGCAAGTTTTCAACCCTCCACAACAGGGGATCCACAGCTCTGCAGGACAGCCTTGCGTCAAACATTTTAGTGACTGAAAAGAAAGCAGCACACAGGTGGGTCAGTCATGAGGAGAGAGTTTGTTGTCACCTCCAGTGCCCCTGACTTGTCATACTCTGCTCCCTATAACAGAATGCTGCGGAAGTGCTGTGGCAGCCAACTGCGCATGCGCGATGTGTTCCAAACGCATCTGTGATGCGTTCCAATGGATTTACGACAGTACACACCAGCGAAACCTTGTTCGGCATCCAGGCTCTTTCCTTAACATCCCCGTGGATTGGAAAAAAAAAGAGCCAGGAGGCCGAGCGAGCGGACTGGCCACTTTCCTCTAAGTCCATGTCGCCCTGAATGACGGCTTCGCTGGTGTGTACTGTTGTAAATCCATTGGAACGCATCACCATTGCGTTTGGAGCGCATGCGCAGTTTGCCGCTTCCTCACTTCCGCAGCATTGTATGAAAGGGAGCCGAATATGACGCGTCACCCTCTACCAACACAGCAGCCTTCTGGGATTTCCCTGGTATTGTGCACTACAAGCCCCAGCATGCTTTGTCAGCCTATGTGTATGTATAGCACAGGCAAGTAGGCCTGCTTGCTGACCACAGTGGCAGAACTCCACTGCCCAAGTCAATGGCGGCTTGTGTTTAACATTTTTTTGGGGGGGTGCAAACAAACTGAAAAAAAAAACATAAATTGCAGCCCCTGTGCCCCATCAAACGCAGCCCCTGTGCCCCATCAAACGCAGCCCCTGTGCCCCATCAAACACAGCCCCTGTGCCCCATCAAACGCAGCCCCTGTGCTCTATCAAACGCAGGGACTGTACCATGAACAGCCCCTGTGCCCTATTTTAGTGGGGGAGATGTGGACATTACAGTGGGGAAGGCTGAGGACTGTGATGTGGCGGACCTGAGAAATGTAATGTGGGGACAATGAGAACAGTAATGTGAACGGGGCTGAGGATAGTAATGGGAGGGGGGGATAATGTAAATTTGGGCAAAGGACGGTACTGGCGGGGAGATTGTCAAGGAAGTGTGAGAACATTACTGTGGAGGGGGGGGGGGTGATATCAAGGAGGACCTGAGGACACTCCTGAAGAGGGAGAGGACTCTAATGTGCACTGGGGACTGAGGATGCTGATGTAAGAATGGGTTCAGATCTGTACATGTGCATGAGGTGCACATGTCGTGGGTAGGTCAGCCCATTTTAATAGGCTGCACTACGCGCAAAAGACATATAGAAAGACGTCTTTTCCAAAATAGTGTGGCAGCAACATGCGATTTGGCTCATGCGAAAAAGGCGCCACGGATAACATGATGTTCGGACCTCTGCTGGAAGAAAATTTTGCTGACCGGACCTCAGTGACTTTTAATTCATTACCCCTGATCTATTCCTTTTGCTGCCCATTCTTTAATTTCCCCAACTATCTCCAGCTCCTGGAAATTCTTGTTATTCCACAGGGGTGCATATTCTGTCACGCCTGTCTGTCCCCACAGTGACCTTACTGATTTCCAAATATTAATAACCATATAGCCAATAAGGGTTTTATTGATAAATGAATTGGCCTTCAACACCTCTACAACTGTTTTATGGGGTGTCCCTAAAATCATTAAATCTCTGTTTACTTCTCCTGGTTCTGTTCTTACTCCTATATGCTGCAATTGTGCTGCCAAAAAATAGCAGCGTACATGTGGTATTGCCTTACTGGCAGCTGCAGGGTTTGTAATCCGATTCGGGCTTGTCCTCCTTTCCATAAGTCTACATTTGCGCATGCGTTTCGATACGCCGCATCCCCAAAACGAGATACGCATCCGTCCGCGCAAAACTGCGCTAGACACATCATTGATTTGCTATTCAAATATGCTAATGAGGGAGTTACGGGGATCCACAAAAGAACGTTGGTGCAGCGCAGGCTACACGCTGTGCGCAACAGCTGCACGGCCTGTCTAAAATAAGGCCATATAAAAGGTGGTATAAAATTAGACAATTCGTCTACATGTCAGAGAAAGCAATACTGTTAGTGAGGAGCTGAGCAGTCACACGTGTTGCACAACAATCTGTATGCCAACATGCCAGTGGCATCCATGCTCATAGCTATACTACTGACTTTAGATGAGCAAAGAAGGAGGAGGGCACGGGAGAGGATTTTTTTTATTTTTTACAAAAAAAAATTCTTTGCTTTAAGAAACATTTTTACAAAAAATATACATACATATATACATCAATACATAACATACATACAAATTACAAACACAGTCTCACTATCTTTCAATAGCCCTTTTAAACCTTGATGGATATAATAATCTAATCTGATACAAGCCCCTCACTCTTCACTTGATATATCACACACGCATAGACATCTTTGGCATGAGTGATTCTGAGGTGTCTCACATCTTCAGATTCACCCCTCATGCCATCCTGGAATTAACCACAACCCTGCAGGAGCCAAACACCAGCCCAACACATAAAACCACCCATGACACCTACATATACAATCATAGCCCCATCCCCACAGATTTCGAACAGAACATGTATAGGGACAGCTGGCTGGTTGGTGAGTGACATGGGTGGCAGGCATGACTGTCCCCCCCATGATGCTGAAATCACAAGGGGCACATGCACTACTAACATCCTCCTGTCTTATCCCTTCAGGGTGACTCTGCATATGCACTGGGACCCCTATACGGAACTCCCCTAACCAAGGCTACCCCGTCTTCTGAGGGAAGAGCAGCCAGGAGACAGCTCACATTAGGCATCTTTGCACGTTAAACACACACATTAATCATGGCACAATGAGAATGCATGCATGCACACCACTGTGGTCCCTAGCACAGACACATCACATCCTCATCACATTGGATTGGCACAAGCCCACCATGCAGGACTTGTGAGCTGCAACGCCATGCCACGCCACGGCTCCAATTATGTCACTGTACATTCATACACCATTCACACGGACCTGGGGATCACTTCTCCACCACAAATGAGGGTGACACCCCTTTTCCGGCAGGAATGTCACCCCCACATTCCCAAATCATACACAAACAGAACCAAAAAATCACTCTGCAAAACAGTCCCCAAATATCTCAGACACGTCACAAACAAACAAACAAACGCTAATAAACAACAGAACAAAAGCACCTTGCCGTATAGGGAGGGATACAAAGGGATGTACTTTTGCAAAGGAAGTGCGTTTGTCTATTTATGCTGTTTGCGTAGTTCACTAATTTGTACTAGTCAACTTCCAATTTCACTGATTGCGCCGTTCCCGAGTTGTGAGCATGTGCACAGAGGTGCTGACCATGGTCTGCTTCAAGCGCGCATGCGTGAGCCGGCCGGCCCTTCATTTGCATGGGGTCACGGCTCATTTCAATGTAACACGCCCACGTCCTTCCCAATTTGTATTACTCCGCCTTGCGCCTCTGAAATAATGTTGCGCAGGCGCAAATTACTGTGTAAAACCGACGAGAATAGGGTGATTGCGCCGCTACATTGCGCCAGTCTAATGCAGATGTACGTGAATCTGGCCCAAAGTATCCATTTTCCTAAACCATTTTTTATGTATCCATATTGGCGCATTATGCAGTACATATAATAGTTGTGGCATCCACAACATTTTAATCAAATTGCATCTCCCTGCAACTGACAACGGGAGATATCGTCCGATTTTAATTTTATTTCTAAATTTGGTTAAATAGGGACCTAGATTATTCCCGATATATTTATTAAGGTCTCTTGTTAGGTCTATTCCTAAATATTTAATTGTCCCCGCTATCTTCAACTGTGGAATCTCTACCAAAAACTGGCTCCTCATTGGGTCCATCGGCATTAATGCTGATTTTTCCCAGTTTGATTAATCCTGAGATTCTTCCAAATTCTCTAAAGATGGTCATTGCATGCTTAAGGGAGTGATTCGTGTCACCGAGGAAGAGAAGAACATCGTCCGCATACAGACTGATTCTCTCCTCCCCAGTCGATCTCACGAACCCCTTCATTTTCTTATCCTTCCTTATTGTGGTGGCTAATGGTTCCATTGCCAGGGAAAAGACCCGGGGTGACAACGGCCACCCCTGCCTTGTGCCCCTCTCTAACCGTACCCTTGCTGAATAGTCATTATTAACTCTAATTCTTGCACTCGGTTCATTGTACAATATTTTAATCCACCTAATACATTTTTGTCCAAACCCAGAGGCTTCCAGAACATGCCAGATATACCCCCATTCCAAGCTATCAAAAGCTTTAACCACATCCAAGGACATTACTGCTCTTGTGCCGCTGTTCTCTGTTGGTATTTGCAAATTGAGAAATACCCCCCTAATGTTCCTTGTTGATCTACCTGGAATAAATCCAGTTTGATCCTGATGTATGCCATTATCTTAGCCAAAATTTTAGCATCTGCGCAAAGAAGGGAGATGGGTCTATATGATGTAATCTCTAATGGGTTCTTCCCCTCCTTGTGCAATACTATTATTGTGGCTTCAGTCATTGAGACGGGCAACTTCCCCTCTTCCATCGCCCAATTCAATACTTTAATAAGTTCTGGAAGTAGCACTTTCCCGTAATACTTATAGGTCTCCACCGGAAGCCCGTCTGGTCCGGGGGACTTCTGGTTAGCCATCTCAGTGACTGCTAGCTGTACCTCTTCAAGGGTTATTGGGGCGTCGGCTCTTTCTTTATTCCCGTGAGAGTAGGCAGTTCTAAGTTCTCAAAGAAACGTTCCAATTCCTCTGCTTCCGCTACCCATTGTGACCTATATAATGTGTCATAATATTCTCTAAATGTGTCTGTAACCACTGACACCTGTGTAGATATATCGCCATTGCTTGTTTTAAACGCGGGAACCACGGAGGCAGAGGTATTAGTTCTTACTAAGTGGGCCAGCATTCTCCCTACACTTTCTCCCTCCCCAAAAGCCACTTGCTTTTGAAACATTCTCTTATTTTCTGATTTTATTTCAATTTTATATTCCTGCTGCTTATTCAGCCATATTCTTTGTTTCTCCAATGTGGGGTCTTTGATATATTCCCTTTCTGTATTCTCCAATTCCTTCCTGGCAAAAAAATATTTACATTCTTGTACCTTTTCTTTTTCAACCAACATTATGCAACAATAGCTTTGTGAATCTGTTAAACGATATGTGAAATAATACTATCTTATATTTTCCTTCAAAGAGAACTTATGTATAAAAATGTACTGTCCATATCCTGTCTTCAGTTAACCTAAACTAAAATACATACAGTATTTCACAAAAGTAAATACACCCCTCACATTTTTGTGACAACAGTGAAGAAATTACACTTTGCTACAATACGAAGTAGTGAGTGTGCAGCTTGTATAACAGTGTGAATTTGCTGTCCCCTCAAAATAACTCAACACACAGCCTTTAATGTCTAAACCACTGGCAACAAAAGTACTGGATTTTACCTGTAGGGGATTTTCCCCAGGAGAGCCACCATTGTGCCGCAGTATATCTGCGTGACACAGTCGTCAAGTGGTTAATGCAAAAATTGATGCAATGCCTTATGAGTTGTTCGAATTGCAGTGATATCTCTGTTTTTTGCAGGACGCAAATGTTTGCGTACAGCTTTGCACAACCGTGCAATTGTCAAAGCGACGCATTGCCAAATTGTTAAAAGTGCTCTGGTCAGGAAGGGGGTAAAATCTTCCGGGGCTGTTTTTGTTCTATGGCCATATTGGTCATGGAACCAACGTTACTGTATACAGAGGGATCAATAAGCACTGATCTGGGCCTAGATGGATCTTTCCAAATACTACTGTATGTTTACACACTTTTGTTTACATCGATACTGAGTATATTCTCTGCACGGTGACAAAACCAAGTGTCAATATTAGTTTTTGCTAGTCCAGGTACTTCAAATGTTAAAATAGACACCTGTCTAGCAGTGGAATTACCCATATTATTAAAGCTCAGTATATTACACATAGTAGAATTAGGTTTCACAGGTATGTTTTCTCTGGTAAGGCTAATCTCAGATCCACTATCAATGAGACAATTCATATTTTTATCATTCAGCAAACCTTGTATATAATATGGTCTACCAATGGTAGAGGAATTGAATCTCAATGTGATACTATTTTTGGCAATGGCAATAAACCCTCTCTGTCAGTGACAGCTGTTTTCACCTTGTAGTCTAAACTGCTATTAGCAGTCAAATTACTGATCTGTTTGACTTCGGTGGCATAAGGCAATTCAGTCAAACTTTTATCTTGACATAAAAAAGCAGGGAAATAGTATTGAACGCGATAACTGAAATGTATTTAATACTTTGTACAAAATTCTTTGTTGATAATGACAGCCTCAAGATCCCTACTGTATGAAAAAACTAGCCGCATTCATTGCTCAGGTGTGATTTTGGCCCATTCTACCACACAAACCCTTTAAATCTTGAAGGTTCTGTGGGCCTCTTCTACGAACACTGATCTTTGATTCTTTCCATAGTTATTTTATTGGATTCAAGACAGGTGATTGGGCCATTATAGCAGCTTTCATTTATTTCTTTGAAACCAATTAAGAGTTTCCTTGGCTTTGTGTTTGGGATCATTGTCTTGCTGAGATGTACACCCTCATCTTATCTTCATCCTCCTGGTAGATGGCAGCAAATTTTTATCAAGAATGTCTTGGTACATTTATCCATTCATCCTTTCTTTAATGATATGAAGTTTTCCAGTAACGTATGCTGAAAAAGCCCCACGCCATGATGTTTCCACCTTCAAACTTTACTGTTGGTATGGTGTTTGTGGGTTGATGTGCAGTGCCATTTGACCTACAAACATGGTGTGTATTATGGTCCATCGTACCAGACTATATTCTCCCAGTATTTGGCAGGCTTACCTAAATGTTGTGCAGAAAACTTTAAATGAGCTTCAACTTGCTTTTTCTTCAGCAATGGAGTCTTGTGTGGTGAGTGTGCAAACAGGCCATGGCGGTTGAGTTCATTACTTTTTTTTCTTTGAAACAATTGTACCTGCTAATTCCTTGTGTGGAGCACCTTGTCGTGGCCATTTTGTTAAAATTATGTTCTTTCCACTTTCGGATTATGGCCCCAAGAGTGCTCACTGCCACATTTAGAAGTTTAGAAAGCCTGTAACCAATGCCATCAGTATGTTTTGCAACAATAAGGTTGACACCTTTTTATAGGCCATCAGTTGAGACTGAACCAGTTGATATTAATTTGCACTGACAAGGAGCAGGATTGCTTTCTAATTACTGATCGACTTCAGCTGGTGTCTTGGCGTTCAATGCCTTTTTGCACCTCCCTTTCTAAGTGATCAAAAAAAAATTCCCTGTGTCATTCCATTTTTTTACACATACCTAATTTGTGAACTTGTGTTTTTTTTTTTTTTTTTTTTTTTGTATGGGTTGTATCCACATTTGGTGAACATGTCATTTCAATAGCAGCTTTAGAAATATATTTACCTAGAAAAATGGTGACGTGTTAAATACTTAAAGTGTAAGTTCACCTTTACAGAAAAATTTGTAAGGTGAACTTACACAGGACCCCCTCCCCACATGGGCGGTGCCGACTAATCAGAAGCCACAAAGTTTTCAGCTGGGAAGAAGACGCTAGAGATTTCTAAGCCCCGGACTCCTGACATTGATATCCAGGGGCTCAGAACAGGAGATTGCCACGGTCCAGGTGAACAGGATCGGTGGGGGGGTGAGAAGGGGGTCCTGTATGAGTTACTTGAACTTACCCGTTAAAATAAAAAAAATTGTGTGAAACCCTTATTCTTGATCATACATTCAAACGTTCCACAGTAGCACATTGAAAAACAAATATAGGTCCAAACATAAATGCAACTTATAGCGGAGGTCCGCCTAAAAAAAAATAATTAAAAGCCAGCAGGTAAAAATACTGCAGCTGCTGACTTTTAATAAATAGACACTTACCTGTCCTGGGTGCTCGCGATGTTGGCAGCCGAAGCCGATCAATCGCTCGGCTCTCGGCTGCCCCCGCTTCCATCCTTTGTGAGGCTTTTGTGGCTTCACTTCCCAGTTCCCTACTGCGCATGCGTGTTCTAACTGGACCCCGCTGTCTTCTGGGACCTGTGTGCTTCCCAGAAGTAGGTGCAAATACCTGTATTATACAGATATCTGCACCCCCTCCCCCCTGAAAGGTGCCAAATGTGACAATGGAGGGGGGGGGGTCTGAAAAGCAGAGATTCCATTTTTGTGTGGACCTCCACTTTAACAAAAAACAATTGTTGTGACCATTATAACGTCCAGTTTGAAGTGTTATCAAATTTCCACTGTGCACAGTCCAAATATTGACACCCTTTGTGTGAGATGATGTGAATAAACAATACGCCTAGATTCCACCACCGTTATGACACAAGTGAACCCTTCTCCCTCTGAAAACTAATTTACCAGATCATAATGCCTCCCATTAATAGGTAGGCTCAAGTGTTTTGATAATGGTTGGATCTCAGAAATCTTAGGTTACACTTTCCACATTAGGGCAACTGCACTGATATTACTGAATCAGCTGCATCGTTCTCTCCCTGCAAACTTCAGTGACCAGCATGTGAGGAGGAAATGGAGGGCTGCTAAACCCTGAAAATTCAGTGAGCCACTCAAAGACCTCAGAGAAAACATGGTGGCGCGGGACCAAGCAGTGGAAGGGCATGAGAAGGTCTCAGCAGGACAATGCTGGATCCACTGTATGAGTAAGTGTCTGAAGTGCAGCACCCACCTCCCAGAAAGCAGGGAAAAAAGAAGTGGCTTAATATGGGAGTTACTCGGCAAGAGGGAGGAGCCATGGACACGGAGAATCCCAGAAAAGGAAGATCAAGTCTGCTGCAAGCAAAACCTTTAGGGCCCTTTCACACAGGGCAAATCAGTAATGATCCGCCTCCGTGTGTCTGTAAGCTCAGCGGGGATCGCTCTGTAAATCCCCGCTGAGTCGTCGGATGACAGGGCGGTCTCCTCTGCAGGGACCGCCTGTCTTTTCTCCACTCTCCCCTATGGGGGAGCAGATGAACAAGGACCATGTGTCTGTGTTCATCCGATCCGCTCTGCTGACAGATGAAAAAAATGATTTTTCTTCAGTCTGCAAAATCGGATGTTTGCGGAGGCGGGTGATTATGGTTGTCAGCAGGATGTTCATCCGCTGACACCCGCAATAACATGGGGACTAATGTATGTCCCTTTTTCATCCGCAAACGGATGAATGAAAAAGCGGACATATAGTCCGCACGTCTAAAAGGGGCCTTACACAGAACAAGTAAGTATAATATGTTGATTTAAAAAAAAAAAAAAAGGTTTAGAATTACTTTAAGACCCCTTTCACAATGAGGTGCTTTGCAGGCACTATCATTCCAAAAATTTTGCCCGCAAAGCGCCCTGAAAAAGCTGCTCTTTTCACACTGGGGCGCTGCGCTGGCAGGACATTAAAAAAAAAAGTCCAAATAGCTGCATCTTTAACCACTTAAGGCCCGGACCAAAATGCAGGTAAAGGACCCGGCCAGGTTTTGCGATTCGGCACTGCGTCGCTTTAACAGACAATTGCGGGGTCGTGCAACGTGGATCCCAAACAAAATTGGTGTCCTTTTTTTCCCACAAATAGAGCTTTCTTTTGGTGGTATTTGATCACCTCTGCGTTTATTTTTTGCGCTATAAACAAAAATAGAGCGACAATTTTGAGGCCGATACGTATTCTTCTACCTATTTTTGTTAAAAAAAATCGCAATAAGCGTTTATCGGTTGGTTTGTGCAAAATGTTAGGCGTTTACAAAATAGGGGATAGTTTTATTGCATTTTTATACCAAAATTTTTTTTACTACTAATAGCGGCGATCAGCGTTTTTTTTCGTGACTGCAACATGGCGGATGCTTTGGACAATTTTGGGACCATTGTCATTTTCACAACAAAAAATGCATTTAAATTGCATTGTTTATTGTGAAAATGACAATTGCAGTTTGGGAGTTAACCACAAGGGGGCGCTGAAGGGCTTATGTGTGACCTAATGTGTGTTTACAACTGTAGGAGGGTGTGGCTGTAGGTGTGACGTCATCGATTGTGTATCCCCATAGGATCACACGATCGATGACACAGCCACAGTGAAGAACGGGGAAGCCGTGTTTACACACGGCTCTCCCCGTTCTTCAGCTCCCGGGACCGATCGCGGGACTCTAGCGGCGATCGGGTCCGCGGTCCCCAGAGCTTCGGACCGGGTCACGGGAGCACGTCACGGGCGTGTGCCCGCGACCCATGGCTGGGTACTAGCACAGCACGTACCTGTGTGTGCATGTGCCCAGCCGTGCCATTCTGCTGACGTAAATGTGCAGGAGGCGGTCCTTAAGTGGTTAAAGCACTGTAGGAGCGGTGATTCCACCGCTCTTTAAGCGCCCCTGCCCATTGAAATCAATGGGAAGTGCCGGCAAAGCACTACTGCAGCGGCGCTTTGGGGTGGTTTTAACCCTTTTTTGGCCACTAGTGGGGGTTTAACGCATCCCACTAGAGGCCGAATAGCGCCGCAAAAATTACGGTAGAGCACCGCTAAAAATGGCGGCCCTGTACCGCCGATGCCCCCACCACCCCAGTGTGAAAGGCTGTGAGGCGGAGAAA
Organism: Rana kukunoris; assembly: GCA_029574335.1. Classification (NCBI taxonomy): domain Eukaryota; kingdom Metazoa; phylum Chordata; class Amphibia; order Anura; family Ranidae; genus Rana; species Rana kukunoris. The sequence goes on from CM056049.1 coordinate 411,919,464, forward strand.
AATCTGTTACTCTGCACTGCTTGACAAGTGATGGGTTTGTTTTGTTTTGCTATAGATATGTACTTTGTGTGTTTGGAAAGCATTTCACCCAGGGGAAACTAGACAAATCTCTTTTCTTTCAGTTGTCATGTCAACAATTTGATAAAACTCCTCTGATTAATATACTAAAGTTTGGACAGCACATAAATGTAAGAAGGGGTATACTGATGAAGCCTTATAATAACATTGTTCGCATTTGTTCTGGGAAAATAAGAGAAAAGTATTTAAATTGACAGCCATCTCTCAATTTTCTTAAACTCTGACAGGAAAATAATTTTTACATTTTGGATTAGCAAAACTGTAATACATTCTGTTTTACTTAATTATCTTGTATGTATGTTGTCTGTCTGTTACAAATAGAGCATATAATGTGTTTTTCTATTTTAGGAAACTGAGATGAAGCCTCCCGATAATCAGCTGATACCTGAGACTACAAATAGGTATAGTCAGAAGAGCAAATTATCCTTCAACCCAATCACCTATTACTGACATTTTACCTAATTATTACCCTTCTTTGGTCATAATTGGGCACACTATATATGCTTTTGAAAAGCTCCAACAATTGAAATTGTGTGCGCCAACAAATGTTAATGCACCATTTACGAGTTGGCCTCTCCCCCCTAGATAAATGTAAAGATATGCTTCTGTAGCATAGGTAGTTTATAAAATGTTCATAGGAAATTCATAAAACGCTTATAGGATGGGTGATGTACAAGTAAGCAGCTCTACCTGAGATGGGAACAAATCTCTGAAATTACAAAAAAAGCACACAAGGGGACGCAAACTAAATGCAGCATCAGTGGGTTTATTACGATTAAAAAGCCAAATGCAAACTCACACAAATATAAAATAAAAGAGCTCATCTAAAGCCATGCCACGTGGATGCAAGCCATCTACCAGAAGAGCCATTTGTGACAGCAAACAGCATGTAGTCAGTGAGGAAACCAAGTCTGATGTTCCAGGAGATGAGGAGTGCCACTGGGGGACAAAAGGCAGGATGTGATGTCACACCTGGGGTGGGCTGGTTGCTAGGGTGATGTGTTTTGGAAATTATATTGGTTCCCTTTTCACACCAATAAAAGTTCCAAAACGCATTCACCAAAACTATCGTTGGAAAAAAAATTCTCTTGGTATTCTGGGGACAACCCAAAATTTGGGATTTTTCATTTACTTTGATCTTCACTTCTGATGATAATGGTAAACAGCACAATTAGAGAGGGGGATCTCCCTAATGGTGGTACAGACCACAATATAAATCTGCCAGGACTTCTATAATGCCTCTTCACTCTATCTAAAACCTTGCCTTTGGTTATAAGATGATTGTACATCTTCTCCAGTTCTGCTGTTTTTAGCTCTGATTATTCTATAAATTGCTGCTGGCGGTTTCCATATCAGGTCACCAAATCCTGGATATCATAGCCCGGATTCACGAAGCACTTACGCCGACGTATCTCCAGATACGCCGACATAAGTACAAATGTGCGCCATCGTATCTATGCGCCGACCCACAAAGCTAGATACTTTGAAAAATAGGCTTTATCCGACCGATGTAATTTGCCTACGCCGGCGTATAGTGGGCGCATAGTTACGCTGGACGCATTTGGCACTCCCATAAATTTTCGATGCAAATATGCAAATGAGGGAGCTATGCCGATTCACGAACGTACTTGCGCCTGGCGCATGTTTTAAGCGATTTGCGTAAGGTTTACGTCCGGCGTAAAGTTATTCCCCATATTGGAGGCGCAACTCATGCAAAGGGATGGATCAGGGAACGAACGCTGTTGAATTTTACGTAGTACATGAATAGGGCTGGGCGTAGGTTACGTTCACGTCGTAGGCAGTGATTCGACGTATCTTAGCCAGTTGTTTCAACATGATTGTGAGCATGCGCACTGGGATGCGTCCGAAGTACGACACATGCACAGTTCATTTTAAGTACTTGTCTGAAGCTCAGCCCATCATTTGCATGGGGTCATGCTTAATTTAAATGTATCACGTCCACTTCCAGCCCTCTTCCACCTACTTTGACTTACGCTGCCTTACGCCTACGACTATACGCTACGCCCGTGCAACGTTGGGAGCATTTGCTTTGTGAATTCCATGCTTCCCTCTCTGTGTTGCGCCGGCGTAGCGTAAAGAAGATACGCTATGGCGGCATATATATGCGCCGAGGTATGTGAATCCGGGCCCATATTTTTTATCTGGAGGTGACCGCTGCTGCAGGGGGTGGATGCTCTTGTTTGCCGACCAAGACATTTCTGTTCTTCGTGTTACATGGCTATATGTGACTACACACAGTGTGAAATGCAGAGAAAATAAAGGAAAAAGGCCAATGGGACTTTAAATGAGGCATGGAAGGGCGTAAGGATTGATTTAGATTCATAGACATGGATTGATAATCGATCCGAGAAAGTCAAGGAGTCAAATGTAGATTCATAATTGTAATATGTATAATAGTATAAAATACAAAGATCATGCTATCAAAGGCACAATACATGTAGTAATAATCACATTGAGCATAATTGGTATTTGGAATCCCAAACAAAATTAATAAAAGCAATCATCATATATTGACATAACCGTAACAAATCCAATAAACATCATTATCCAAAAAGGAATTGTAATGAGAGAAAACAGTTGGATGAGAATACATCATTAGGGCAGGCTTATCTTGGCATGCCTGAGCATAAACTCAACGTGTTTCTTGGTGTTTAAAGCCAGTCATCAGGAGTGGGGTGCAAGCAAATTAACTATAAAAAAATAAGGGGAATGGATAAATTAGACAGGTGAGTCAAAGTGGCTTGTAATGGTTAGGTTGTAGTTACAGCATGGCTGCATCAAGGGTGGAATAACTTACCTAGATTCAAGCCCAAAATAAATTAGCCCAGGCGTTCCAAAATGGAATCGGATGGTAGTCCTAAGTGAAAACGTCTCTCCCGGGAGTGTGAATTGCAGACTAACTATGTAACTATAATAGTTCTCACCGTCTTACTTGCTGAAGCTACAGTAGGTGTCGTACGAAGTGAATAAAAAAAAAAGAGCCAAGAAAAGACTGGATTCTTCATTTAACACCGTGTTTAGTCTCATGCCTTGGTCGAAAACAACACTCCCTACAGCAGTGGTTACCTCCGAGGACCACACTAGAATAAACCAGTATTTAATCAAACATTGTAACCCTTATTTCCTTATCTTTATTGGTGATGAATGTAATTTTCTAAGTAAAAAACACTTATTTAGATGTTTTAAGCAAATTGTCAATACAATTCTGTTGATAAAATTTGGGTTTATTCCGCTGTGGTCTCTGGAGGTGGCAGTGCTGCAGGGGATGAACACTCTTGTTTGCTGACTGAGGTGTTGTACCAAACCCTCAGATATGGGTATTCATCACGGCTACCTCCAGACACCAAACTGAATAATGGACCCACAAGCAGGGTTATGAAAACTCCCCTCATGGTTAGAGATCCTCAGATCTGGAAATTCGCAACTGCCCCCCGGCGTCCAGCACCTGACCAATATTGGATCACACCTTGAGGTGGGAAAGCTATTTTCACTTTATCTGTTTGCCACAGTTAGGCCCCTTTCACACAGACTGCCCATCTGTCGCAGTTTAAAGCATGTTTATTGTCTGTGAAACTCAAGACTCCAGGCACAGCGATCAGCTGCATTTGTACAGTGCGATTAGCTGCGTTTACATGCAGTTGCGTTTAGCTGCGGCACAATATTGAACAGGGAACTGTGTTTGATATGAATCTTGAGGAGAAACTCCACGCCAAATTTTAAATAAAAAACATGTGTTCCCTCTCAAAGAGCATACCAGGTCCTTGAGTCCTGTGGCCCCAACCCACCCCAAAGCACCTTGTCCCCATGTTGATGAGGACAAGGGCCTCTTCCCAACAACCGGGTAGGGGGCTTATCCGGGAGCCCCCTTTAATAAGCAAACTTGAGAATTTGCAGCTAAAAGCACCATTCTATCCATCAATGTGAAGGGGGCTTATACAGTGCTAAGACTTGTTTGAGTGCTGTAATCACTGACTTTAAAGTCAACACTGCCCTCTTTGCATATATACTATGGTATTTGCTAGTAACAAAGCTTTCTCCTCCGTTGAGAGATGCAGGAAACTTTAAACTGTAAGCTAGACCTAAGGTATAATCCTAGCTTGTTTTAGCTTTTGCTAGTATTGTCCTTTAGAAGTGTGGATTTTTTTTTTTCAGTACTTCAAGACCTTCTTTGTGACAATTGTGGATCTCTTCAATCTACAACTGATACTTGATTGTAATTGATTTTACTCACTAGTGCCACCATCATTTTTTTCCAGCCAGTGTGCTGGTGGTTCTCATTGTGACAGTCCTGCCAAGCTTGAATGTGACCGCTTTCCAGCCTGGCCTGTCACTGCAGCATGACTGGATGCCATGTCAAGGGTTTCTTCCATCTTTCTCCTTGTGTCTCATCACATTCGGCTCCCTATCACAGAATGCTCCGGAAGTGATGTTGCACCGAGAAATGTTGCACTGCTCATGCACAATGTGTTCCAAACACTTGCGCGATACGTTCCAAACGATTTGCGACAATACAGACCAGTGAAACTGTCAGATAATGTCACAAAAGTGACATTCCAGACAATACAAACACTGGGCTATGCGTTCAAAGTCTAATACTTCCCTTGTTACCTAGTGCCTCCAGAACTGCCAGCTGTCCCTGTACACCCCAAAGCAACCTGTGGTGTTCTGCATTGCTGGTACTTGTAGTGCCTATCCAGAGCAACCTGTGGTGATGGATCCTGCAATGCTGGAACTTGTAGTGCCTCTAAAGATGCCAGCTGTCCTTGGATTGCCCTATACAAGGCAGGGCAATCAGTGATGATTATCATGCCATGCTGGGACTTGTAGTGTCTCCAGAACTGCCAGTTGTCCCTGTACAACCTAAACCAATCTGGGGTGTTAGGTTCTTTTAGTGCCTCTAGAAATGCTAGCTGTCCCTGTACAGCCCAATACAATCCAGGTCTCGCGGCAGTGGCTGTCTCGCGGCAGTGGCTGTCTCGCGGCAGTGGCTGTCTCGCGGCAGTGGCTGTCTCGCGGCAGTAGGTTTTTTCGCGGCAGTGGCTGTCTCGCGGCAGTGGCTGTCTCGCGGCAGTGGCTGTCTCGCGGCAGTGGCTGTCTGAATGAAATGCTAACACCAAGTGTTTGTAGTATATATCCAGCGAGACGCCACTGGAGCAACATGACCACTGGAGCGAGGTTGCCCTGGATTGTATTGGGCTGTACAGAGACAGCTAGCATCTCTAGAGGCACTACAGGTCCCAGCACATGACCTTGACTGTGACAAAGCGCTAGAAGCGCAAAACGCGTCCTCGAGGTCACCCAGGATTGTCATCCCCTAAGACCTGGCTCCATTTGCAATCCAGTGCAACCTTTTTTACATCTCTCAATAGCCCTGTTGTTGTGGTGTCCTTCCACAGAGCGCAAGGGTGATTTGGTATCTTCCTAGGATGTGGGACCTTTTTCATCATTACACTGCACCATTATTCTAAAAATGTTCATGGTATTAGATTCCCAGTTCCGGTGTCAGCAGTTCCTGTTTTCCATTTCCGGTTTCCCCCTGCCAGTGTCGCAGCTGGCCTGTCTTCACTGGCCGGCATGTCATCCAGCGGTTCCTGCAGTACTCATCGCCTCTGTCTCCTCCTCAGTTGGATCAACGCCAACAGGCCCATCGGAGTGTCGGTTTCTTATGATTCTGATATCAGCCAGTTCGGCGGCCGCCTCCTCTTCCATCCCCATGCTTTAGGAAGATGTGCTGATTCATAAGACTGGTTTTAGCTCCGTTCTGCAATGGATGCCAGGTGATATCGTTATTTACACAGCTCTGTGTTTTAAATTTGTGGAAGCATCATAAACGTTTTAACAGCAATTTGAACAGTCTGCTTTTTCCTGCCCATCGAGCGCTAGATTTTTGTGTTTAAGGTCCCAACATTTTAGAACTTAACACCCCAGGTTGGTTTAGGTTGTACAGGGACAGCTGGCAGTTCTGGAGACACAAGTCCTAGCATTGTATTGTACAGGCAAAAACATAGAATATCCAGGCTCAAACTTACCGACCAATCTGCAACCAACCAAATTTACCTGTCCAACAGTGTGCGTTAAAAACAGAGGTTTAGTTGCACACATTTGCAAATGCATGTGTAAGCTGCAGGCACCATCAAGGCTCTCTGTATACTGCAGTCCTAACTATAACATTAACATTACATTTTAAAGGAGTTGTAAAGGAAAATAAAAATGTTGCTGAAATTACGGTTTACAGGGTATAGAGACATAATGGTTAACTGATTCCTTTTAAAAATGATTAAAAACAGATACAAATCAATCATATAATGTGCCTGCAGTTTGTTTAGTTTTTCATCTAGTTTCATGCTTGTGTGAATTACAGAGACACAAAGCCAATACAGGGCAGTGTTTGTTTTTAAAATGAAACTGATTCTGAGGGGTTTTAGACACACAGTAATTGCACCTACTTGATTAGAGACCACAGAGAGAAGCTCCCAGTACTTTTTTCATAAGGAAACAGACAATCATGAAGGGTGCAGAACAGAGAAGGATTACAGCAAAAACTAACAATGAGGACATGAAACCAGGACTGCATTAGGGTAAAGGAATCTATTTAGCTAAAAAAAAAGTCTCCTCACTAGGAGCACATGACTGCTGATGGATAGATAAGGGGCAAGTGACTGGAGGTAGCCCAGCCCTCATTAAAGGTTTAGGAGCACACTAAACACACTAAGCACATGGAAGCAAAGGTGCCAGTGCGCTGCCTGACCACAATGACATAAATACAACAATCAAAAGTCGCTGCCCCTACCTATGACTGGTCTATACAATAAGAAGCGATGGAAAGGGCGCATATACAGTACCTTGCGAAAGTATTCGGCCCTCTTGAACTTTGCGACATTTTGCCACATTTCAGGCTTCAAACATAAAGATGTAAAACCTGTAATTTTTTGTGAAGAATCAACAACAAGTGGGACACAATCATGAAGTTGGACGAAATTTATTGGATATTTCAAACTTTGTTAACAAACTGAAAAATTGGGTGTGCAAAATTATTCAGCCCCTTTACTTTCAGTGCAGCAAACTCTCTTCAGAAGTTCAGTGAGGATCTCTGAATGATCCAATGTTGACCTAAATGACTAATGATGATAAATAGAATCCACCTGTGTGTAATCAGGTCTCTGTATAAATGCACCTGCACTGTGATAGTCTCAGAGGTCTGTTTAAAGCGCAGAGAGCATCATGAAGAACAAGGAACACACCAGGCAGGTCTGAGATATTGTTGTGGAGAGTTTAAAGCCGGATTTGGATACAAAAAGATTTCCCAAGCTTTAAACATCCCAAGGAGCACTGTGCAAGCGATAATATTGAAATGGAAGAAGTATCAGACCACGGCAAATCTACAAAGTCCTGGCCGTCCCTCTAAACTTGCAGCTCATACAAGGAGAAGACTGATCAGAGATGCAGCCAAGAGGCCCATAATCACTGTGGATGAACTGCAGAGATCTACAGCTGAGGTGGGAGACTCTGTCCATAGGACAACGATCAGTCGTATACTGCACAAATCTGGCCTTTATGGAAGAGTGGCAAGAAGAAAGTAATTTCCTAAAGATATCCATAAAAAGTGTCGTTTAAAGTTTGCCACAAGCCACCTGGGAGACACACCAAACATGTGGAAGAAGGTGCTCTGGTCAGATGAAACCAAAATCTAACTTTTTGGCATCAATGCAAAACGTTATGTTTGGCGTAAAAGCAACACAGCTCATCACCCTGAACACAGCATCCCCACTGTCAAACATGGTGGTGGCAGCATCATTGTATGGGCCTGCTTTTCTTCAGCAGGGACAGGGAAGATGGTTAAAATTGATGGGAAGATGGATAGAGCCAAATACAGGACCATTCTGGAAGAAAACCTGATGGAGTCTGAAAAAGACCTGAGACTGGGACGAAGATTTGTCTTCCAACAAGAAAATGATCCAAAACATAAAGCAAAATCTACAATGGTTCACAAATAAACATATCCAGTGTTAGAATGGCCACGTCAAAGTCCAGACCTGAATCCAATCGAGAATCTGTGGAAAGAACTGAAAACTGCTGTTCACAAATGCTCTCCATCCAACCTCACTGAGCTCGAGCTGTTTTGCAAGGAGGAATGGGCAAAAATGTCAGTCTCTCAATGTGCAAAACTGATAGAGACATGCCCCAAGCGACTTACAGCTGTAATCGCAGCAAAGGGTGGCGCTACAAAGTATTAACTTAAGGGGGTTGAATAATATTGCACGCCCAATTTTTCAGTTTTTTATTTGTTAAAGTTTATAATATCCAATAAATTTCGTTCCACTTCATGATTGTGTCCCACTTGTTGTTTCTTCACAAAAAATAGTTTTATATCTTTATGTTTGAAGCCTGAAATGTGGCAAAAGGTCGCAAAGTTTAAGGGGGCTGAATACTTTCGCAAGGCACTGTACATACAAAAACACAGAATATCCAGGCTCAAACTTACCGACCAATTGGCAACCAACCAAATTTACTTGTCTAACAGTGTGCGTTAAAAACAGCGGTTTAGTTGCACGCATTTGCAAATTCATGTGTAAGCTGCAGGCCCTGTCAAGGCTCTCAGTGAGACAGCCAGTGCAGCGAGGTTGCCCTGGATTGTATTGGACTGTACAGGGACAGCTAGTATATTTAGAGGCACTTTAAGAACCCAACACCCCAGGTTGGTTTAGGTTGTACAGGGACAGCTGGCAGTTCTGAAGAAACTACAAGTCCCAGCATGGCATGATAATCACCACTGGTTGCCCTGCCTTATATAGGGCAGTCCAAGGACAGCTGGCATCTTTAGAGAAGTCCCAGCAGTGCAGGATCTATCACCACAGGTTGCTCTGGATAGGCACTACAAGTACCAGCAATGCAGAACACCACAGGTTGCTTTGGGTTGTACAGGGACAGCTGGCAGTTCTGGAGACATTAGATAACAAGGGAAGTATTAGTCTTGGAACGCATAGCCCAGTGTTTGTATTGTCTATAATATAATTTCCATGACATTATCTGACGGTTTCACTTGTAGATGAGGGTCACTGGTGCTCAGTGGAGTGGGGGGGGGGATGAGGGTCACTGGTGCTCAGTGGGGCAGGGGGGATGAGGGTCACTGGTGCTCAGTGAGGCGGGGGGAATGAGGGTCACTAGTGCTCAGTGGGGCGGGGGGGGTGAGGGTCACTGGTGCTCAGTGGGGCGGGGGGATGAGGGTCACTGGTGCTCAGTGGGGCGGGGGGATGAGGGTCACTGGTGCTCAGTGGAGGGGATGAGGGTCACTGGTGCTCAGTGGGGGGGGGGTGAGGGTCACTGGTGCTCAGTGGGGGGGGGGGTGAGGGTCACTGGTGCTCAGTGGGGGGGGGGTGAGGGTCACTGGTGCTCAGTGGGGGGGGGGGTGAGGGTCACTGGTGCTCAGTGGGGGGGGGGGATGAGGGTCACTGGTGCTCAGTGGGGGAAATGAGGGTCACTGGTGCTCAGTGGGGGAAATGAGGGTCACTGGTGCTCAGTGGGGGAAATGAGGGTCACTGGTGCTCAGTGGGGGGGGGGTGAGGGTCACTGGTGCTCAGTGGAGGGGATGAGGGTCACTGGTGCTCAGTGGGGGGGGGGGGTGGTGAGGGTCACTGGTGCTCAGTGGGGGGGGATGAGGGTCACTGGTGCTCAGTGGGGGGTTGGGGAGGTAAGGGTCACTGGTGCTCAGTGGGAGGGGGGTAGGGAGGCACTGGTGCTCAATATCTGGCTGCTTAATACTATCTGGAGTCCTGTAGAAGGGTCATCCCTCTTACTTGCTGCCGATCTTTCTCCAGACAGATGCAGTAGCTATTGCTGCTGCCAGGGACAAGCCAGGCCAAGGCTCCTTTACAGAAATGCTGGGGATGCCAATGCAGTGACAACTCAGATATCACTGCTGCCACTTGTACACAAAGCTGAAGGCAAAAGAAGACTTCCTCTTGCACCCCCCCCCCCCCTTCTGGGTCTTCTACTCGCGTATGTGCAGTAGGGAACCGGGCAGTGAAGCCAGGATGGCGGTGGAAGCTGCCGAGGACCGAGCGATTGCTCAGCCTCGTCTGCTGACATTGCGGGCGCGCTGGACAGCCAAGTGTCCATTTTTTAAAAGTCAGCAGTATTTGTAGCTGCTGGCTTTAAAAAAAAAAAAAAAATCAGCGGAACCTCCGCTGTAAGGTTTTAAGTGCGCTAATCCATGTTTACAAATTTTGGGATGGAGTGACTTCTTGCACTCAGAGGTCACAACACTACTACCATAGGGCCCTCTCATCACCAGTCTCTGGCCCTCCCTTACAGGCTTTCCCCAGCATCCAGGGTGTTCATCTAGGTTCAGCTTCGAGTTTGACATTTTGAGATCTGAAACTCTCATATTTTTCATAAAATCAGGTTTGATGATGACTTTTAAAGCCAATTTTTTTTGTCTCCTGAGCCTGCAGTGCACAATTTTTTATTATTTTATTTTATTTTTTTACATTGGACAAGTTGGCTCTGATCCTAGACAGGCTGATTTGTCTGGCTCCGAGGACCAGGATGTCTGTCATGGCGGCTTCTGGACCCTGATCTGACCTCAGGCTGAATTTCAATGCATGTATGGGCAGTCTGGTTGTACAGAAGTCGATTGGTAGAATATTTTCACCACTGTATTCTGAAGGCAAAGTCTCCCTGCTATAAAACTACAATACCTCAGTGGGAGTGGTTTCCACATCCACAATCTGTTAGTTGAACTAAAAAAAAAAGTTGTGCATAGGCTGCCTTACACACGGAAGGAACAATGTTTGTCTGCTGCTCCTCTCCCCTTTTCTGTCCACAGAAAAAGAGGGAGAGAGGGGCAGATAAACGTATATATAGCCAGGGCTATGCTATCCAGAAAGTGCAAATATAACCATACTTAAAGCTATATACTGGGATAAGCAAATACGGTGAAACCTTGGATTGCAAGCATAATCGGTTGCAGAAACATGTTTGTAATCCAAAGCACTCTTATATCAAAGCAAATTTTCCCATAAGAAATAAGGGAAACTCAAATGATTCTTCCACAACCATTTATTCATAGGTCCTTCAGTTTATAGTAAATACAGTATAAAAAGCGATGCAAAATAGCAATGTGATCAGGTTGTGTAACCATAACATGTTCATCCACAAGGGGATTAGAAGCAAAAACCAGCAGGAGCTTTAGAGTATAAAAGAGAAGAGAGGCTCCAAGTGTAGCAATATGGTTACATTTAATGAAGGTAAAACATTTAGCAATTCACATGGTTGATGATAAAAAGTGGCACTTCTAAGTATGCAGGCATTCGGGGTAAAGCTCTCCACATAGATCATCCCCCGCACTGCCGGCTCTCACTGCTGTCAGTCTGCAACCATGACCGGAAAGACTACCCTGCAGTAGAGTGTTCTGTTAGAAAAGCTTGATGCACTCGTGGAGTGCAGTGTGGAAGAGATGTGTCGATGGCCGGGAGGAGGATAGTCTGTGGACAGCTTTACCCCAGATGCCTGCATCCTTAGATGTGCCTCTTTTGTGCCTCTTATTTAGTTGCTAAATTTTGTACCTTCATTAAATGTAACCATATTGCTACACTTAGAGTCAGCTCTCTTCTCTTTTATACTCCGTTGTGAATTTATTAAAAAATGTTGCTTGTCTTGCTAAATGCTCTCAAACCAAGATTTTACTGTATTGTCTAAATACAAGAGTCAGATTTTCTTACTTGAGTCCTTATGTGCTTTGTGCATTTCTTCTAGATCTGTAGTAATCCAGTGTGAAACTTTGCTCCTGTGCCAGAGGGACAGCATGTACACAAATGCTAGAAGTCTGGTTAATAAAATCATCAACATTGCTGGCTAGCAAACCAGTAGCATGCATTAAAAAGGGTATTTGCTCATGTCATAAAACTATAATTCTACCACTTTACTGAACTCTAGTTCAGCCACATCTTGAGTATGCCCTCCAGTTTTGGAGGAATTACCATAACTCTCAAATCTGTCTCCACCATTGATTGCCTCAGTTGTTCTTTTTACATTTATCAACATTAAACCTCAGTTGCCCATTTAAGCAGAGCATTGATTGAGGTTGGTTTGGAATTTGGAGACATCCTGTAAGGACATTAGTCCACTGCATTGCTTGGTGTCATCTGCCAACACTGAAATAGCAAAACAATGTGATGGAAACGGTCACAATGCTTTTGCAAAATCTAAGTATACTATATCCACAGCAACTCTCTTGTTTCCTTAGTCCTTCATTTTTGTTAACCTCCTCCATAAAAATAAATCTGAATTGTTTGACAACTTCTTTCATTAAAACCATGCTGACTATTGCTTAAAATAATTTTTTTTTAAGCAAAAACTTGTGTGTGATCTTTTATTAAATTCTCCAGTTTATTCCAAACTATATAAATTAAACTAACATGTCTGTAAGTCCTATAGACACACACAGGTGACTCAGGAGTGAGCGTACACAAGTACTCCGAGAACAATCGGCTTGCTTATGGGGTCACTCGGCACAGGGAAAAGCCAGAAGCGTTGGCGGGGGACCCGAGAAGAAAAGCATTGGGGCTGCTCTGTGCCAAATCATAGCACAGAGCAAGTACGTATGACGTGTTTATTATTTTAAGAAAAAAAGAACCAAACCTTTAGAAACACTTTTTTAAACCCCCAAATATTTTAAGCAGAGACCCTAAGAATAAAATAGTAGGTATTTTTTTTTATGTTACATGGTATTTGTGCAGCGGTTTTTCAACAGCAATATCTTTGGAAAAATAGAATTTCTGAATTTTAGTGTGCACACAAACAATATAATACCTTGTTTTTTGGTAAAATACAAAAGATAATGTTACACCAAGTAAATAGAATACCATACACGTCACGCTTCAAAATTGTGTACACCCGTGGAAGAGCACCAAAAAGTTTCTAAAAATCTCCATAAGCGCTGCTTTAAAAGGCTGACGTTTGCAGAGATATCTCGCATGTGGTGCGATCACCATTTACATATGCATGCAGGACTTGCACATGCCAGCACAAGGGTACAGGGTGCACTTTTTTCTCTTCCGTTCATGGACGGACACCGCAGCATTGACCTTAGGGTTATATCTCCTGCCTTCTAGGCAGAAAACAGCACTTTAAGTGTTAAACACTTCTGCAGTACAGCTCCTCCCAGGGGGCGTGGTTCCCCGGGTACATAACCTCCACTCTGACTGAAGAGCTCCATTTTGTTTCTGCCTAGCATCAGTAGACTGGCCCCTCTGAATCATGTACTCTGGATTTATTTTTATTTTTTTCTGCTTTTATTATTTTCGTTCCTGCTTTTTTTGGATCCTGTATTCTACTATCAACTGCCGACTTGGTGACAGGCTGGATCCTCGATCCTTGTAGTCCCCCCATGTTCGGCCATCGAGCGTGAGTCGGCCATCGGGGAACTTTCATGTTCTAGGGCACGCATATGACCGGTCTCTATGGCCTTGTCACAGTGTGTCTGGCCGACTGCCATGCCGTTTGCGAACGTTGGTTCAGTCAGAAATGCCTCCAATCGGTGGTCGCGGGACGGGTGAGTAGGCCCCTTGCCTCGGCAAGTTGGTATGGCTGGGGCTTTCCTGGGGAGGTCGACTGAAGGTACGCCCTGCTTTCCTCTCTACCTTCCTCTCTCTCCTTCCCCCATACTGGGTTGCGGCTGTTAAGGGGGGCCCTACTGGGGGTCTGTCACTGCCGGGGTCTGTTTTCTGTGGGGAACAGTTGATTTGGTGTGGGGAGTGCTGCTGTGGAATTTCTGCTGCATCTTTGTGCTTTCACTAGCGCGTGTGGCCGCCATTTAGCCGCGAATCGCGGCTTGTATAGGTCGGTGGCCATTTTCCTGCAGCCCGCATGCTGTTTTCTAGCATACGGTGCCCATTTTGGAAATAGTCTTGGCCTCTTGTGACTGAAATACCGCAGCAATAGACCGCAAAATCACTTCCTGAGGGACAGCACAGCCAGCCTTCTCAGCACTTGTCAGCGCTTCTGCCACAGCTACAACCGGGTCGGGTGGTGAGTTCCCCTGAGGGTCCCCTGCTCTGTATTTACAGCCAGGAGGGCCGCCGGTGGGTGTCTGCCTTGCAGTGCTAGGGTGGCATAACTGTGGGTCGAAAATGGAGTCTGAACCAGAGGCTTCCACCCCAACCATGCCAGAGTTAATCCTTCGTGCCCCTGCGACCTCTGTGGAGGCTATGGCGGCAGTCCTGGAGGCGTTTCATCAGGATAGTATCGACTAGTGGCCAAAAGGGGGGGTAAAAAACGCCACCTCCCTGCGCCAGAATCTGGGGATGGCTCTGACGCAGAATCAGACCATGCTACTGCCTCTGGTTCTGTCATGTCAGATGATGCAGGCTTGGCCCACATGGACAGAGAGCTGACACATGATAAAGCGTTTGTTGGAGCCCTTATCACTGCGGTGCGGGATACTCAAAAACTTGAGTATTTTTGCGGAGGCATCAGACAGATATGCCGGTCCCTTTTGGCGCCGCGAGAGTGTTTCCTTGTGTTCCATTTTAGAAGGTGCCACGGTTCGTAGCCAGGTCAAGAGACGTGTGGGCGGACAGGTCAGACGCATTGGTGGCTCCGTGGGGTCACTATCGCCTAATCTACACCTTCCCTCCTCTGAAACTTCTTCCTCGCCTGCTGCGCAGAGTAGAAACTGAAGGGATACCAGTGATCCTGATCGCCCCAGATTGGCCACACCATCCCTGGTACGCAGACCTGGTGCGTCTGGTGGCAGACGTCCCTTGGCGCCTACCCCTGAGAGAAGATCTCCTGTCACAAGGGCCGATCTTTCACCCTGCTTTACAGTCGCTGGCTTTAACGGCGTGATCTATCAGGCCTGGTGATCTCTACCATGCTACGTGCACGGAAGACTACTTCACGTAAGATCTATCATCGTACGTGGAAGGCCTACATCTCTGTGTGAAGAGATGAAATGGCACCCCACGTACATACACACTGTCCTGGATTCTGCTGTTCTTACAGAGGGGAGTGGATCAGGCTCTCGCCTTAAGTACGGTTAGGAGTCCGATCTTGACTCTAGCCATTTTCTTTCAGTGACCCTTGGCGGCGCACTCCCTAGTGCGTACGTTTGTACAGGGGGTCCGGCATGTGGCCCCTCCACTGCCTCCATGGGACTTGAATTTGGTCCTCTCTGCGTTTTAAGACGCTCCGTTTGAGGACATTCGGAAGATTCCCCTTTTTACCTTGTCTCAGAAGGTGTTTTTTCTGGCAGCAATTACCTCGGTCAGACGGGTGTCCACAAGGATAAGGTGGTGCTGCGCCCGCAGCCATCATTTCTTCCAAAGGTTGTGTCGGCTTTTCACATTGAGGACATAGTGTTACCATCCTTATGTCCTCAGCCAAAGAACCAGAAGGAGGCTGCTTTGCTTCCCTTGGATGTGGTTCGGGCCCTACTGGTGTACTTGTCTTGCTATGGCTCCGTTCCGGAGATCTGATTCACTGTTTGTGTTGGTGACTGGTCCTAAAAAGGGTCTGGCAGTCTCGTCGACCACCATTTCTAGGTGGATCAGACAGGTCGTCCTTCAGGCCTATTCCCTAAAGGGGCGGGCGCCTCCCTTTCAGGTTACGGCGCATTGGACCAGGGCGATTGGTGCCTTTTGGGTTTTCTGTCATCAAGCCTCTGTTTTACAGGTGTTTAAGGTGGCAACCTGGTCGGCCATCCACACTTTCTCTAAGTTTTACAAGGTGGATGTGAGTGCATCTTCGGATGCCTCCTTTGGCTGCAAGGTTTTACAGGCGTCAGTTTAAAGCGGAGGTTCACCCTCAAACTAAACTTCCTAGCTATGCTATCTGCAACCTTAATAAAGGCTTGTAGCGTTGTCTTTTTTTTAAAATCTGTACACTTACCTGTCTTCAGCCTCACTTCCGGGTCTTCTTCCTTGGGGGAGTGGGCGTGACGCTTCTTTTCCCCGACGGGAAGCTCTGCGCAATTTCTCCTGGGAATGAGTGTTGATCCTCCCAGGAGACGCGATGTGCTCAAAGGCATAAATGATTGACGTGTGGGTAAAGCACGTCATGCCTTCCGAAAATATCCAAGGGAGACTCGGCTCTTTACGGCGCCTGCTGTGCAGAGCTGACTGCGCAGGCGCCGTATAGTGCCGACTTACAGCTCGGCTATTTCTGGAAATCTAGTGACGCGCGTTGTGCGACAGGGGAACTGTTTCACAAGCCGTCAATCATCTAATCCAAGCATAGGAATGCCCAGTCCAGAACCCGGAAGCCCTGAACAAAATGACAATATAACGGTATGTACAGGGAGAAAAAAAGACCTACATACAGTAAATGTCCTTAGCATGCTAAGCCTACTGGATTTAATTTTAGAAACATTTTTTGGGTGAACCCCCGCTTTAAGGTTGTTTGGGGTGAACCCTGGATTGCTGTGTTTTCCCCACACCTCGAAATTTTGACACTGCTTGTGGACGTCGCTAAGGTCAATGCTGCTGTGTCCGTCCATGAACGGAAGAGAAAATAGGATTTTTGTACACATCGTAAAATCCATTTCTCTGAGTTCATGGACGGACACAGCACCCACCCCTCCTTTTGGTTTGTACTGCTTGTTACGAACTGGAGCTGTTCAGTCAGAGTGGGGGTTATGTACCCAGGGAACCACACCCCCTGGGAGTAGCTGTACTGCAGAAGTGTTTTTTAACACTTGAAGTGCTGTTTTCTGCCTAGTTTGTCCTGGAAGGAAGGTGATCTAACCCAAAGGTCAATGCTGCTGTGTCCATCCATGAACTCCGAGAAATGGATTTTACGGTGAGAAACAAAAATCCTTTCTTTGCGCAGTCATATATATATATATATATATATATATATATATATATAATATATTTTTTATCAACTGTAATACTATCTATCATAAGGGATGAACAACATCCCTTGTGATTGCAAAAGACATGATAGGTCCCCTTTATGGCGAGATCTGGGGTATTAGACCCCAAATGTCTCCCCTGGCTTTCAAAGCATCAGATCAAACTAAGATCGGTATGATCAGATGCTTGTAAAAGCCAGTACCAGCTTGTAAACATTAAACCGAAAACCAGAAGTGACAAAATTCTCGTCCCTTTCAGCTTCTGATCTCGCAGCAGCAGGGCTGTCTTAATGAGAGGGCACACCTGGGCACTGCCCAGGGGCCCCATCTGCATGTGGGGCCCCTGCATTTTCCCCAAAGCAGATGGTCCTTGAGCCCACGCTGCCCTAAAAATAGCATACTAGTTCATTATGGATTACTTGCCTGAGATCGAAAAGAAAAAGGTGGGACACAACAGGGGTAGGGAAAGTGCTGCTCACCCCTTAGTAGTTGCAAAAATAAAAGGGAGGCTCCCCATTGGGGGTTGTAGGCAGCAAGGAAATGGGTGGGGTGTGGTAAAGTGGGTATGAATGATGGAAAAATAATACAAGGATGTATAAATGTAGAAAAATGCTTTTAATAAAAAAGGTTGTAACAATAGTTAAAAAGTAAACTCTGGTATTGTGTACACTGTCACAAGACAAAGTATTAACATAAATGGTTACCAAGGGTCAAGTATCCTGACGCGTTTCAACCCGTTTGTGGGTCGTCTTCAGAGGAATTGGGTGCAACTGCAAAATAAGCAAAATACATAATAGCATAATAGTAACCCTGACAGTGTTACCACCAGGCAAACACAAGACATAGGATATATATATATATATATATATATATATATATATATATATATATATATATATATATATATATATATATATATATATATATATATACGAATATAGTTACCCACTTTCGATGTGCAGGTAAAGATGTGTAGTAGACCAGAGTAAATCCTCAAAGAGATCCCCAGATGGATGCCACCACCGCGGGCGGGCGAGCCCCCCAAGAGACAGGAGCCCCCCCAACACAAGAGACACAGCAGGGGCCTACAAGAAGTCACAGATAGAAGGGTTAGGCTCCCAGGATATCCAGACAAATGGGGTTGCAGGGGGGGAGACAAGAGCGAACCCACAGAGGGCAGCAGCCTCAACATCACCTATTAGAAAATATGAATATATATTGATAACTTATTAAAAACAAAGTATAAAGGTTGTTAGAGACATTGGGCATCCACTAAAAGCCTCTATATTCACCAGTAAGCATGGATGCAAAGGAAAGGGTATATCAGTGGTAGTAAGTGTCAGCAAATAACAGGGATAAAAATATATAATGATGATAAAGTGAAGAGGCAAAGGTGAGGTGAATAAAAGTGTAGTGGGAGAAAAGTGGATGTAGTGTCAGAATGAGCAAAATAAGGGAATGTAGTGGGAATAGGAGGAGAAAAGCGAAAAGTTGTATGTGAAGGTCCAAAAAGCCAGGGGAAAATGGAGTGAGGTAAGTGTAGTGTAGAAATAATAATGGATGGATACCTGAATGGGGTTTTTGCATCCCGTCATATTACAACCAAAGTGCAATGGTGCTGCCCCTATCTGAGGAGAAAGGAACATTGTTAAATACAAGTGATTGCCATGAAGAGTGTACTTTGAAAATAATGTATATGATAAAGGTAGCTAGAGGTCTTACCCTATGTATGGTAGCTTTGCTCCTGCCCAGGTGAAGAGGATTAGACTGACAGGATCAGAGCCTGTAGTCTGTTTAAATAGTGCATGCCCAGATGTCTCCAATGAGGGTGACAATTTGTAGGCTGAACGCCCCAGATGGTGGTCCGCCCAGGTTCCCACCACACACCGGGAACACAAGGGAGCCGAGGCCCATAGAGAGCCCCCCACTGTGAGCCCCCCGGCATCGGTGCAAGGCTAGCCCCGGTGGTCGCCACACAATCCCGTCGTGCCAATGACGTCATGCGCCGTGCGCGGGACGCGCCCGGCACTGGGATGGCCACCGATGCCGTCAGTGAGGAGGGACTCCCCATAGTGTCAGGACCAGCCCGCCCATCGTGAGGAAAATGGAGAACGCGGGAGGCGTCTCCCCCTCCTCACTGAAAGGCTGATGCTGGGATGAAGGAGGACAGTCAGCGGAGCCGCGCGCCCCCTAGTCGCAGCATAATAAATTACTGGGAACATACCTAGAGGAAGTGGCAAATATATTAAATACCAAAAATAAACATAACCGAAAAAACATGTTCATTCCGTACAATAACAAAAGATGCATGGGACTACAAAATAAATATGAATCACCTCAAAATATATATAGTTAAATATAGATCATGAAAAAGATCTTACAAGTTGTGTATGAGAGCTGAGAATGCAGACTACATAGCAAGAAAGGGACCTAAAAACTTGGATGAGGAGATATCTCCGGATTCTAACAGGAAATTATGGAATTGATAGAAATGATGGAATTGGTAACCATACGGGAGTGGGGGTAACACAGTAACCCCACATATACTGGGACAAGTCAATGTGGCACAATAAGACACACTGAAAGTGTTAATATTGAGTTGAGTATTATAGCATGGAGGAGGAAGTGGAAACCGAAAACCCATAATTATTGGGTTTTCCCTGAAAAAAAGTCTTTCAGAAAAGGTGCGAAAGATAACGAATCATTCAGGCCTAGGGGCTTGGTGGCCCCAAGTATAAATATCCATTTTTGTTCTCTTTGTAGTAAAGTCTTGTTCCAATCGCCTCCCCGATCGGGAATGAGTACCCGATCGAGGACAGCGAATGAAACACGCGGTACTTGATAATTATGGAAGAGGGCAACGTTTCTGCCAATGGGCAGGTAAATGTTCCCAATATCCATACTATATTTATGTTTAGATATTTGTTTCCAAAATTCTTGTTTTTCGTCTTGCCTATGTAATAGGCTCCACATTCACACTCCATGTAATATACCACACAGCGTGTGCGGCAGTTCACAAAGTATCTGGGTTTAAATGTCTCACCATTGGGGAGACAGAAGATATTGTCTTTCCTTATCAAGGAGTAAAAGGAACAATGACCACATTGAAATGTGCCAGTCGGCCGATGAAGTTGATTTTTGGGGCAAACTGCCCTGTATTCACTTGATCCCAGTAGGTCTCTCAGAGATAATGCCCGTTTGTAGACAATGGATGGGTGGTCTTTAATGAAAGGATTGATTTTAGGGTCATCAGTGAGAATGGTCCAATGGGTCTGTACTATTTTGTTAATATCTCATTATCTCTGAGAGACCTACTGGTATCAAGTGAATACAGGGCAGTTTGCCCCAAAAATAAACTTCATCGGCTGACTGGCACATTTCAATGTGGTCATTGTTCCTTTTACTCCTTGATAAGGAAATACAATATCTTCTGTCTCCCCAATGGTGAGACATTCAAACCCAGATACTTTGCGAACTGCCGCACACGCAGCGTGGTAAATTACATGGAGTGTGAATGTGGAGCCTATTACATAGGCAAGACGAAACAAGAATTTTGGAAACGAATATCTAAACATAAATATAGTATGGATATTGGGAACATTTACCTGCCCATTGGCAGACACGTTCCCCTCTTCCATAATTATCAAGTACCGCGTGTTTCATTCGCTGTCCTCGATCGGGTACTCATTCCCGATCGGGGAGGCGATTGGAACAAGACTTTACTACAAAGAGAACAAAAATGAATATTTGGACTCGGGGCCACCAAGTCCCCAGGCCTGAATGATTCGTTATCTTTCGCACCTTTTCTGAAAGGCTTTTTTTCAGGGAAAACCCAATAATTATGGGTTTTCGGTTTACACTTCCTCCTCCATGCTATAATACTCAACTCAATATTAACACTTTCAGTGTGTCTTATTGTGCCACATTGACCTGTCCCAGTATACGTGGGGTTACTGTGTTACCCCCACTCCCGTATGGTTACCAATTCCATAATTTACTGTTAGAATCCTGAGACATATATCTTCTCATCCAAGTTTTTAGGTCCATTTCTTGCTATGTAGTCTGCACTCTCAGCTCTCATACTCATTGTAAGATCTTTTTCATGATCTATATTTAACTATATATATTTTGAGGTGATTCATATGTATTTTGTAGTCCCATGCATCTTTTGTTATTGTATGGAATGAACATGTTTTTTCTGTTATGTTTATTTTTGGTATTTAATATATTTGCCACTTCCTCCAAGTATGTTCCCAGTAATTTGTTATGCTGCCACTAGGGGGGCGCGCAGCTCCGCTGACTGTCCTCCTTCATCCCATCATCGGCCTTTCAGTGAGGAGGGGGAGACGCCTCCCGCATTCTCTATTTTCCCCACGGTGGGCGTACTGGTCCTGACACTATGATGGGGAGTCCCTCCTCACTGACAGCATCGGTGGCCATCACAGTGCCGGGCACGTCCCGCGCGCGTGACGTCATCGGCGCAACGGGATTGTGTGGAGACCACTGAGGCTAGCCTTGCACTGATGCCGGGGGGCTCACAGTGGGGGGCTCTCTATGGGCCTCGGATCCCTTGTTTTTTCCGGGCGTGTGGTGGGAACCTGGGCGGACCACCATCTGGAGCGTTCGGCCTACAAATTATCACCCTCATTGGAGACATCTGGGCATGCACTATTTAAACAGACTACAGGCTCTGATCCTGTCAGTCTGATCCTCTTCACCTGGGCAGGAGCAAAACTACCATACATAGGGTAAGACCTCTAGCTACCTTTATCATATACATTATTCTCAAAGTACACTCTTCATGGCAATCGCTTGTATTTACCAATGTTCCTTTCTCCTCAGATAGGGGCAGCACCATTGCACTTTAAGGTTTTTGCATCCCATCATATTACACCCATTCAGGTATCCATCCATTATTATTTCTACACTACACTTGCCTCACTCCAGTTTCCCCTGGCTTTTTGGACCTTCACATACAACTTTTCGCTTTTCTCCTCCTATTCCCACTACATTCCCTTATTTTGCTCATTCTGACACTACATCCACTTTTCTCCCACTACACTTTTATTCACCTCACCTTTGCCTCTTCACTTTATCATCATATCTTTTTATCCCTGTTATTTGCTGACACTTACTACCACTGATATACCTTTTCCTTTGCATCCATGCTTACTGGTGAATATAGAGGCTTTTAGTGCATGCCCAATGTCTCTAACAACCTTTATACTTTGTTTTTGATAAGTTATCAATATATATTCATATTTTCTTTCTTTTGTTTGCCTGGTGGTAACACGGTCAATGTTACTATTCTGCTATTATGTATTTTGCTTATTTTACAGTTGCACCTAATTCCTCTGAAGAAGACCCACAAACCGGTTGAAACGCGTCAGGATACTTGACTCTTGTTAACCATTTATGTTAATACTTTGTCTTGTAAAAAAGGTGCACACCCCCTGTGCAGATGTGACAGTGTACACAATACCAGAGTTTACTTTTTAACTATTGTTACAACCTTTTTTATTAAAAGCATTTTTCTACATTTATACATCCTTGTATTATTTTTCCATCATTCATACCCACTTTACCACACCCCACCCATTTCCTTGCTGCCTAAAAACTCCCTTTCATTTTTGCAACTTGCCTGAGATCGAACCCGCTGCATCCTCGTACACCGCTCCAGCGGCCAAAATCTCTCCCGTTGTTACTTCCGGGTATCGCTGGTAATGGAAAATGTCATCGGCACATGCAGGGGACAGGGGATATCTCCTAAACCGTGCAGGTTTAGGAGATATCCTGGATAGCTACAGGTAAGCCGTATTATAGACTTACCTGTAGCATAAAGTGGTCTGTAAGTATTTACGACCACTTTAATGCGGAGCTCCACCCCAAAGGGGAAGCCTTGGTTGTCTGCCTCCTACCTTACTTAATGTCTGTTTACCTGCACTGTCTCCATTGTAGGGGCCCCAGAGCCATACTTTGCCCAGGGGCCCATGATGCTATTAAGACGGCCCTGCACAGCAGGTGCAGGCATCATCTCTGTATAACCACTGAAATCTTGACATTCCACCAGGGATAGGTGGTTAAACAAGAACTTCATTAAAATATGAGACTGAAAAGCTGCTGAATTTCTTTTTGTTATAGAACAAAGGGATTTGAAAACGATCCCCACATAAATATGTCTTAATATAAAAATAAGGAAATCTGATAAGTTTGCTTTACCACAGTATACTTTTGTTAAGGATAATTGGCCACTGTGACTTTTTGTTGCTCCACAGCAGAGAGTATGAGCATGATGCTTTACGCAGAAAGTTTACCCGTGCAAGGAGTACAAGCTCCGAGGAGGAAGAGTATGGATGGGGCGGTCCAGCTACTGATCTGTAAATGGCCGAATAATCACCGATATGACGAGATGGCATTTCAGCATAAATTGTACACCATCCTTCTTTATTTTATGTTCTGTATGTGCTATGATGAACAAATTTTCTATGCATATTATTTTTGTTTGTACTTTGTAATAAATTAGCTTTAGCCACCTTTATGCATCGTTATTTACCACAGTTGGCAAAGTATTTAGTTAAAAAGAAAGGCATTTAAACATTTGTTTGTGAACTATATATATACACACACACACTTTATATATTCAGAGGGGTTATGGTCCAGGAAACTATACATATACATTTACAATTCCACCAAAAACACGAATGGCAATATTTAGATCTTAAAGCATTGTAGGAAAATGTGTTATATGGTACCCATATATTTACAAGAACAGACCATGCATTGTAAAATCCAACATTTTATGAACAAAGTTATGCTTTAAATCAGGGGTAATAAACATGATGTTAAATGGAATGGTATTAAACATACTCATAAATGTGAAAACAAAGAAAGGAAAACATTTCCAAAAGAAATATATATATATATATATATATATATATATATATATATATAATATGAAGAGTAAAAATCCTGCGACTGAATAAGGAGAAAATCTTCACCACGTGACTGGTAAACCAATATCAATTCTGAATGTGATCCCTTCACCAGTAAAGATGGGTACTCTCACCTCAAACAGAGACCTAAGTTTTTCCAAAGGTCTAATAAGCTTAAAATCAAATGGTAGGAAATCTGGATAGCTCAGGGATGTATAATATTCAGCCGTAGAACCAGGTGATAAGTAGATATCCTCAATGGCACCACCGAACAAGCATGTATACAGAGAGAAATAATAAGAAATAAAAACGAAATCTAAGAGCTTCCGTAAAAACCAGAGGACTTTAATGCGCTAGGAAGTGCAGGTTACTGTCCGCCCTGCTGAGGAAGTTATCTTACGATACGCGTCCGGGGGTCAGGAACCACTCCACGTCACTCGTTGTTGTCCCGAGTTTTTCGTTTGAGCTGCCTACTTTACGGTGTTACATGCCTTTTAACTACATCCAAAAATGTGAGTAACCTGCACTTCCTAGCGCATTAAAGTCCTCTGGTTTTTACGGAAGCTCTTAGATTTCGTTTTTGTTTCTTTGTATACTTGCTTGTTCGGTGGTGCCATTGAGGATATCTACTTATCACCTGGTCCTACGGCTGAATATTATACATTCCTGAGCTATCCGGATTTCCTACCATTTGATTTTAAGCTTATTAGACCTTTGGTAAAACTTAGGTCTCTGTTTGAGGTGAGAGTACCCATCTTTACTGGTGAAGGGATCACATTCAGAATTGATATTGGTTTACCAGTCACGTGGTGAAGATTTTCTCCTTATTTGGTCGCAGGATTTTTACTCTTCATATATATATATTCTTTTGGACATTTTTTCCTTTCTTTGTTTTCACATTTATGAGTATGTTTAATACCATTCCATTTATAATCATGTTTATTACCATTTCTATTTAAAGTTTGCGCTACACTTCTTTCTTTATTTTTATCTACTATTGGGATTTTGTGAATGTCCTTTTTTGGTGTTTAGCTTGCATTCATATGAAATATACTCTGGTAGTTATTTAATTCTTACATTTATTAGTACATTTTTTAATATTATTAATTTTTTGATTCTCTATTTTTGCACTGAGTGCACCCCTCACTTTTGTTTAAATCAGGGGTCTCCAAACTTTCTAAACAAATGGCCAAATTACTGTCCTTCAGGCTTTAAGGGGGCCGGACTCTGGCCATCAGGAGTACAAAATCCCCCATCATTGGTGTCATTGGACCCCATCATTGGGAGGAATTCTGCCCCGTCATTGGGAGGAATTCTGCCCTGTCATTGGGAGGAATTCTGCCCTATGATTGGTGTCATTGGGAGGAATTCTGTCCCATCATTGGTGCCAATGAATAAAAAAGCACCACAAGGGCCGGATAAAATCAAGCAAAGGGCCACGTCTGGCCCCCGGCCCGCAGTTTGGAGACCGCTGCTTTAAATATATACACTGTAACTCTCACATGACTAAACTCAACAATAACATAACATAGGAAAGGGGAGTAGCAAAAGCAAAAAGGACTGGGAACTGGTGGAAGGGGTACAAAAGACATGCAAGGGGGAACATTAGGATATTTGATAGTGATACAATAAGTACAATCCTAAGCTTCGAAGATTTGGTCAACAAAAGAAAATCGGCTTTGTCAATTTCCAATGTATACAATAACAAATTAGTGGCTCCCTCTAGAGGACATAAAACATGCACCCAGGTTGACCATATGTTATAGAATTTATCATATCTGTCCTGGCAAGCATACTAATTGCTCAGCTTCCAAGAATGAATTTACTATTTTAATCCAGTTCTCAGTTGTAGGCATCTGAGTTAATTTCCAAATGTCAGGATTAGACTTTTGGCAGCATTAATTCGGGAAATAAAGAAATTGAGGCAGCGTGCAGTAAATATTGTGCATAAAGAAACAGCATATTGTGTTTAATATAACAGCCCCGTGATCGTATAAACAGGGATCAAGATAATTCATGACCTAGCTATGCAATATGGATATCCTGACATATGCATGAACTGTCCAACGTGGCTAGTCCTTTTCTATTCCACTACAAAGAGTGTTAAAACTATAATAAAAAAGAAAAGAGAAGGACATGATTACACATAAATGTGTTTCTATTCTAAAGACAGGACCCTCAACATTAATGGATTCCTATTAACAAGATCATTGAATCAGGCAATGAAAATGTGCACAATCAATAACCCCAAGTTTATATATACTTCATATGTATGTGTCTTACTATCTATATGGGGCAATATGTCTATGCAAGGATCAGCGCCGATTCAAGTGGGCTATATTCCCAGTTTCACATATATACTCTATTTCACATCAATAGACCAGTTATGCATATTTGGATTCATATTGTTATAACACTTACACGGACAATTTTTATTTTACTTTATACTCTATTTTTCACTTATTACACAAGGATTCTCTCCTTTTTTTCACATTAGCTTTAAATCTTTTCACAATTTTTATGAAGGGTAGATGGTCTAGAGTGTGCTCACACCCTTAAGTGTTCATCAATGGGCATCTGTGATTGATTGGGAACAATTTACCATTGGTCGATGCTGACCACATGGTTTTTGTCTGATACTATATGTTTTTAGTGCATTTTCTTATATGTTAGCTATGACTAAGCACTAACTAATGTGAAACGCGTCAATTTTTGTTGTGATGTGTGGTGTTTTTACCAATAAAAGGCAACCGAGAGGTTTTTTTCAGACATTCTTTCCCATTTTGCTTTATGCATTGCCGGCACCTGGGCTTTTCTGAGAAGATACGGATTGTTTCATATACCCATCTGGAGTGGTGACATAATTTTCTCTATGCTGATCAGGCATAGCAGAGACAAGAGCGCACATCTGCCTATAACCAATAATGTTCTTGCAGAGTGAACATATCCCCTCTAGACGATCGTCTGTGCCAATGCACAGGGGCCCTTCGTCGGTGGACATATCCCCACTCTGCAAACATCTCTCTCCAACCTTAAGAGAGCATCAGTCTGCCCCAGTCAGCTCTTTAGAGGGGGTTGTGGTAGAACGAACACTGGGTGACACTATGACAATACATATTAAAATACATTTTCATAACATTTCCACAACAATAGCACAGCAGGGGAGATTGATGTAATAACATTGCATGGTTAGTACAGTAGCTCATACGGAGCTGTTAGTTTTTTTTTTTTTTTCGTTCAGCCCTGCTCGGTTGAATGAAAAAAAAAAATAGCATGTACTAGGCTTTCGATTTTTCAGGAGTTGCCCAAACCTTTCAATTCACATGTCTCCAACTAAGTATTTTTTGTCAAGACCACAGTCCTATTGTCGTCTCAAATTGGGTAAACTCGCGCTGCCCTCTAATTTAGCCCTTGTGAGAAAATGGTGGGCCAGTTTAGGCTTTGTGTTGTTCAATGTTAAAGATGTAATCTGTTTTCTTCAAGTAAAGAAAACTTTCAGAAGCGTAATACGTACCATATGCAGGCGAAACACAACTCTTGGGAAGACATTTATTCATATAATTTACCTAAACAGGTAAAAGTGGCTTATTTCCAAACTTCCAGTTCTTGCCAGATTGTCTTAAGCAGGGGGACATTGTTTTTTCCTCACAAGGATCAGATGTTAAATATATGTTCTTAAGTACATGTAGCGCTACCCCCGTAGGAGATGCTAAATATTTGTTTGGTTGTGCACTCTGCCGCTCAACCCCTAAGAACTGTCTCAACCCCTCTGGCACACCTGCTTAAGAATGTTAGTGTAAAGCCCAGCAGCAGAAAGTGACACAATAATGAAAGAGCATATAGTATTTTTACCGAGACCCTGGGTTCCGTCACTTCGTCATGGCAATAGAGAGACTCACACAAGATATTAATGATCAACTTAGTGAATAGTGAAGAATAACGCAAAGAAATAGGCAAGACCAGTGATTGGCAGAGATATACGTTCAAAGCAATAACGTCACACCGCTGTATCCAATAGCAACCTGATAAGGGTATATGTGAACAGGTGCACAGTGGAATAGATCCTCAACACTTTAACCACTTAAGGACCTTGGGTGTTTTTCAGATTTGGTGTTTACGAGACTAAAACATTTTATTTTGCTAGAAAATTACTTGAAACCCCCAAACATTATTATATATATTTTTTTCTAACACCCAAGAGAATAAAATGGCGCTCATTGCAATACTTTTTGTCACACCGTATTTGCGCAGCGGTCTTACAAGCGCACTTTTTTGGGAAAAAATCCCTTTTTTTAATTAAAAAATAAGACAACAATAAATTTGGCTCAATTTTTTTATATATTGTGAAAGATAATGTTACGCAGAGTAAAATGATACCCATATTGTGCAACATTAAGCTACTAAAGTGATGGATATAGACATAGGTGTGCGCAGCCTTTGGCATTAGGGTGTGCACCCCAAAGCTCAAACACTCTACTGATCACTCACAATGTTCATTCAGAAAGGTAAGTGGCTGGTAAATGGCATATTAACTGGCCCCTTCCCCCGCTCATCCTAAAACATCCACAGCAACAACCAGTGTGAGAGGAGGGAAGCCGGCAGTGCTGTGGGGAGAAGGAGGGGGAGCCAGGTCAGTAGGGGGAATCTGTTCTGCACAGGGTGATTAGGGTGTGCCTGGGCACACCTGGCACACCCTGTGCGCACGCCTATGGATATAGATACAACATAGATAAGAAAAAATATATAAAAAAAACATATATACTATATTAAATAAATAACAAGTGATATAGATTGGGAATAAATGACAGTCCATAGATGCAATGGTGAGCAATATATGAAGTGCTATAGTGCACTAAATGATCACCAGTGCCAAGGATTGCTCACTCTTGGTGAGGTCAATATGTGCAAATAGAAATAAAGTGCAAGATAAATTAGTCTATATAGTGTAATGTCCTATGGAAGCCACAACCATATAACAATGGAAAATTGTTGGACGCTGGATCATGGATGTGTCTGAAATCTTCCACCATTGAGATTAGGACTCCACCCAAAGTGCTGGGGAGATGCTATGCGCTTACCACAAGGAGAGACCTCTTAATTAAAAGTAGGTCAGGAATGCAGGACAGGATGAGTGCCTGTTTCACTGGGGGCGTAACTGGATCTTGATGGGACCGTAGTAATGACCGTGGAATTCACAAAGTGATGGAAGCAAATAGGAAAAATTCATAAAATTCATAGTGCATTACCTTTATTTAAAACATTAAAAATCACACGTACAGCCAAATGGCCTCTTAGTATGGCATGTGCCTGCCTGGCACTGGGACTGCAGCATAACGGATGCTCTCCGGAGGAAGGATCTCGTTAGGTAAACTTGGTGCGGCTGGTTGGTCTGGAGCGGGGGGAGAGCCAGATGTCGCCGCCGACATGTGTTTCGTACTTGGTACATCCAGGCCCCCCTGATGACGTACTAAGTACGAAACATATGTCGGCGGCGACATCTGGCTCTCTCCCCCGCTCCAGACCAACCAGCGCCTCTCAAGCTTTTGGCATCCAGCCGCAGCAAGTGTACCTAACGAGATCATTCCTCCGGAGAGCGTCCGTTACGCTGCAGTCCCAGTGCCGGGCAGGCACATGCCATAGTAAGAGGCCATTTGGCTGTACCTGTGATTTTTAATGTTTTAAATAAAGGTAATGCACTATGAATTTTTCCTATTTGCTTCCATCACTTTGTGAATTACTATGGTCCCATCGAGATCCAGTTACGCCCCCAGTGAAACAGGCACTCATCCTGTCCTGCATTCCTGACCTACTTTTAATTAAGAGGTCTCTCCTTGTGGTAAGCGCATAGCATCTCCCCAGCACTTTGGGTGGAGTCCTAATCTCAATGGTGGAGGATTTCAGACACATCCATGATCCAGCGTCCAACAATTTTCCATTGTTATATGGTTGTGGCTTCCATGGGACATTACACTATATAGACT
Source organism: Rana kukunoris (assembly GCA_029574335.1). Lineage (NCBI taxonomy): Eukaryota > Metazoa > Chordata > Amphibia > Anura > Ranidae > Rana > Rana kukunoris. The sequence continues at coordinate 411,949,328 of CM056049.1, forward strand.
AATTTATCTTGCACTTTATTTCTATTTGCACATATTTACCTCACCAAGAGTGAGCAATCCTTGGCACTGGTGATCATTTAGTGCACTATATCACTTCATATATTGCTCACCATTGCATCTATAGACTGTCATTTATTCCCAATCTATATCACTTGTTATTTATTTAATGTAGTATATATGTTTTCTTTTTATATATTTTTTCTTATCTATGTTGTATCTATATCCATCACTTTAGTAGCTTAATGTTGCACATGAGGCACAAATTTATATTGTACTTTATCCTAATTTCCACCATAGACAGGTGACCTACCTAGTCTATATACATCTCACCCACTAGCACCCTCTATTTCTTTTCATTTTATCTATTGCAGTACCCCACTGCACCACCGAGCAGCATATTCACTTTTTTAGTATTTGTATTCTAAGCTCTAGGTAGCTTTAAGAATACACCTGTTGACGTGAAATAAAATGATACCCAACATGTCACGCTTAAAAATTGCACCCGCTCGTGGCATAGCGTCAAACTTTTACCCTTAAAAATCTCGATAGGCGACGTTTAAAAAATTCTATAGGTTGCATTTTTTGAGCTACATGTCTATGTAAAGTCTGTGAAAGCCTCTGATAGTAACAGATTACATTCCTGCGGGGGGGTTGGGGCATCCTGCTCAATCATTAAGGCTGCTCACAAAGATTCCTCTGGGGCAGGCAAAACGCTTTCTGCTATAGGCCGCAGGCTCTCCCAGCCATGGGCACATATACAGGTATTTTGCTAGTTGTTGAATGGCATCCAGAGAAACTGCAGGCCACACCTGTCCTTTATAGGGGCTGGTATGTCAGTTACCAGTCCCTCTCTTTTCTGAACGGGACACAGCGGGTTTGTTATCGATCGCTGGTAGTCCTATGACAACTGAGCAGAGTAACCTGTGTGTTACTCTGCTTCAGTTTATGAATGGAGTGGAGCCACTGTCTTCTCTCCATTCATCTTGTGTGCAGAGAAAAGACTAGGGAATGAATTGGGGGTTGTGGAGGGTTTTATCTCGGAGAGCATTGAAGTTTCACTTCCATACAATCCATTCATTCTGGATTTGCTCACCTTTACTTTGTCGAACAATATTTTTTTGTTTGTCGGCTCCCACTTCCTCCAGGTGCAGGGAGTTGCTATGGGGACCAAATGTGCCCTCCTATGCAAACCTGTACCTGGGGTGGTGGGAGCGTGACCTTTTTCATCATGAAGATACACAGCTTTTTTTTGATCAAATACCGTTATGGCTTAGTTTTATCGACGATATTTTCTTTGTTTGGACTGGTTCCCGGGAAGATTTGTGTTCATTCATTGATGGTCTAAAGCAAAATCAGTTCAATCTTGAAATTCACCTTTTGAGACCGGTCAGGAGAGGCTCACCTTTCTGGACATCGAGATCCAAATCCTCAAAGACGGAACAATAGGAACCACTCTGTTCCGCAAACCTTCGGCAGGGAATTCGCTCTTACATGCTTCTAGCTCTCATCCTGATCCTCTGATCTCTAGCATTCCATATGGTCAGTACCTCAGACTTTGCCGCAATTGCAGTCTGATTTTGTACAGGAAGCAAAACAATTACACAAAAGTGTACGCTTTCAGGAATGGGGGTACAGCAATAAATGCCTTAAAAAGGCTTACGCTAGAGCTAAGCAACAAAGCAGGCGTTCCCTTGTACATGCCCCCAAACCAAATAAATCCAATCCAGGGATCAGACTAATAACACGTTTTTCCGGCCATCACCAGTAGATACGAGATATTCTTCAAAAATACTGGTACCTGCTGATGGGGGATGATACGGTATCCAAGCATTTGAATTCATATCCTGAAATCACCTTCAGCAGATCACGCTCTTTGCGTGATAAATTGGTTCATAGCCATCACTCTCCTCGTATATCCACCCCGCTGAGATTGAGAGGCACCAGGCCATGCCATAAGTGCCCTTTTTGCAGGTACATCCATTCGGCATCTACAGTCATGCTTCCGGATGGATGCTTCTACAAACCTAATTTCTCTGTTAATTGCCTATCAGTGGGTGTGGTTTATATCATCCAATGTGCCTGCAATGCTTTTTATGTAGGCAAGACAAAGAGGCCTTTTTTTCATCGCATCCGCGATCATGTATCCTTAATTTCCTAAAAAAAGATAGAAACTCCGATCAGTCGTCATATCGGGTTACTCCATCAATTTCAATAAGCCTCCAGATGCGATTCTCTGCACTGGAACACATTCCTCCAGGTGATCGAGGGGGGGGGATTTTGATAAACTGCTGTTGCAGAAAGAAGCTAAGTGGATACTTACGCTTTTAGTTACAAACCGTTTCTTTAAACTGTTTTTCTTTTCTTTATTTCTCTTAATTACTCTCAGGTTTTTCTATGTGTAATGTCATTATTTTGTTTAAATTTCAAATTCATATAAATTGATACATTAAAGCGGTTGTAAACCCCACACTGCTCTGCAAAATATTAACAGATTATTTATGACAAGGTCCCGCTGTATCTAAGGATCGTTATCCGATCACTGCAATTATATCAATTCATGAGAAATCCTTACCTTTGTCCTGGTGATTCGCTGTACTAAGCCAGCGCCATTGCTATCTTGGTCTTCCGGATCTGTTGCTGCTTACACTTCCGCCCGTAGTTCATGACGAGTGCTGTAATCCCGCACATGTGCAGTACAGCAAATATTCAAGCCTTAGACAGAGATAGCAATGGCTTAGTACAGACACACCAGACTTATCTGGAACTGTAATGCAGGATTCACACTGATGCTTCCTGCTGTAGGTAGCGCCGTCTTGCTTCTTCGTACCATGTGACTGATCACATGTTAAAGATCCATGAGCGATTACTATGGAAAATATCGCGCGATTGTCGGGGCTGACGTCAACAGCAGGAAATGACGCAAGCCCCGACGTAAACAGCGCTATTGACCGGCATAGCATTAGCTGGCCGGACTACAGAACGGACGGCGCATGCGTGGAGTGACGTCACAAATGGAAATATAGGGGATATCTGCAGAAGGAAGCAGATCAGAGCAAAAACAAAACCAGGTAGGAATTGAGGAGTTTGTGCTGCTAATAGACAATGAGAGTTGACGTTTTCGGTTTACAACCACTTTAACTATGATGCAGTATTGAGCTTTCTCCCCAGCTTTTTGGGTATTCGATCCACATTCATTACAGATGTAGGTTGACTTGAATATTATTTAGGTCCTTTTCATCCTACTGATTTAAATAGGTGACTTGTTTATTCCTTTAAGTTAATTTTACTTTAATGACTGGCCCCTTTTTTACATGGTGGCAAAATTGGTTCATTGTCTGTCTATCACTAGTAATGGCCATGTTCCGGTTCACCCATCTACATATCTGGTTAGAGGGGCGCACCTTTCGTCGGGGGGGGGGAGATGGTAAATTATGCCTTCCCCCTTGGTGATCCCTACTTGATGCCTGTCACACTGTGGTTTGCTATCATTGTTTTTTCCAGCTTTTTTAGGTAATCTGGTGCCTCACAGCGTCGGGTCACGTTCCCCTGCAAATTCAGGGTGAATTCCCTTTTTTAAGATGGCGCCGTTAGCGTCCACGTCATCTATAACGCTCCTGTTGCGCTCAGGCGCATGCCCAACCGCTCAGCACTCCCCTTCGGGTGACCATCAGCTGATCGACGTTTGCTGCGCCTGCGCACCACACTGGCATCCGTACCAACCAATCACAGTGGGCTTTTTGCGGCATAGTGATTCAAGCCCGCCCCTGGCGGTCTAGTCAGATGCCGCCGGGTGGGTATATAAAAATGCGGCGAATGGCCGCTATTGTGCTGACTCTGCCACTGCCTCAGAAAGTGAACGGTTGATGCTAAAGTCACACTCCCCTATTGATACAAATTAATACACAGGTTTGTGACACCTGGCTTCGGGAGGATCTATCCATTTTGATATTAGGCTTAGCACCTGATTGTCTTTCATATACATTTAGTTCCATTCATTACACATCCCTATTATTATTATTATTATTATTATTTTATTGCCGGTTTTCAACAGCGATTGAAGTTGGTGATGACTACATTTCTGATACTGGCTTCTTGGCGGTAACCTTCCTCTCCATCCCCAGTTGATCTCTCTATCAATTGTATTGTTAACCCAGATTGACCCCATTTTCTTAAAGGACTAAGGTACCCCTTTTTTATTTATTTTTTAGATAAAAAAAATAGAAAAGAAAACATCAATTCCGAATATTACAGATGTAAAAATATAATGTATACCTTCTATCCATCTGAATGAATGAATGAATGAAAACTTGTATAGCGCGGCACATGCGAACTGAATCGCCTCTGGGCACATCTGTACAGTTTAAACCGACATTAATCTATGCTTTATGTATCCCTCTCTCCCTTTTACTATATATTATTCAGACTAATACCAACACCCCCACCCCCCCCCCCCCAAAAAAAAACCAAAGCAACCCCTCCCCCCCCCCCCCCCCCCATGCCCTCTATCCCATGAGATGTACGGCACACAATCTTATGGAGTTCCTTTATATTCATATTCAAATTTCCAGTTTCAGCCAAATTTATTTTTCATCTCTTATTATTCTTCCAACATTTTCTTCCATTCCTCTGAATTAATAAATGTTTTCCAGCCAACCCAAATTTCATTATATTGTTTACTCCTATTTTGGGCTGAAAAAACTAGATCTTCCATTGCCTCTATCTCCTGAATTCTCATAAGCCACCCTGCTATGGAGGGAGGTCTAGAGTCCCTCCATCTTCGGGTGATTCCCACCTTTGCTGCGTTAATCAAGTGACATAAAACTGATTTCCTATAATTTTGAACTGGAATCTGTGGACAATGAAGCAGAAAAAAAGGTGGGATCATTTGGTATCTGATATTTTGTAAACTTTTGAGATATTCTCACCTCCTCCCAATAATATTTCATGTTTTCACAGGACCAGAATATATGCAAAAGTGTTCGCAGCTCCTTCCCACATCTCCAATATCGGTTGCAAATTTATTAAGCCTTACTGGGGTATAGTACCATTGTGTAAGAATTTTATAACTGGCTTCTTGGATTCTTGTACACATCGAGGAGTTAAATGTCAATAGAATAATCTGTTTTCGTTGAGTTGGGGTAAAGTTTCTCTCCAGTACCTCTTCCCATTTTCCAATTCCTGACATCACATAATCTTCTGGGGGTGCAATCAGCAGGCCATACATCTTGGATACTGTGACGGTAGTAGAACATATCCCCGTCAAGCCTTCCCTTCTTCTCCCATAAAAGAAATCGCCCAATATTCCATGAGTAGGAATATCCCTGGAATCGCCGAATAATCCATACATGAGCCAAGGCTTAATGCTGAAGGTAAACAGGACACACTTTATTGAAAGTACACAGCACACTTTTATACAGGATTTGGAACATCCCGCCCCCAACAACCGCTTTCCTTTTGGTCCATTGTAAAGTATTCAGTCTACACTCAGGTCCTCCTAAACCATGCAAATGAGGACTTGAAAATGACACAGCAGAGATTGGTCCCAAAGCTTGAATAGCCTGAATATGTGTGTTGAGACAGAAGCCCCCAGGGGGTAATTACTACAATGAAGCAATCAGAACAACAATTATCACCTCTACACACTGGACAATAAAATGTCTCTCACAAGCCCGACTCCACTTATTTCACTAGTCGGAGCCAAGCATTGAAGGGTCATTGTCATAGTGACCTGGTCAGGACAAATTAAGCCACTCACAGAACAATGGGATCGTCTGGACAGTTGAGTCAGCTTCAAGACAGAGAGCTGGCCGGTGGTGGACATTAGCATTCACATTAGACAATGACATTCTAATTGAATTCACACAATAAGGTCTTTCAAAAGCCTGTCTCACTTAGCATATCAACAGCTTATTACACAGAGGAATGAGCCCTCTTATTGACTGGTTGTGGTTTAGAATAAACCCAAAGCAACCCCCCCCCCCCCCATGCCCTCTATCCCATGAGATGTACAGCACACAATCTTATGGAGTTCCTTTATATTTATATTCATATTCAAATTTCCAGTTTCAGCCAAATTTATTTTTCATCTCTTATTATTCTTCCAACATTTTCTTCCATTCCTCTGAATTAATAAATGTTTTCCAGCCAACCCAAATTTCATTATATTGTTTACTCCTATTTTGGGCTGAAAAAACTAGATCTTCCATTGCCTCTATCTCCCTCACTACAATATTGTTCAAACACTGTCAATTGCCTTTGAATATCCTCAGCCGACCCCATCGATTTTAGGAAGTTGCTTATCTGAATTGCCTGCCAAAAAGTGAGCCCAAAGGACCCCCCCTTCTTTATCAGGTCACCTATTGATGGCCAGGCACCTGATTGTATAAAATGTGAAACCTGATAGATGCCCTTCTTTCTAAGATTCTCAAAATTACCCTTTTCCAATCCTGGTGTGAAGTTCGGATTTCCTAATATGGGTAGCAATGGTGAATAATTTGACGAGAATTTCTGATTCCTGCATATTTTTGCTGATATTCTTAACGTACGGTCCTATTGTAGGGTGTCGGACGCAGCCACCTTCAGCACAGGGACTTCTCCCCCTCGCTCACCTCAGCATCCAGAGCCATCCCCGACCCGTTCGCGGACCTCGGCCACATCCTTGAGCCCGAATGGCTCCCAGCAATGGGTGAGTGGATCCCCGCACCCCCGCCCTCTCACCGCGGACCATGAGGCACAGGCCACGGGTCTCCATAGGCCCCCGGACCGGGACATTCAATGCATGGGGGCCTTCCCCCGCCCGCCCCGCACTGCCTCAGACCCTGGACCACAAAGCGGGGCTCAGCTCTCCGACGTTTACACGGGAGGACTTCCCGGCCCTGCAAACCTCCACCAACTCCCAGGCCTTCATGGGATCTTCAGAGCATGGCGGCTCCTCTGCCAGTGCTAGGCCGCAACCCATCTCCCCTGCAGCCCGGGGACAAATCCATCCGGCCATCTATCCCGGGGTCGGGGACCAGAAAGGGATCTCCCCCCCCTCATATGCCTCTATGGCTAACACCAGCGCTCCATGGGACGGGGGAGCCCCTGCCTTGCTGGGAGAACAGGCTGAGGCCTGGTCCGCACCATGGGATTCTCCCCAACAACCTCCCCTTGAGACCAGAAGGCATGGAGAATTGGCTCCCAGCCACCAGCCATCCCCCTCCGACCCACTCCACCCTCCGCATGACACCAGGTGACCCTCTCATTATCCCCCTCCGCCATGACAGTCCTATATACAGGCCTTCCCCACGAAAGACGACTTTAAACAACTAATTGAAGATGTTAAGGCAACTTGCCGCGCTGAAATTCAGGCTCTCCACACAGGCCTCAAACACTTAGCTGACAGAGTGGAGATGGCGGAGGAGGAGATCCAAGAGACCAAACTGGTGGTGCATCGCACCCAAATTCAGGCATCAGACCATCATCTTATGCTTAGAGATATGCAGCGGCACATTGAAGACCTGGACAATAGGGGGCGCCGCAACAACGTCCGCATACGCGGTCTCCCCGAAGCAGATGGGGCGGAGGACCTGCAGCTTACCCTCCAGAAATTATTCAAGAACATACTGGGCGAACCAACAGACTAGCCCATTGAGATGGGATAGAGCTCATCGAGCCCTCAAGCCAAAGGGCCCTGCATCCAAACCGCGGGACGTCATATGCCGGGTAAACTCCTACCCGCTGAAGGAAGCCATAATGCGTAAAGCTCACCCCATTCGTAACCTAGTCTTCAACAACAACCCATTGCAACTCTACCCGGACCTCTCTTGTATCACCCTGCAGAAACAACGTCTACTACAACCCCTGCTCCGCACCTTACAGGACAAAGACATAGTGTACCGATGGGGCTTCCCCTTCAGCCTCTCTGCCAGCCACCAGGGGACCTCCGCCACCTTACGGTTCCCCGAAGACCTGGATGTCTTCTACAATACACTGGACATCTCCGTCCCCCAGCTGCCGGACTGGGACCTCCTGGCTACACCACCCCCCACCTGTGGTCTGGCAGAGAGTCCCCCCCCGCCCAAGCGCCCTAGGGGCCGGGACCCTGTCCGCAACTCCCCCAGGCACAGGCCCACATGAGACTGTCGTCCTAGCCACAAGAGCCGCCCTGAGCGCTGCATGAAGCCCTCCTGTTTTGTTTTGGCTTTTTGTTTTTGCTTTTTCACTTTCCCCCTGGTTGCCCCAGCCTTACCCCTATACTACATATCGGGCCTGTCTTGGACGAGACCCTGAAGAGGCTGCCATTCTGTTTACGGACCCCCCCCCCCCATGGCTGATAGCCTGAGAGTTCCTTCTTTCCCAATCCCCACGGTGGAGTTTCTCCACACTGCCCCCCCCCCCCCCGACCCACATTTTTGGACTGTCGGGTCGGGAGGTCCTTAAGGAACTGTTGGGGCCACTCGGGCCCCCATTGTTGAATGATGTTGTGTTCTTCTGTTTTTTTGCTCTCATCTTTCTCTTTCTTTTCAGATACCTCTCTCTCCCCTTCCACGCAGGCAGAACCCGACGGCACGTCTCAGTGGCTGTCGGCTCGACGGCCCCTCCGCTCGCCCTACCCAGAACCGGATGCAGCGCGCCTGACTCCAACTAAGTATAACCCACGGTCACTCCACCCACAGTATGGCTAAGTTGCTATCCTTGAACGTCCACGGGCTTAACTCCAATTGGAAATGACATCTAGCACTCAGGGAATTCAGGCAGTCAGGGGCGGAGATCATAATGGTACACTTCTCCAAGGGCGACTCCTTTACGTTCGCGTCCAGATATTTCCCCTTAACATACCAGGCTTTTAGTTCGCGTAAACGGGCAGGGGTTGCTATCCTGGTTAAACGGGGCACCCCTTTTACCTGCACAGATTCCTACATTGATCTCCTGGGCCACTTTATCATCCTGAGAGGTACATGGCACTCGCGGGACATAACCCACACTCACGCATAGATTTTCTAGTCAATAATACCACGTTACGCATTACCGATTCCGCACGGATTCTGCCCATCTCCTGGTCCAACCACGCCCCCATCACCTTGTCCCTTGACCTGAACGCCCCCACCCGCAGGCCCTATAACTGGGGTCTGAATGATTTCCTCTTGAAGCACACCCCCTCCAAAATGGAAATAGAATCTGCCCTGCAACTTTACTTCAGCGAAAATAACACGCAGGACATCTCCACCACCACATTGTGGACCGCTCATAAAGCGGTAATCAGGGGGCGCTGTATAGCCATCTCCTCGGCCCTTAAGAGGAACACCGAGTCGGCTAGAAAGCAGGCGGGAGCGCAGCTTCAAGCCCTAGAAACCCGTCTGCAAGCCTCACCCTCCCTGACGCTTCTAAAGCGCATTGCCCTATTACGGTCGACACTCCGGGACCTCGCGCTGGGTCGAGTCGAGAAAGCCCTGGTTCGCCTACGACAGGTATACTATGACAAGAGCAACAAGGCGCAAGCCCTATTGGCGAGGAAACTAGCTGACCGCTCGCTCGCCTCCACCCCGCACCAGGTCCAAGATAGATCGGACAATATTTTATCCCACCCTCAAAGTATTGTGGATGCATTCGCTGCATTTTACACAGACTTGTACAACAAGCCGGAAATCCCACATAACCCACCCTCCCCCGACATTCTAGATAGGATGACACAATACCTGACACGGGCGGGCATTCCTCGGCTACAACCGGTCGACCTGGCCTCTCAACGCCCCCATCACAGATGAGGAGCTGACTCTGGCCATTAAGGCCCTACCCGCCCACAAATCCCCGGGCCCAGATGGGTTCCCATACGAATATTACAAGACCTTCCTCCCCACACTTCTCCCCCACATGACCAAGCTTTTCAACGCCTTTCTACAACAGACCCCCATCCCGCAAGATATGCAGCGATCATTTATCACCCTCATTCCTAAACCAGACAAGGACCCCTCATTATGCGCTAGCTATAGGCCGATAGCCCTACTAAACTCAGACCTAGAATATTTACGAAGATCCTCTCCCTCCGCTTAAATGTAGTCTTACCCTCCCTGGTCCATAAGGACCAGGTGGGCTTCGTCCCCCTCTGCCAAGCGGGGGACAACACAAGAAAGGTGATTGACCTAATCGACATGGCGGGCAGGGAGGGCTCGGAGTCTTTGCTCCTGAGTCTGGACGCAGAAAAGGCGTTTGACCGCCTTGGCTGGCCCTTCATGCTCGCCACGTTAAGACATATGGGTTTTAGGGGACCTTTTTTTCAGGCGGTCCGACACCTTTATACCAATCCGATCTCACAGGTGAAAACTCCCTTTGCCACTTCATCTACCTTCCCCGTCACCAATGGAACCCGTCAGGGGTGCCCACTCTCCCCCTTCTCTTCGCTCTCTGCGTCAAACCCCTAGCAGCGACGATTTGGGGCAACCCGGATATTCGGGGTATCCCAGTAAGGGGGAGGGAATTTAAGATCTCCCTCTTTGCTGACGATATCATTTTGACATTGACGCGTCCCCGCATCTCCCTGCCCAACCTACACAGGGAACTGGAACGCTACGGGGCCCTCTCGGGATATAAAACCAATACCTCCAAGTCCATGGCCATGCCGATTAACATGCCCGAACCAGAGACCTTACACTTACAGTCCGTCTTCCCGTATCACTGGGAGCGAACCTCCCTGAAATACCTGGGGGTCCACCTGACCCCGAACTTTGCATCCCTATACCAGGCCAATTTCCCTCCCCTCTAAAGCTTGATCAGGGTGCTGATCCATAAATGGAAGTCCCATCAGATATCCCTTATGGGCCGGATGGTGGCCATTAAGATGGTGATCCTCCCAAAACTGCTGTACCTTTTCCAGACCCTCCCTGTCCCGTGTACTCATTTGCGTGCCCTGCAAGCAGATCTCCGTTATGTGTGGAACTACAGGCGCCACAGGATCCCACGCTCGGTCATGACGGCCGTGCGAACCGAGGGAGGCCTGGCCTTCCCAGACCTGGTTAAATATTACCAGGCCTCACAACTCCGAGCGGTGGCATCGTGGTTTCCCCAGAAGTCCTACAATAGGTGGACGGATGTGGAAAAGATCTGGCTGGCACCAATACACCCTAATAATCTCCTTTGGAACGCGAACGCGGCAGTGGAGCCCGGACGCTTACTGGGCTCCATGCAGCAGCTTCAACGCATATGGAGGAGGCTAGCCCAAGACTGTCGACTTAAAGGGGTGTTCCAGCCCAAAAATGTGTTTATTAAAAGTCAGCAGCTACAAAAAGTGTAGCTGCTGGCTTTTAATAAACACTCACTTACCTGCTCCTGCGTTCCAGCGACGCGCCGACCGGGGCTCCGCTCCTCTCCCCCCTGCCCGGCCGGCGTCTCCATCCCGTCTGTGGGCACCCAGCCGTGACAGCCTTCGGCTTCACGGCCGGGCACCCACTGCGCATGCGCGAGCCGTACTGCGCATGCGTGCGCGGCGCGGCTCGCCGCTGATTGGAGGGCTGTTCTTTTGTACCTGACCCCGGACGTTCTCCATAAAATTTACCCTTCCACCTCTGACCGATGCTGGCGTTGCAACAAAGCTAAGGGCACACTATTCCATATATATTGGACTTGCCCCATGATGTCCCATTCTTGACTCAGACATGAGAGCTCCTATCTCGCCTCCTGGAGGCGCCCATACCCCTCTCCCCGAAGCTATTCCTACTGGGCCTATCCCAACCTCACATAGCTAAACCCTACAAGAAACTGTTAACACATTACCACAGCAGCGAGGTGCTTGATAGCAATTCATTGGAAGAAACCGATGCCCCCATCCCAAGAGGCCCTCTATGCTAGGGTCAAGGATGTAGAACTCATGGAAAAGATGGCGGCTAGGATTCGGGACAGGTTGGAGGACCATGATCTTGTCTGGGAGACGTGGCGTGTGGAGGAGGACCCGCCGTGAGCCGACGACAGGTCACCGAGGTACAACACTACCCCTGCCCTTCTTGTCTGCCTCCCCCCCCCTTTCCTTTTTCTTCTTTTTCTCTTTCCTCTCGCCTCTCTTTCTTTTCAAATCCCTTCCCCTCACTCCACCCCCTCTTTCTTCTTTCCCTCTCCTTTGATTTATAGCTGTTTTACAAGTTACTGATCGTACAAATAATTACGGAGCCACTGTGTAAGCTCATTAAGCTGGAATTTTGTACCTCCTCTTTTCTCTTACACTTGATATGCTGCTTTATTTTGTATTGACCTTTTACGAAAAAATAAAAAACTGCCATTTGAAAAAAAAAAAGAAATAGGGTTCTCTAAACTATCTCTAGCTGGGGATGGCAATCTAGATGCCATGAGGCAGATGGGAAATTCCAGCCAGGGATAAAGAAATACAGTACCTGTCTATCACAAGATTATATAGGGAAGAATAATATTCCCCAAATGTCTGGGCTATCTCTCTTGGTTTTCGTATTAGCTGTCCTTCCTTCCCTTTTATTTGAGGTATGTATGTTGAGCCGCTCTTTTCTTTAAGTGTTCCTGCCAGTAACTTACTACACCTCCTAGTTCATAATTAAGTTTCTTGCCCCTTTGAATTGTTGCTTTGAAACGCATTACTTTTGTTAGCTGTCTCCTTAAGTATCTTACGTTCCTCCCACGTTCCTCCCACTTTTATGTTGAACTTCCAACTTCTGAATATCTTCCAGAAGTTCCCTGATTTGTTTATCACGTTTTTTTTTCAGGATCGAACCATGCTTGATCAGGAAATCCCTAATCACAGTCTTGTGTGCCTCCCACACCATGCCCCGGGCCAGTCCCAGCAGTATCATTAACTTGAAAGTACGCTGCAATTTCTTTAGCAGCATCTTCCCTAATTTCCGAATTTTGCAGTAAACTCTCGTTTAAGGCACCAACATTTGTCCTGGGATAGAACCGCACTGGAGAGGAAAAGACACGCGCTGACTGGAGCATGGTCAGACCATGTTATATTCCCTACTTCTACTTTCGTTACTGAAGTGATCAAATAGTGTGGGATCAAAAAGAAATCTATACGGGAGTATATCTGATGTGGGTTGGAAAAAAAAGTATAGTCCCTTTTTTCTGCATGTAGTATCCTCCATACATCTACTAATCTGTGTCTCGTGCAATTTCCGCAGAATCCCTTTTCTGATGTTCCCCGGGGTCGATGATGTCCCTGAGACAAATCCAATCCAGGGTCCAAGGCAACATTTAAGTCTCCTCCCAGAATTAACTTCCCCTCCGCAAATTCAACCAAGTCTGTATGGACTTTTTTAATAAATACATCTTGGTGAGTATTTGGTACATACAATGTGGCCAAGGTTACTTTGGCCCCTCCAATATTGCCCTTCAGAAAGAGAAACCTACCCTTCGGGTCCAAGCGTTTATCTAACAATGTCCAGGCTATCCGGTGGGAGATCAAAATCGATACTCCTTTAGATTTTGCTTCTGGATTCATTGCATGATAGACACAGGGGAAGAATCTATTCTGGAGAAATGGTAGATGTCCTTCCTTAAAGTGTGTCTCTTGAACATATGGTATGTCAGTTCCCCATCTCCTTAAATAGTTTAACAGCATTGTACGTTTTTCTGGGACATTAAGTCCTTTGGCATTGAAGGATGTTATTTTTAGTGCCGCCATCTCAGAGAAAGTGGACAAAAAAAAAACCCCTCAAAGTAACTCCCCCTCTATGCCCCTAAGGGAAATAAACACCCCTGACTGGGTCTTCCCCAGTTACCTCCGTGGGTGAATTCCTAATTAGGGGAAAATGATTAAAGATGGTTGAGCAGCTCCCTCCCTAACTCCCGGCCATATTTATTATTTTCTCCATATACCTCCTATCTATGCCATGCTTTCAACTTAATCACACACAGATAGTACCCCCATTTTTTCTCTTTCCTTCCCTCCCCCCTATATCCCCACACATCTATAAATGTATTTATATAGATTCTATCTTTCACAAACACTCTTTTCCCCCTATGGATATGAATTATGCCATATGGTATTTGTATCCTCATATCATTTCATATCCATAGTTAGTACACTTATAGTAAATTTAAATGATCCCCCTCCATACTCCTCAACCTATGTCCAAAAAAGACATTTTATAAATCTAATGCTCCTATCGGAGCCCCTTTTAACCTGGCATTTAATCATACCCGGGACTGGAGATAAAAAAAAAGGGGGGGGGAGAAAGTATATAGATACAAAGAAGAGGAAGATATTTAGCAGTGTTACATGGCACATACTACCACTCCCAATAATAAGAGAAAAAATTATTTTGAGTGATCGTATCACCCCGTTTTATATATACATATAAGTAATTCTTGAGATAGGGATGAGAAATATGAATGTGTCTTATTTCCATACCAAAGTTTACTTCAGACATCTCTATATACACTTCCTCATTTTGGTTATATTTCACTAATATACCTATAAGAACCCCCCCCCCCCCTCTGTTATCCATTCACAGAACAATAAGAGAAAAAGGAGAGGGATAAAAAAGAATCAACCCTCCCAAGAGTACGCCACTCTCTATTTCTTCCCTCCACTGTTAGAAGCAAAAAAAAAAACACCCCTTATGTGCATCCTACGTATTCTATATGTATTTCTATTTAATTGCTATTTATTTACTATATTACATTCCCCATAAAAAAATTAAAATTATATGGTGTGTAAGGCCCCCCTCAACAAAAGAAAAAAGGAAGGGGGGCACCCTGTGTAAAGGGGGAAAAAAATGTTTTGTGTATCCTATGTGTATTTATTTTATGTGATAACTATATTACCCTCCCCGTGTAACAAAATATATAGTGTAAAAGACCCCCTCTTAAAAACAAAACGAAGGGGGGAGAACACTGTGTAGTTCTTCTTTGTGTTTCCCTTATGTAAATATTATGAAATATATTCCACCTCTAATAAAAATAAAAAAAGAGGGGAGACTTCCTTCATAAGAAATCCCCATGGGAGAGTTGGTGTCTCTATAGTTTAATGCACTTGGGGAAAAGGGTTATAAAAAAAGACCATAAAAAACCCCACAGAACCTCACTAAAGAAAGGGAGATAAGGAAGGGAGGATTAAGAGCAAAAAGCCCAATATAGATGTGTGGCACAGGGAGAAAAAAAAAGGAGAAGGGGGGGTGGGGAAACAAGAAGAGGAGAAAACCAATTCAGCAGACCTGGCCCTTAAACTCCACTAAAATACTTCATTCTCTTCCCCTGTACCACCCCTCCTCTCCCACACATGGCCTTATGTAGACTCTTCAAGCTCCCCTCCTTCCCCCCTTTGCATTACTACCACATTTATTATCCGTTTGTTTGAACTTGGAATATATTGTAACCAATCTGGTATCTCCATAGGTACTGTTTCTATAAATTTAAATAGTTCTGGTAAGTCTGATGGATGTTTCAAAGAAAAAAAACGCTTATTCTTCCTAACTGTTAAGGAGAATGGATACCCCCACCGGTAGGTCCCCCCTGATTTCCTAATACTGTCTAGTAGAGGGCACAATACGAGGGGGCGTGGTCGAAGATGGAGGAGTAGAGACACATGCTGCTCTGATCTCTAATCTCCTGCCTACCTTCCGGCTAACCTGAAGAAGCAGTGAAGCAGACCAAGGACATCCTTCAAGAAAAGCGCTACAACAAAGTCAATACAAAAGTCACACAATCATGTGGATGAAATTTATTAAAAATGGTGTCTCATTAAAAATTGTTTCCAAAGTTCCAGCTTTATGATGCAGAATGTGCGATGTGAATAATCCCAGTAATTGCATGTCACCAAACAGTAAAAGTGCACAAAATCAGACGCTAGAGCACTCCTGCTAGGCAGGTGCCTATCCCACAGGCACCGCGTCTCACTCGGGGAGCAATCTGATGCTGTATAGCATCAAACGTAGGCACTGTAGTACACGCTTACCATGTCCCAGGTGGAGGGGTGGGCGCTCGGGAGAGAGAAAGATTCAATCAGCCTTGGGTAAGGTTTTCGTCTCCTGTGCTCTGTGGGCGGTTTGGACGCACACTCTGCTCGAGCTGTGCAGGACGTCTCACTGACGCTGAACGGAGGGGCAGAGGCAGAACTCGAAAGGTGCTTGTGCAGGATTAAATGGAGGCTTGACCCGTGCAAAGGTGGTGGGCCGGATGCCAAAGTTTTGAGCCTGGAATGATGTATCAGGGGATCTGTGTGATGTGCAATTCGGCAATACAACACAGGCTGTAAAAGAGAAATGATGGCCGCTACAAACTAGAACAACGTGTCGGGTCTAAGCCCTTCGTCAGGTCATTAGGATGTAGCAATATGGGGAATATAGGAGCCTGATGCGTGTGGGATGAGACATAGCAAGGCAGTGTGTGCTTAAAAAGCTATGATGATAACAACAACAACAGCAGACGGTTTCTAGTGAGAACACATTAAAACACACACTGGTAAAAGGAAGGGAAGGAATAAAATGGGAATGATGAAATAAAAATAGTGGTAGAAAAAAAAAAATATATATATATATAATATATATATATATATTAAAAATAATAAAATAACAGAGGATTAATAAAATATAAATTGTTTTTTCTATAGAAGAATAAATTGTATAAAAATGTATTTATTACACAACTATGTGACATAAATAATCGTGATAGGTGGATGCAGAGTAGAACAGCAGGGACTGAACCCTTATAAAAGGTTGCTAATTTCAAGCCCCTTATTGAGGCCATTAGGAGATAAAGATGATCATTTAAAAAAATCTAAAAGGATTCTCGTTTGCATAATAAGACGAATCTCTCGTTGTCAGTAAGTGTACCTTCGGGTATATGTTCAATAGCGAGTACCTTAAGATGTTTAACATTTTATGCGTGACAGCATTTAAAGTGTCTTGGTACACTATGTTCGTCTGCGCCTTTGTCTATAAGACGGCGGTGGTCTCCAATGCGTTTCCGTAAGGTTCTTTGGTGCGACCAACATACAACATCTTACAGGGACAGATGAGGACATAGATCACGTATTGGGTCGAACATGTGATAAATTGATTGATCTTATAGACTTGGCCTGCTCTATCAGAGAACGTGGATTGCCCATGTTCTATAAATTGTCAAGCACCCACGTTTCTTGCACTGAAATATGCCTGTGCGGTCGTCAAAATGTGCTGTAACATTCAAAGACTGGTTATTTTTATTTTTAAGTTTACCAAAATATTTTTCAAAGTGCGATTCCTTTGAAAAATAATTTGAGGAGCGGGTGGCAGGGTGGGGCCCAACCTTGGGTCCATCTTCAAAATATGCCAGTGCTTTCTGACAATATTTTGTATGGTTCTATATTTATTGTTGAAGTCTGTAATGAACCTAAAAGTGTTTTTTTTTTTTTGGATTTTAGGGGGGACTTTGTTTTTGGAGGTTGTTGGATGAATTTTTCATGAGCTGCCTGTATTAACGCAGAGGGATAACCCTTCTGTAAGAATTTTTTAGTAAGGACTGAACTTTGTTGTTTATAGTCAGTGTCGTTTGTACAATTTCTCCTTAACCTCTGAAATTGCCCGTTGGGTATATTAATGGTCCAAGACGGGTGAAGACAACTTTTATAATGTAAGTATGCATTACCGCTAGTTGGTTTACAAAAGTTTCTAGTGCAAATTCTATCACCTTCATGGTATAGGACTAGGTCCAAAAAGACCAATTCTGAAGGATCACATACGTACGTGAATTTTAAATCTAACGTGTTGGAGTGACGGTGCGAAATTGGCTCCCATAGCTGTACCGTTAGTTTGTATATAGAACCTGTCGCAAATCTACCCAATAACGGACAATAGGTAGACTAATAAAACCTGATACTGTAAGAACCAAAACTAACCCTCCAGACCCCTGGTATTAGAAGAAGGAAGCCCTTGAGCACGAACTGCTAGAGACCAGCGGGCTCGGTGAACAAGGAAAACAAGGAGGGGGTGAAGAGGATGAGCGTGATTTGCAAAAGACAAGTGACCGCGGTGGACAAGGTGGGAGAGAGGAGAGACATTATTGCATATCACCAGCAGGGCCGCCATCAGGGGGGTACAGGCATTACACCTGTAAGGGGCCCGGGGATCCCCAGGGGCCCGGATGGGAACCACCCTAAAAAAAAAAAAAAAAATTTATTTTTTTTTTTTTATTTTTTTTAGGGGTCCGAAGGTCCCTAGGGCCCCGGAGGCCACCAAGGGCCCCAGATGGCAAGCCCTTTTTTATAAAAAAAATATATTTTTTAATATATTTTTATTTTTTTAAAGGGCCATTTTTTTAGGGGTCTAGGGGCCCGTAGGCCACCAAGGGCCCCAGATGGCAAGCCCTTTTTTTTATAAAAAAAAAGGAAAATTTATTATCAAATACTTACCGTAATTTTCCTTTCCTGATAGGCTCCATGGCAGCATACGTGTGGGTAGGCTCCGCCTCCATGACTACCCAATAGGAACCCTCCCTATAAATTTCAGCTGTGGGCTCTCAGCCGTGTTCCGTAACTAGCCGACTCCAAGCATTGGGAGGGACTCCTGCTGCCATGGAGCCTATCAGGAAAGGAAAATTACGGTAAGTATTTGATAATAAATGTTCCTTTTTCCTGACTGGCTCCATGGCAGCATACGTGTGGGAAATAACTCGCCAAACACACCCGGGTGGGCAAAATGCTGAGGCAAGAAAATTGTATTTAACACTGTCGACTGACAGCACTTGTAAACCAACATTTAGAGAAGATAAAGCAGCCGGCTCAACACAATAGTGAGAAACAAAAGTATTGATTGACGACCACAAAGCCGTTCTACATATAACATCAGGTGCGACATTACGTGAGGCTGCCCAGGAAGTTGAAATGCTTTGAGTTGAGTGTGCAGACACTGCCTCTGGAGGAGCCATGCCCTTGGCTTTGTATGCCCTTTGGATGGTTTGAACTATCCATGCTGCAATGGATCCGATTGAAGCCTGTTTCCCTTTGTTCTTTACATGAAGAATGAAAAGAAAGTCTGTTTTCCTAAAAGATTCTGTCATTTTCAGATATTGACATAATGTGTGACCAACATCAAGGGGATGAACAGTTTGATCTTCAGACAATCCAAAAGTGGGCAGCACAATTTCATGATTTTCATGGAAAATGGATGTAACTTTAGGATTTGAGCCCAGCATAGGAATTAATACTGCTCTATCTGGAAAGAAGGTCAAGAATGGTTCCTTTGAATCCAGATTTCTGACGTCAGAGACTCTTTTAGCTGAAGTGACCGCTACTAAAAAGGCAGTTTTGAGAGTAAGATCTTTAGCTGATAGTGGTTTATCCGGATCAGAGCTGATCGTGGTAAGATAGTCCAGGACAAGAGGTAGATCCCATTTAGGGAACCTCTTCATTCTCCGGGGTCTAAGCCGGATGGCGCCCTTGAAGAACTGGCAGACCAAAGGATGATTGGCCCAAGAGATTCCAGAAAATGTAGAGATGGCTGAGATTTGTACTCAGAGAACTGACTGCTAACAGGAAGTCCAAACCCGTTTGTAAAAAAACTGAGTAAGTCTTGGACCTCTGGGGAACTGCAAGGTTTTTCCTCTGGAAGACATGTGATCTGTAAATTTTGACCAGATACACTCAGACTTTGTTGGTACTATTTCTTCTAGCGTTAAGAAGAGTTGAAATGGCTTCTTCTGGACATTCTAATGCTTTAAGCCTTCCCCTCTCAAGCACCACACCCTGAGATGCAGATGAGCTGGACATGGGTGCAACATTGAGCCCTGAGAGAGAGGAGATCCGGTCTGAGGGGAAGAGGGATCGAGTCCCGGTAACTGAGAAGCGTTAGTAGTGAAAACCATGGCCTGTTGGGCCAAAATGGGATCACTGCCAGGATTTCTGCATCCTCTGATCTGAGACGGCAAAGAAATTGAAGGATCACAGGCACTGGTGGAAAGGCATATGCTTTGCTGAATTTCCATCGATCTGTGAGAGCATCTATCCCATAGGCTTGGGGATCTCGGAACCTAGCATAGTACTTTGTCAACTTGTGGTTGCATGGGGATGCAAACAGATCCACCTCTGGGGACACTCCCAGATTTAGAAGCCAATTGAACACTTATGTGTAGAGACCATTCGTTGTTGTTTAATTGGACGCGTGATAGAAAGTCTGTTTGAACCTTCTGGACCCCCGGAATTTACACTGCCGAGATGTTGGCTAGGTTCTTCTAAACCCAATTCATGATTGGAGTAAGGACCAGCTGTGGGTTGCACCCTGCTTCCTTATGTAAGCAACAGCAGTTGTGTTGTCCAGTCTGGGCATCACAGAGGAGTCTGACAATAGATGACGAAAGGACTTGAGTGCCTGGAAGGCAGCTCGCAGCTCCAGAATATTGGAAACAGTTCCTTGTGAAGGTATGTTCCACCTGCCTTGGGCTATTTCTGTCAAGCAATGAGCGCCCCAGCCCTGATTGCTGGCATCTGAGGTTATTGTAATCCAAATGATAGGACGGATCGAATGACAGTTGCGGAGATTCTTCCCCTGAAGCCACCACAGAAGAGATTCTATCATGAGTTGAGTGAGCATGATGCGTTGACTCTTTCAGGGAGAGTCCCATTGCTGGAGAAACCCTTTTTGGAATGGGCGAGTGCGCCACTGAGCCCACTTCACCATAGGAATGGTGGCTGCCATGGTGTCAATTACCTTCAAACATTGAAGAGCAGATAGGTGAGGAGCAGCGAGTGTTTTGCGGATCCTGTCCCGAACTATAGTAACCTTTTCTTTGGGCAATGAAATGGTGCCTTCTACTGTGTTGAAGAGGGTACCTAGAAACATCAGAGATTGTGTTGGAACAAGATGACTCTACCAAATTCAATAGCCATTCGAATTCTTGGGGAGTGGCAACTACTATGTCCCTGTGTTCCAGGAGTTAACATCTGTCTTGAGGTAGAAGTAAGAAGACAAACTCCCTTCACTTGGAGGAGAGCCACTACGGCTAACAGAACTTGGGAGAACACCTGAGGTGACGTTGTGAGACCAAATGGTAGGCAGGTGAACTGTAAGTGTTGATTGCCTACCGCAAAGCGCAGATACATTTGATAGTCTGCCTGCCACTGGAACGTGGAAGTATGAGTCTTACAGGTCCATTGACACTAGCCAATCTCCTGGATGGACTGACTGCTGGATTGTCAATAGTGACTCCATTTTGAATTTCTTTCCGAATAATCGGTTGAGATGAGAAAAGTCTATTACTGGTCTCCAAGTACTGTTCTTTTTCTGTACCATAAACAAAGAGGAGTACATGTCTTTCGCCTCGTTCGCCTTCTGGAACAGTAATGGCTGCGCCTTGAGTTACTAAAGAGCTTGCATAAGCCAATAGGACTTGTTTCTTTTCTTCTGTTCATACAAGATTGTAGGCTTCAATCTGAACCTGGGGTTGCTGTTGAAGACCCAGGTGTGGCCTGAAGAGACCGTCTTGACGGTCCAAAAATCTCAAATTGAGGCCACCCAATTTTAGAGAGGCTTTTCAGTAGACTCCTGATTACTAGAAGGAGTACTCTTAGTTTGCTTCTAGAAAGAAGACTGTCTGGATTTCCAGGGCCTTGAAGATTCATGACCAGGCCTGTCCCTGCGTGCTTCCTTTGCATGGTCTGTATTTTGTGCTCTGAAAAAAGAAGTGCGTTTTTGATTTTGTAAACGCCTATCCTGAAGGAGGAACCCCGACTTACCACCTGTGGCTAGGGAAAATGGCACTATCGAGTTTATTGCCAAAGAGAGAAGAGCCCTTAAAGGGAATGAGGCACCAAGCTTGCTTTGAAGCTGGATCCGCCAACCAGGGATGAAGCCATAAGGCACAACAGGCAGTGACTGCTGACAACATTACTTGAGCCACTAGGTGAATAACATTAATAGAGGCCTCCCCAAGAAAGGCCGATGCTAGACTGATTTGCTAGATAGGAAAGCTCTTGGCCATTTCTTCAGAGATACTTCTGAGGGAATCATTCACATTGTCTGACCATGCCTCTAAGGCTTTTGAGATGGCTGCTAAAGCCAGAAATGGTTTACAGACTGATCCTGCTGTCAGGTAGATTCTCTTCAGGTCTGAATCAATCCGTCTCTCTAGAGGATCTTTAAAAGAAACGGTATCACCCACCCTGAAGGGTTACGTATCGCACCAAACGCATCAAAGCTGCATCAACTAATGGAGCAGAGTCAAGATGTTTCACGTCTTCCTCTTAAAAGGATATCATTTTGCAATTTTGAATGCATAGAGCTTTTTTTTATTTATTTTTTTATCAGGTTTACCCCATTCTTCTGAGATAATTGCACCTATTTTTGTGACAAATGGAAAATAATGTCGCTCCTTATTGAGCTGTTTAAAAGTTTTCTTTGTCTGAGAGGAGAGATAATTGGATCTTCCAATTTTAAAACTTCCTTGACTGCTTTCACTAAAGCAGGAACTAGGGCATAATCAGAGCCTATCCCTGGATTATCCACTTCTGACCCACTCTCTGAGGGATGGCTGGTTTGAGCGACTTCAAAAGTCTCATGCATTTGTCCCTGATCCAACAAGGGAATCATTGGGTCTGGAGGAGAATCATGCTGCACTCTGGCATCTCTCTCCTGTAGCGACTTGTCCACGACCCGCTTAACCAATGCTTCTAGGTGTTTGTCTGCACCTTCCCTTTCATTGGCTGCCTTTGAAAAACAACAGTCGCAAGGGACTTGCTAGCAGGAATCGGAGCCTTGCATCCCCAACAAAATCTCTCTGAACTCGTGCTGTGAGATGAGGGGGTGTGAGGAGTATCCCTACTGGGATGTCCGGATTTTAAACAAATTATGGTGTCTAGAAGATGAGTGCCGGTGGTGCGATTTGGAGGACCCGCTGCATCTGCGGGACTCGCTGTGATGTTGGTCAGACCTAGAAGGGCTGGAAAAAAAAAGAATAGAGAGAGAGACAAGCATAGTCATGGCAATGCCCTACACTCCACTCTCTTCCCCCCCAACAGAAAAAGAAAAACATAGTTTTCCAATTTTTTTATCTGCTGAGAGAGGGCTGACCACTAGGGGGCAGCAAAGCATCCATTATAGCAGAAACACATTGCAGGTGGGAAAATCAAACACCAGATACAAACGACTAAAACACATGCTACATCCGACTGTTCTGAACGAGCACATACCTAAGGTAGTCTCTGTAAATGTACCAGGAAACCGTCGTTTTGAACGATCGATCCCGAGCTTCACAGATTTCCCGACTTTTTTTTTTTTTTAAAAGACGGGGATACTCGCGCGCATGCGCGAACCAAGCCTCGCTGTCATTCCCGGGTCCGTCTGATCGTAGAACGCAGACGGGAGTCCCGGAAGTAAGAGGGAGCGGCGGCTGGAACGCACAGGAACCAGACGCTCACTGGGCATGCAATCATGAAAAACACAGCATATGGAAAAACAGAGAAACAAACAACAAACATAAACACTGCTGCCATGAAGGCGATACTGCTTACCACCACCTACGATCGATTCGGCCAGGGACACCGCATCCATACACACCGGGCTTTCAGCAGATAATGGCCACCTGCACATTGCTAGGTATTCAGGCCTGTGTGCGCTCGTCTCTCCAGTGGAAGACATAATCCAGCTCTTCAGCGCTACTCTGCAATACACTCCATACCCTGCTTAACAGTCAAGGCTTATCGGAGGGATGAGACACCATCATTATCATTATCATCATCATCATCGGCCGATCTTGATCGTAGGAACAATCGTCTTCAGGTAGGAGAACCAAACACATGGTCCTACGGAGGAGGACAAAAAAGGAACACGGCTGCGAGCCCACAGCTGAAATTTATAGGGAGGGGTCCTATTGGGTAGTCATGGAGGCGGAGCCTACCCACAAGTATGCTGCCATGGAGCCAGTCAGGAAATATATTTTTTTATAAAAAAATATATTTTTTTATAAAAAAATATATTTTTAAATAAAAAAATATATTTTTCTTTTATTTTTTATTAAAGGGCCAATTTTTTTTCTTTTATTTTTTTTTTAGAGGTCCGGAGGTCCCCAGAGGCCACCAGGGCCCCAGATGGCAAGCCCTTTTTTTTTTTTTATAAAAATATATATTTATTTATAAAAAAAAATATTTTTTTAATATATTTTTCTTTTCTTTTTTATTAAAGGGCTTTTTTATATATATTTTTCTTTATTTCTTCTTTTTGTAAAGGCCCCCCCCCCCCCCCGCTTCTCAATTCGCGCGGCAGCAGCCCCCCCCCCGCTTCTCAAGGGGGCCCATGCCTGAAGCTGTGTAAGGGGCCCCAAAATTCCTGATGGCGGCCCTGATCACCAGTATTGACACCATCACATATACGCTCAGTCATACGGCCCCAGGCAGTGGTAATTGCAGGAGTGCAGGGGACATTGAAAGAATTATATATGGAAATACAGAGCCGAAATGAGGTAAAGGGGCTGAGAGAATGCCAGGAAACACCACTGACAGGAGATGGATTTAAGGACTCTTTTACAAGCGCTTCCAACCCGAACGGATCTTCAAACATTACCCACACAGGCAGACATAGAAATTTTTGTTTCACGTGTAGAAGAAGACATGGAAGCACTTGTAACTAGATTGGAGGAGATACATCAGAAAGATCTGGAAGCTGTACAGGGAGATATTCAAACGCTTTCAGATAAGTTAAATAATGATGAAAGACGCTTAACTTCTGTAGAAAATCATATTACGCAACTAGAACAGGAACAAATGCAACATTTATCCCATACAAATGCCATTGAATTAAAATGAGAAGAAATGGAAGACCGTAACCGTATTAAGAATCTGTGGTTCAGGGGGATCCCAGAGACTATGGAGAAAGAAAACCTGCAATAAATTATTCAGGCAATTTGCCTCCAGGTGACTGTGACCCCCCCTCCCACAGGCCATTGAATTTGAGCAAATTCACAGGTCCCTGGGACCCCGCTCTGTTAACGCGGATAGGCCCAGAGACATGATCTTTTGTTTTTTGAGCTATGCTCAAAAAGAGATTATTAGCCGTATGGCCTGGGAGGTGGGTGATGTTATATATGAGGGCGCACAGATAAAAATGTTGCCTGATCTCTCTCGGGCTACTCTCCAGCGGAGGGTAACCCTTTTTTATATATAGATTTTTTATAGATTTTTGTACTGTTTGGCTGTCATGTGCCAAATGATTATTGTATTGGCTAGCATGCTCTTTTGGCTTGCAGTTTAAATAAAATAAAAAATATTTTATATTTAAATTCCGTTTTTGTATACTGTAGCCTGGATGTCTATGTGGGTGAACCAGAGCCATTTGGCTTCTCTGTGGCGAGCGAAGTCAATTTATTGATCTAATAGATTCTCAATCAATATCATTGTCTTTCTTGCTCCTTTTTTGAATGTGGACTGAATATGGCCCTGAATGGTGAGTTTGTTACTCAAGATCAAATATTTGTTATATACATGTGTTTGCATCTGTATCCAACATGGTTATTATATGTTCTTTATTCTTGTACAGTAAATATATTGTCTTCAAAATTCATTTAGATATTTTAATGAATATCTATTGATTCATTGTCTCAATGCTTTATTCCTTATGGATTGCTTTTCTATTTTCAGCTTGACCTGTATTGCTCCTGATGAAGCTCTCTCAGAGCGAAACATGTAGGGCGATTTTGGTACACGTTCTCTGTTTGGCTCTTTGTTGAGCCTTTTATGTCCTCTGGGATTTTCACATGTTCAATTTTTTCTAAAGTTGTTATATGTCAAAACAATAAACTTGTTTTTTATCATACCTATTTTGATTTATTGATATTGACACCTTTAAAATCCCTAGCCCCTTCCCATTATTTCGACTGGGGAATGAATGTCCTCTGTCTCAAATGGGAGATGTCAGGGGTCTCTGTTTAGACTCCTGACATGTCACCAACACCCCCAACAGGGATGATAAAAAAAAATTGAAAAAATAAAACATCCGACACCACAACTGCCCCCTCATACCGACACGGTTTAGAGCCCCAAGACCACCTACACTGACCACTACCCCACTGACACTACCCCCGACACTGACCGCTTCCCCACTGGTGCTGACCACTACCCCACTGACATCGTCCACTGACACTGTCCACTTTCCCACTGACACCAACCACTACCCCACTGACACCGTCATCGTCCACTGACACCGTCATCGTCCACTGACACCGTCATCATCCACTGACACCGTCATCGTCCACTGACACTGTCATCGTCCACTGACACTGACCACTACCCCACTGATGCTGTCCATTGAGACCGTCCACTACCCCACTGACACCGACCACTACCCCACTGACACCGACCACTGCCCACTGACACTACCCCATTGACATTGTCCACTGACACGACCGTTGCCCTACCCCCCACCCCCTTTCCCAAAAGCACTGTGAAAAAATATATTTAAAAAATAAAACCCCACACTCCCATCAATAGTACAAAATGTAATTGTAAAAAAAAATATATATATATAATTGTAAAAATGAATACAAAAAAAAAAAAATCCACTACTTCCAAAAAAAAAAAAAAAAAAAAAATTATCTGACACTGTCCACTAGCCTGACACCATCCTGCACGTACTACCCACTACTGTACACTCTGCATTCCTGTGATTTGCACCACATTGCTGTTCAGATCACATGCAAACTGTATGGCTGAAATCGCATCACATTCGGATCAAACACGCACAGGAGCCTTTTTTTGGTCCGCACCAAAATCGCATGGGTGTTCATACCTATGCAATCCGATTGATGTCCTAACTGTCAGTTTGCAGTGCGATATGCAAGCTGAAATGAGGGTGTCATTGCCATTGTATGACACTCCCCAGCAGTTCGCATATGGCAGTGTGAAATGCCGTGCGAGTCGGGTGCGATGTGGGAACCCGCAGTGAATTCGCAGGGTTCCAGAATTTGGGAACCCTGTGAATCCACTGTGGGTTCCCACATCGCACCCGGCTCGCACGGCAGTTCACACTGCTATACGCGAACTGCTGGGGAGTGTCATACAATGGTAATGACACCCCATTTCAGCTCGCATGGACCAAAAAAAAGGGTCCTGAGCGCGTTTGGTCCAAATGCGGCGTGATATCAGCCATACTATCTGTATGGCTGAAATCACACTCCACAGACACCGCATGTGATTTGCGCTGCGGTGCGAATCACTTGCGATCTCGCACAGCGCACTAATGTGAACCAGCCCTAAGCTCATTCAGCCTTACTGGGTGTAAGTATAAAAAGTGAGCAATCCACCCCTCCCCCACATCCTGGTAATATAAAGAAATGTTGCATCTGTGATCAGGTGACCTCAGACACACCACACTGCAATATAACAATAAGATCATCTCTCAAGCTTTTACTCTGCCCAGCTCTGACTAAATACATCTCCCCTAATCACTTGCCTATGTATATTCTGATGGCTGTTTACTGCAGCAATCACACTGAACTGTGGATCACACCCCATATTATTAGAAACATTTAGTCAAAACACCGGAAAGGCAGCTAATCCTGGGAGAGTTGGAGGGGAGGGGAGGGGAGAAGAATGTGAATTGTGAACTTTTTTTTTTTTGGTGAACTCCAGGCTAGTACATGAGATATGTAAATAACCTGTCACTCGAAGCAAGGGGGCGGAAAGGACTTCGATTTTTGTCTGCAAGTCTTTTTATTTTCACTGAACAATAAAAAGAAGATGGCTTAGGCCGCGTACACACGATCAAACATATCTGCTGAAACTGGTCCGCAGACCAGTTTCAGCGGACATATCCGATCGTGTGTATGGGCTAGCAGACAGGTTTCCAGCAGACAAAAGTTTTAAAGCATGCTTTAAAACTTGTCTCCTGGAAAGCTGTCTGTCGGATATGTCCGTTGGTTAGTACGCCTAACCAGCGGACCGAAATCTCCCGCATGTGTCGAATGGATTTGACGCATGCGTGGAAGTATTTTACTTCCTGGCTTGGTGACGTGGCGGCGTCAACGTCACCGCGCTGTCTGTCCGCAGGGATTTTGGTTTGATCGTGTGTACACACATCAAACCAAAACATCCCAGGAGACATGTCCGATGAAAACGGTCTGTCGGACCGTTTTCATCAGATATGTCTCTTCGTGTGTACGCAGCCTAAGAGCTGGATTAAAGCGGTTGTATGCCCACTATATTTTTTTTTTACACCTGAAAGGCAAAAGCCATAATGAGCTAGTATGCACCACATACTAGCTCATTATTAAATACTTACCTTAGAACGAGGTGTAGAGAACTAACCTGGTCCACGCCGAGCAAGATGTCATCTTGCCTCAGCGTGTCTTCTGGGTATCGCCGCTCCATCGCTGTGATTGGCTGGAGCGGCGATGTTGTCACTCCTGTGCATGCGCGTGGGAGACTAAATTCGGGCAAGGTCCGGCAGCTGCTGGCCCTTTAGCCGAGGATCCCCGCTGCGCATGCCCAGCTACAATCAGCAGTGCATTGCGCTGGGAATATCTCCTAAACCGTACAGGTTTAGAAGATATTCTTTATACCTACAGGTAAGCCTTATTATAGGCTTACCTGTAGGTAAAAGTGGTAGTAAAGACTTTACTACCACTTTAACTCTGTGTGGCAAGACTGGGCACAGATGATACCGTAGGAAATCTTATTCTCTACATTGTGAAATATCCTGATAACATTTCAATGGCCACTAGATGGAGCCAAACCCTTTCTAGAAACAATACATTTCTTAAATGATAACTTTGGTAGTAGACCTGTGCTACATACATTTGTAGAGCTCACCCCTGAAGGAGCCGCTGGATTGATGATGGGACCGGCATGTTGAAGTTACCCTTGCTTAGTCTAGGGATGCGTCAGAACACTTTGCAATAACTTGAATGTCCAGACAGGCAATAAAGATTTTCTTATGCTTTAATTCCAGGCCAACATAGCCAAACATCAACTCGATGGAGGAGGACAGGTTGATGAATAAGAGATAGAGATTCTTGATGTCAGGCCTGGATAAGCACACAGCGCAACTCAGTAGTAGACAGAGCCAATTCACACGCGTCACCATCACAACGCAGGCTAGGAGGAACGAAGCAAATCCTCCCAGCTATTTCCCTTGACGTTCAGGAACCCAGCCATCCACTGGGGTCCCTCTCAGATTCGTCTCCGACCGAGACTCAGCAAGGCCAGGACGTTGGCCGGATGGGCCACAGCGACTGGGTGCGCACACCCTAAAGGTGGATGCCGCACCCTGACTCCGGGACCTCCCGCAAGGAACGCCAAAAGGACCCAGAACTCCAGACCTCCCTTCCAGATATACCCCTCCCCAGCATGCCCAGCGAGATGAAAACTCTCCCATTGGCTGCTGGGGAAGACTCAATCTGCCGGGAATCCCTCTAGCGGCCAAGGATGAACTTGCATCCCCAGAATGCAGTCCGAGCCAGTGGACCCTCCCAGAGTAAGACAGGCCAGTAACTCAACAATTGCGATTAAAAAGAAAAGTAACTCTCCCAATCAACTATTCTTTTTAAAGCGCAATACCCGCAAGGGGACGCTACACATTATAGATGACATATTCCATTTAGAAGCAAATGTATGCCTAAAAGAGCAATCAATTGTGGAAAATGTTAAGAATACTTACCGTAAGTGCAAACTATTTAATTTTTTTATAGTGATCATTATACAGGGCTCATAATTACATGGGCTTGGTGAAAAAAAGGGGGAAAAAAAGGAAATAGGGGGGCAGAGAAATTAATTCCGACGCTGTGTGGAAAATTTTATAACTAGTTAACCCAAAGGAAAAAATCGTGTAACCTATCATTTCCCTAGGCATCAGCAGTAAATACGACCACACCTCACATTGAGTTCCAGTACAATATTAAGCATTATTAATAAACGCGTTGACATCAGTTTCAATGTTTAACCCATATGGTGTATAACATTTTAGGCGGTATATCCAGCTCATTTCCATTCTTGAGATGGTCCTTACCAGATGACTCCCCCTCCAGTTGGGTTTAAATTTATCTATCCCCACAAACAGAGTTTTGGATGGATCTTTGTTGTGTTTAAGGAGGTAGTGCTTCGAAACCGAATGGTTTCTAAATCCACTTATGATGTTGGTTATATGTTCATTGATGCGGACCTGTAAGGCCCGTTTAGTCCGTCCCACATATTGCAGGCCACAAGGGCACTGCAACATATAGACGACCCCTGTGGACATACACGTAATGCATGGTTTAATGGTATGTTCCTGACCTGTCACCGTAGAGACAAAATTCGTAATCCGCCTCTTGACAGGAATTCAAGGCGCATACTCTGCATTTTCTACACCTATAATACCCTGTTAATTGGTCGAAAAAAACCCTACTCCCTGTTGGGGGATTTATGGTGTTAATCGCTACCTGAGTCCTTAGGGGTTGGGCTCCCCTAAAAATGACTCTTGGGTTATCTGGGAGAACATCTTTCAACACATTGTCATTCAACGCTAGATGCCAATGCTTTTTGATGAGTTGCTTAATACTTCTTATGTTGTACCGAATATGTGGTGACAAAAGGCACCCCCAGTGAGAATTGATCACCCTGTACTGGGGCCTTATCTACCAAAAGGCTTTCTCTGTCAGTGTTAAGCACTTCTTCCATGGTTACATTCAGAGTTTCTTCATGATAGTCCTTTTCTAGAAATCTCCCTGTCAGGACCTGGGCTTGATTCTTGAAATCCGTGGTATCACTACAGTTCCTCCTAAGCCTCAAATACTGGCTCTTGGGAACTCCAGTGATCCACGGTCTGTAATGGCAACTGTCAGTGGGTATGAAGGAGTTTCTATCGGTCTTCTTAAAGAAGGTTGAGGTAGTGAACCTATCCCCTACTATTCTGATGTTTAAATCTAAATAGCGAACCTCTGTCTGGCTTGCCTCAAACTTAAGGGCTATTCCTCTATCATTATTATTTAGGGAGGCCATAAAGGATGTTAACTCCCGGTGGTCACCTGCCCATAGGAGGAGGATGTCGTCAATATACCTAGCCCAAAGGATAACGTGGGGCATATTGTTGGACAAGATGACATCCTCCTCCCATTTGGCCATAAATAGGTTGGCCAGACTTGGGGCATATTTTGCCCCCATTGCCACTCCCGTATCTTGACGATAGAAACTACCTTCAAACCAAAAGTAGTTCGAGGCGGCAGCAAATTTAAGTAAAGACATGATGAACTCAATTTGTTTGGCTTGCAGCCCCGACTGTAGTTGGAGGTAATATAACACGGCCTCAAGCCCAAGGTGGTGGGGAATGATGGTATATAGGGAATGTACATCAATGGTGACCATCCACAGGTCCCTTGTGGGGGAATAGTTAGCCAATAAATTGATGATGTGTTTGGAATCCCTTATGTAGGAGGGGATCTGTTTCACAAGTGGCTGTAAATAAAAATCGATATACCTACCAACCCGGGACGTGATCGAATCAATCCCACTAACTATGGGACGTCCCGGGGGGTGGGTAGGGTTTTTGTGCAACTTGGGTAAATAATAGATTGTGGGAGTACGTGACGCTTTAGGTATCAGGTGTAATCTTTCTTTAGGCGTTAGAATCCCCTCATAAAGGCCTCTATCCATCAATAATTTAAGGGTTTTCGTGCATTGAGCACGAGGGTCCCCTGGTAGCATAGTATATGTGTTGGTATCATCAACAATATGATGCAGTTCCCGTAAGTAATCTGCCTTATCCAAAACAACTATCCCCCCTCCTTTGTCCGCTGGCCTTATTACTAATTCTTTATTTTTACACAAAGAATCAAGACCCTCATGTAGGGTCTTACTGAGCCTAGCCTTTTTGACCTCCAGCGTTTCGAGATCTCTAATGAGCACATCTCTAAACACTTTCAGTGAAGGAGCAAGGGATCCTGGGGGATTGAAGAGGGATGCGTTGGATAACCCAGAGTGGAGATACTGGTTGGTGATACCAGCCCCATTGTGTGAGATTCCCATCATATACCGTTTTATGTGCAGTTTTCTCACAAATTTATGTATGTCCATAAATGTGTGGAATTTATCAAGATTAGTGGGGGGAACAAATTTAAGGCCTTTGTCAAGAATCAATTTCTCCGCTTCACTCAAAACTTGGGTACTTAAATTAAAAATCCCCTTTCCTGCTACAGCCTTGCTCGCTTTAATTGCTCTGCTCCGCCTCCCCCTCTGGTCCCTCGTCTCTTTCTCCTTGCCTTTTTTTCCCTTGGGTGGGTTTGTGAAAACCCCAGCTATTTGACCCATTGGGTATTGGAGGGCCTAAGGGATTGGGACCTCGGGCATTATTAAAATATGTTGGGGGAGGGGGAATCCGTTGCAAAACCTCTGGAAATGGGAAATATTCCGGTCCTTCCTCGTATAATGGGAGAAATAAGTTGGACACTGGAATGTTATAATCCCAACCAGCGTTTGCTTCCGTTCTATATGGCGAGGGGGGATGGGTGTCCAGGTCATACCCTTGTCCCTGTCCCCATCCATTAGAATAGTCAACATATGTTCCCTTCCCTCTAAATGCCCCCTGTGCCCACCCCCTACCTCTTACTGGGTGACCCCTTGTCTTAGGTGGTGGACCATGATATACATTGGGGACATGATCCATTCGGGAGCCCCCGAACGGGCGAGTCTGGCCCCTCGGTGGATAACCTCCCTTAGGAGGTCCATGGCCCCTTCTTGGGGATTGGGATGATTGTGGTCCTATTTTTTTAAAACCATCTGTGATGGTTTTTTTAGGGATCACAGAGGGTGTTTGTTGAGACCCCTGTGGTATGGATCTCACCTCCATGTGGGCTAAAGTGTCTATATCGTTAGAGTTGGTTTTATTTTGTTCTTCTGCAAGTTTCTTTTGCCAACTAAACACATTGCCCTCATGGTAGTCAGTGAGGTCCCTATTGTACTTCTTCTTTTTTTTAATACGTTGTTCCTTATCCTCTTTTTCCATGATTTTTTGGAGACCCGATGACCTCTCGCGATACTCATCACAATCCTTATTGGGATTGAGTTTGTCTTTGATGAGTTTGATCTCGTCATCTAATCTGGAAAGTTTAGAGGCTTTCCTTTCTAATAGGAAACGCAACAGGGAAACCCCGGCTAAGTTAAAGTAGGAGTACCAGCCCTCGAGGTCAATGTCCCCTTTCTGTGGTGCTAGCTCCCACCTCAGACTGCGGGGAACCATGAGGTGTTTGACATATGTTTCTAAATACACTATGTCCCACTTGGTGTGATTTTCAGAGATCATAAGATTCTTGAGACGGGCAAAAGTCCCTCCCAAGTCATTATCTTCTTTAAAGGATTCAAAAACCCCTTCTATATTTACCATCTTACTAGCCCTAAATTCAAAAATATCCATATTTAAACAGATAGTAGGGGGGATGGCAAGCAGAGAAGACAGCAGCAATAATAAAAAACAAAATATGATACAGAAAAAATCATAAATAGGCCAGGACCTCACGGCAAGGTCCTGGCCTATTTAAGTGATGACTCACCGCAACGCCCTATCCCATTGACAACGTCCTATGACGAAACGCGTCTGGGAAGACGTGCGGTGACGTCATCACGCTTTGGAGGAGGGTCCTTTCCTGTCTGTTTGCCGGCCGGCAACATTGTGTTTTATATGCCTGTCTAACTCATCTTTAATGTGAGTATTCTGTTTTTTTATGATTTTAAATAAAAGTCCCAGGGGGATTACGCTATGTCTGCCTCTATTTATCATTCACTTATGATCTAATTGGTGGAGTTAATCGAGTGGAACCCTGGTGTAGGCACTGCCCTAGGTTTTGGGATTCGTCCTGGTTCCCTCAAAGGCCGCGGCCGGGTCACAGTCGACTGCTGATTACAGCCATTCCTCTGGTAAGCTGCTTATACTTCTGGTGGTGGGCCACACTGAAGAGCTAAGTTTGGACACAGTGGTGATTAATACATGGCCATCCTGACTTAAGACCAGCGGAGACTTTCTGGAGCTAATGTGTATTGCTATATTCCTTTGTCTGAAGGATTGTTTATCTCCACATGACTGATATATGGACTCTTTTGACTACACTGAGTCCGGGGGACAAGGCGCAGCTCTAAATCTTTGTTTTTTTCTGTTGTATTCCCTTTGTGTCTCGGCACAAAAGCTGCTGCCTCCCCATTTCTTTTACATTTATTTTTAGTGACTGTTACACCGGTACTAATTGATTATTTATTTGTGACTAACCTTTTACCTTATAATAATGATAATAACTGTATGTAATGCTGTTTTTCAGTTATGGCACAAAAACCCTCTGAAGAAGACCTTTTTGGTCGAAACGCGTTAGGATATCTTGCATCACCTGTGTAATCACCAGGCTATGTTATATTGTCATGCCTTGTTCTAATGTATGGATAATTTAATGATTGTTAACCAATGCCGTAACTCATCCTTTGATTACCTCTACACTATTTTTACTTTTTGTACCAGCCAACAATAAAATCTACTTTTTTACATACCCTTCTGCATTGTCTGTTACCCTAGCTGCCAAAAAACCCCACTGGGGAAAGTTTCTCTGTCTATATTACGGGGTGTGCAGCTCCTATCTTTCTGCCCACAGGTATATTCTCTCTTTTTACTGGCGGACTCTAGTGGCTCTGCTGGTAACTGCACAAAGTTCTGGTACCATTGTTCAAGGTTGTGTATTTTTTTCCCCCTCCAAATTAAGGTTGCATACCCGGGTTTACTGTCTCCAAGGGAACTGTACTCTCATCCAGAACAGTGCTATCTAACTGAATGTGTTTTATTGTTCATATATTGCATTTTTTTACATTCAGGAAAAGCAGTTTCTTATTTATTAGTACTTGATCTTAATCATAGGCGTGTGCACAGGGTGTGCCCAGGCACACCCTAATCACTCCCTGCAGTGCAGATTCCCCCTGCTGCCCGGTGCCCCCTCCCACAGCATGGCTGGCTTCCCTCCTCTCTCATTGGCTACTGCAGTGGGCACACAGATATTTCAGGATGAGTGGGGGAAGGGGTAATGTCATTTACCACCCCCTTTTACTTTCTGAATGAACACAGTGAGAGATTGGTACCGTGTTTTTGAGTTTTCAGGTGCACACCCTAATGCAAAAGGCCGCGCACACCTATGATCCTAGTACAGTGGAGACTCCACTCTTTTTTCCAGCTGGCGGACTAAATACATATATACGAACTGCCACCACTGGTCCACGCCTCCCATCCTTGGGTGTTGCATGGTTAAGGTTATAAGCATTCCTTGTTTGGGGTGGGGGACAGGGGGGTGGGAGGCACAGTTGCTTGGGGTTCTGTGTGGGTTTTTGTATGTTGGTTCTAAAGGTACTTTGTTTTGTCTTTATGACTCTCTGCATTACATTAGATTGTCTATATACTTTAACAATGTGCTGCTATGCATAATGCTTGTGTACTGTATACTTGCCTTCTCCCTGGGGGCTGGGTTGCTGCCCCTGCGAGCAGGTCTCTCACCCAGTGTTGATGCTATACATTCCCAATGTCTCAATTCACAGTAATTTCCTAGAATGTCAGGGGCCTGAACTCTGCCTTTAAAAGATCCTTGGTATTCCGTTTCCTCCAAAGCATTACTCGCATATCTGTGTTCTGCAGGAGACGCATCTCCAAGTCTCAAACTATCTGTCTCAGGAAGTCATGGGTGGGCCTGCACTACCACACCACATTCTGCACATATGCTCGTGGGGTCAGCATCTTAGTAAGAAAAACCCTATCAGTTTGTCTCATTGCAGTAAAAACTGACCCAGACGGTAGATATGCAGTTGTTCACGCTCATATATATGACTAGACTGTGGTGCTGGTATATGTTTCGCCTCAGTCCAGGTTTTATGCAACTTGTGGTTCAATTTGATAATGATATGGTCTATTTTATAGGTGATTTTAACATGGTGCCGTGTGGGGCCCTGGATAGGCTGCATTCCACGGCTCGTGACTCTCCTGACCTCCGGCAATGTGCTGACGCTTATGCCCTTACAGATGTCTGGAGACACGTGCGCCCGAACGTAAGAGCATTTACTTGTCACTCGGCCTCATATAAGACCCTGTCTAGGATAGACCTGGTCTTTGCTTCTGAAACTGCTTAATAGTATGTATCTGTACTTCCCAGGGGTATCTCTGACCATGCCCCACTGTGCCTCTCCCTTGCTCTGACCATACCCTCTGAGTCTAGGTTATGGAGACTCTCCATATTTTGGGAAAATAACGAACGACTACAAAAGCCATTGACTGCCTATCTGCAACTTTTGGACAGACAACCAAGATACTGCCCCCTGTGTTGTGGGACTCCTTTAAATCATGGGTTAGGGGGGAATAGATTTCCAATATTTCACGTCTCCGGAAGGAGACTGCCTTTTTCCTGGAGGAGATGGAGAGCAGGGTGACTGTCCGGATGGTGACCATTATAAAAACGTAGCAGAGGGTTCTACATGAGTTATGCACCCACAGAGTAGCTCAGACTGACAAGTAGGGATGAGCCGAACACCCCCGGGTTCGGTTCGCACCAGAGCGTTCGAACAGACCGCGGGTTCGCACAAATATTTCGAACCCCATTGAAGTCTATGGGACCCGTTCGAATTCAAAAACGGTCGTTTTAAAGACCAAAAAATGGAAAACGTCGTTCAGAACCCGGGTCTTGCCCCAGGGAACATGTATCAATGGAAATATTTTTTTTTTAAACGGCCGTTTTTTCCGGAGCAGCCATTTTAATGATGCTTAAAGAGAAAAAAAAAGTTCTATGAATATCACACCTGCTGGGTGTCTATAGTAGTGGCACGTGTTTAGAAATGTCCCTGCACAACATGAGAGGACTATAAAAAAAAAGTAATTAATGCTACTTGCGCAAGTTCTGTGTGGCAACATTATGTGGGGGGCCATTATTGTTTTGTGAAAGAAAATTTTTAGAAAAAAGGGCACCCCTCAAACATACTGTAATTGGAGCGCAACAAGGAGCCACGTGCAAAGTATTGCATCAAAAATTGTTATTAGGCGCCCCTGTTGAACAGGGGCAGAAAAATTGGGCCTTGGGCACAACACAACACTGCAACCCCTCCCAATAACTCCAATTGGAGCGCAACAAGGAGCCACGTGCAAATTATTGCATCAAAAATTTTTATTAGGCGCCCCTGTTAAACATGGGCTGAAAAATTGTGCCTTAGGCACTGGTGGCGGAGCCCAGAAACACAACATTTCTTACTAGCTATCAGCAAGAAAAGTGAGGAGGAGAAGGATATTCCATCAGCAGCATAAGAGGACAGTCACTCAGCATCAGCAGTCTAAAAGGGATCCGACATTTCAACAAAAAGATATTATTCATTAATATCAGCATCAGGTGCTTGGTAGCTGATGTTGATCCAAGCCTGATTCATTTTGATGAAGGTCAGTCGGTCAACAGAGCCGGTGGAGAGGCGCATCCTGTGATCAGTCACAAAGCCTCCAGCAGCACTGAATGTCCGTTCTGAAAGAACACTGGATGCAGGGCAAGCCAGTAGATCAATTGCGTACTGGGCAAGCTCTGGCCAGTGATCCATCCTCAAGACCAAGTAAGCCAGAGGATTTTCGGTAGGGAAGGTGTCCAAGTTGGATCTTGCCCCTAGGTATTCCCAGACCATGTAAACCAGACGCTGGCGATGGTTGCTGGAACCGGTCAGACCTTGGGGCTGCGGACTAAAAAACTGCCTGAACGCATCGGTCAGACGACCACCTTCTCCACCGCCCCTTCTGTGACTCACCGAAGCCTCAGCAAGACGTTGTCCAGAGCCAGGTTTTGGTAATCCCCCCCCGGTTCTGGGAACGCATTGCACAGACCCTTCTGCAAGGCCTCCTGCAGAAGTTTCATCTTCTGCTCCCTCTGCGATGGCAACATAAGGTCCGCAATCTTACTCTTGTAACGTGGATCAAGGAGAGTCGCCAGCCAGTAATGATCCCTCTCCTTAATAGCACGTACACAAGGATCCCTACGCAGGCTTTGCAGGATCAGGGAGGCCATGCAGCGTAGGTTTGCAGAGACATTTGGGGCACAGTCCTCTGCATCACTGAGGACGACAGGATCCACAGGCACCTCATCCCAGCCACGTAAAACTCCACGTGCTCCTTGGGACTGTAAATGATCCCTTGAAGACTGCTGATGCTGAGTGCTAGGCTCCACCTCCATGCTGCTGATACAATCCTCCTCCTCTTCCTGTGTGCTAGGTGGACAAGCAGGGCCACTGTCTGGGTAAAGGGGGCTTTGAGAGGTAAGGAAGTCCTCCTCTTCCTCCCTCTGTTTTGCCTCAAGGGCCCTATCCATTATTCCACGTAGCGTGTGCTCCAACATGTGAATAAGTGGGACAGTCTCACTGATGCATGCACTGTCACTGCTCACCATCCTTGTGGCCTCCTCAAATGGTGACAGGACAGTGCATGCATCCCTGATCAAGGCCCACTGGCGTGGGGAAAAAAACCTAGCTCCCCTGACCCAGTTCTGCTGCCATATTGGCACAGGTACTCATTGATGGCCCGTTGCTGCGTGTGCAGCCGCTGCAGCATGGCCAACGTTGAGTTCCATCTGGTGGGCATGTCACAGATTAGGCAGTTCTTTGGCAGGTTGTATTCCCTTTTGGAGGTCAGTCAGCCGAGCAGTGGCATTATATGACCTTCGAAAATGCACACAGACTTTCCTGGCCTGCTTCAGGACATCCTGCAAGCCCGGGTACCTGCCCAAGAACCGCTGCACCACCAAGTTGAGGACATGCGCAAAACAGGGCACGTGGGTGAGTTTTCCCTGTCGCAGGGCAGAGAGGAGGTTGGTGCCATTATCGCTGACCACCATTCCAGGCTTCAGCTGGCGTGGCGTCAACCACCTCTCAGCCTGACCCTGCAGAGCTGACAAAACCTCTTCCCCAGTGTGGCTCCTGTCTCCCAAGCATACCAGCTCTAGCACCGCATGGCATCTCTTGGCCTGCATTCCTGCGTATCCCCTCGTACGCCTACGGAGCACGGCTGGTTCGGAGAAAACATCCCCACAGGAAGAGGCAACAGAGGAAGAAAAGGAGGGGGTGGAGGAAAAAGGTGTGTCACAAGCAGTAGTAGTGTTTTGGAGGCGTGGTGGCGGAACAACCTCCAAAACTACTGGACCTTGCCCTGCGTCCTTCCCAGCTGCCAGCAGAGTCACCCAATGCGCCGTAAAAGACAGGTAACGTCCCTGTCCATGCCTGCTGGACCATGAGTCAGCGGTAATATGCACCTTACCACTGACCGCCCTGTCCAGCGAGGCATGGACATTGCCTTCCACATGCCGGTAGAGAGCCGGAATAGCCTTCTGTGAGAAAAAGTGGCGTTTTGGTACTTGCCACTGAGGTACTGCACATTGCACAAACTCACGGAAGGGGGCAGAATCTACCAACTGAAAAGGTAGCAGTTGAAATTTCGCTAAGCTAGCATTCAACTGCTGGGCATGTGGATGGCTGGGATTGTACTTCTTTCGGCGCTGCAGCAGCTGGGGCAGGGAAATTTGCCTGGTACTATCAGTAGATTGACCGCTACTATTAGCTTGTGACACACCTATTTCTACACCTTCACTGCAGGCTTCAGAGAGGACTGGGGGTCTACTGGGGTTGGAGGTCCCAGAAGGGCAAGGGGGGGGTACGCTTTTTTCTTTGGTGTGGGTCTTTCTGGTGTGCTTGCCAACGAGCTGCATGGCAGGTCGACATATGTCTGGACAAGCATGTGGTACCCAGGCGGTTGATGTTTTGGCCATACGAGATACGCTTGCGACATAAGTTGCAAATAGCAAAGGTACGATCTTGTGGACATGTTTAAAAAAAGGCCCACACCAAAGAACTTTTGCTGTACCAGTCAGACACAGCAGCGCCATGCACAAGCGCCGTAGATGTGCGCTGTAATGCAGTGGGTGTGACCTTAAGCTGACCCCTGCAGGGCATCCTGCCTCTTTGGAGATGTGCCTGTGCCTCGTCCTCCTCCTCCTCCTCCTTCTCCTCCTCTCTCCTATCAGGCACCCAGGTAAAGTCAGTGACCTCATCATCCCCTCCCTCCTCATCACTGTCAACAACCTGGCAGTATGCTCCAGCTGGGGGAACATCATAACTGACAAATTGCTGTCCCTCTCGGACACCCCCTCTCCCTGGGCTCACATCAATGCCTTCTTCTATTAGTGTTCCGTCATCGGAGTCTTCAAAAGGCTGCGCATCTTCCTGCAGCATATACCCAACACTGTGTTGAAACAGTTCGGGGGAATCCTCAGGAGGACATGGTGGTAATAGGGAAGTATTGTGTGAAGCCATTGTGCAGAGGAAAGAGGACGCCTTGGCAGCTGCTTTGCCAGATAAACTTTGATCAGTCTGTGTGAGAGAGGATGAGGAGGATGAGGACGGCTTGGTCATCCACTCTACTAATTTCTCTGCATGTTGAGGCTCAACACGGCCAGCTCCCGAAAAGAAGGACGAGCGGCCATGGCCACGTGCTGAAGAGGATGCACCACATACACTACCAGCGTTACCTCTACATGCAGAGCCTGCTTGCCCTCGTGACTCTCTGCCTCTCTTTGTTGTCCTTCCACACATATTTATGCGTTCAGGTGGTATATAACAGCACACGTACAATGACACCAACTGCGCTCAGGTGGTATATAACAGCACAAGTGCGGTGACACTAACTGCGCTCAGGTGGTATGTAACAGCACACGTACAGTGACACTAACTGCGCTCAGGTGGTATATAACAGCACACGTACAGTGACACTAACTGCGCTCAGGTTGTATATAACAGCACAGGTGCAGTGACACTAACTGCGCTCAGGTGGTATGTAACAGCACACGTACAGTGACACTAACTGCGCTCAGGTGGTATGTAACAGCACACGTACAGTGACACTAACTGCGCTCAGGTGGTATATAACAGCACAGGTGCGGTGACACTAACTGCGCTCAGGTGGTATATAACAGCACACGTACAGTGACACTAACTGCGCTCAGGTGGTATATAACAGCACACGTCCAGTGACACTAACTGAGCTCAGGTGGTATATAACAGCACAGGTGCGGTGACACTAACTGCGCTCAGGTGGTATGTAACAGCACACGTACAGTGACACTAACTGCGCTCAGGTGGTATATAACAGCACACGTACAGTGACACTAACTGTGCTCAGGTGGTATATAACAGCACAGGTGCGGTGACACTAACTGCGCTCAGGTGGTATATAACAGCACACGTACAGTGACACTAACTGCGCTCAGGTGGTATATAACAGCAAACGTCCAGTGACACCAAATGCGCTAAGGTGGTATGTAACAGCACACGTGCGGTGACACCAAATGCGCTCAGGTGGTATGTAACAGCACAGGTGCGGTGACACTAACTGCGCTCAGGTGGTATGTAACAGCACATGTACAGTGACACTAAATGCGCTCAGGTTGTATGTAACAGCACACGTACAGTGACACTAACTGCGCTCAGGTGGTATATAACAGCACAGGTGCGGTGACACTAACTGCGCTCAGGTGGTATATAACAGCACACGTACAGTGACACTAACTGCGCTCAGGTGGTATATAACAGCACACGTCCAGTAACACTAACTGCGCTCAGGTGGTATATAACAGCACAGGTGCGGTGACACTAACTGCGCTCAGGTGGTATGTAACAGCACACGTACAGTGACACTAACTGCGCTCAGGTGGTATGTAACAGCACACGTACAGTGACACTAACTGCGCTCAGGTGGTATATAACAGCACACGTGCGGTGACACCAAATGCGCTAAGGTGGTATGTAACAGCACACGTGCGGTGACACCAAATGCGCTCAGGTGGTATGTAACAGCACACGTGCGGTGACACCAAATGCGCTAAGGTGGTATTAAACATCACACGCACAGTCAGAGGGCCTGCGTTTCTGTGCAATTCAATAGCCCACTTGCATTAATAGCAACTGCCTTTCTGTGCAAATAAATAGCACACGTGCAGTAACAGTTAATGCGTCTATGTGCAATTAACTAACACGTGTACACTAACACGTTAGAGCATCAAGCACAATCTCCTACCTGACAGATACTAATCGCAGAACTAGCTAGGCTATACAGTTTATAAATATATTGACAACTCCTAGGGATGTCAATATATTCTCTACAAACTGTACATTTAACTATACTAACTAGTAGCCTCCCTGATCTATCTATCTATCTATCTGAAAAGACACTGTGGGCCAGATTCATCAAGACTTGCGCTGGAGTATATCGATATGCGCCGCGTAACTGTAAAGATGCGCCGTTGTATCTACACGGCCGTACCCACCAAACTAGATGCGACAGAAAACTGGCTTTTTCCGACCGGCTTAACTCTCCTTCGCCAGAGTATCGTAAGCGCATATTTTCACTCGTCGCATCCATCGCGCCTATTGATTTCCCATTCAAATATGCAAATGAGGAAGATTTCCCAATTCGCGAACGGATTACCACCAGACACTGGCTACATGCGCTGCGCGTATCTCGTCCGTCCGTCGCAAAGTTATTTCTACAAATAGCTGCTTTTTCTTTACTCCAGACGGCCTCAGGTCAGCAGGAGAGCAGCTACAGCAGCAGCGTTACCAACGAAAATAGCAAGCTGAACAACCACACTTGCAAGGACAACGCCTCTGTGTGCCAACATGCCAACATGCCAGGGGCAGTCGCGGTCCTAGCACTACTAATGGGTCCCCCGGTACGGAGGAGGCGGGCACGTGAGAGGATATACCACACGCGCATGAGCCTCTTTGGCATGGGTGATGAGGAGGTGTATCGCCTCTTCAGATTCAGCCCAGATGCAATACTTGAACTAACCACAACCCTGCAGGATGACATCACCAGCAAGACACACCGCTCACAAGCAGTGCAGCCACTGGTGAAGGTACTGGCAACACTCCATTTCCTTGCAAGTGGATCATTCCAGCGTACAAGTGGAGTGGTGGCTGAGATGTCACAGTCCTCCATGAGCAGATGTGTGCACCAGGTTGTCCCTGCAATCCTCAGACGCATGTCCAACCACTTCATCAGACCCACCACAGAGGAGCTGTGGCTGAAGGCAATGACCTACAGCCCCCCAGTGCCACAGAGCACATATACCGCAATCGGAAGCATTGGCACTCCATCAACATACAGGTGATAGCCGAT
Organism: Rana kukunoris; assembly: GCA_029574335.1. Lineage (NCBI taxonomy): Eukaryota > Metazoa > Chordata > Amphibia > Anura > Ranidae > Rana > Rana kukunoris. The sequence goes on from CM056049.1 coordinate 411,992,395, forward strand.
GCCCAACGCCTCATATGGCACGTCCGTGCCAAACACCCCGGATCCAGCCATGACAGCTACATCTACAATCAGAGCCCCATCCCAACGGAATTCGAACAGAACATGTATGCACACATCACAAGGGGCACAAGCATGACTAACATCCTCCTGTCTTTTCCCTTCCAGGTGACTCGGCATATGCACTGGGACCCCATCTAATGACTCCTTTCCAGAACCCCCAAACCAGAGGAGAGAGAAGATACAATGAAGCACACATCAAAACCCGTGCAGTGGTGGAGCAAACATTTGGGCTCCTGAAGTCCCGTTTCCGCTGCCTGGATAAGTCTGGGGGGGCCCTATTGTATTCCCCTACCTTCGTGTGTCAGATCATCGGTGCATTTTGCATTCTGCACAACTTTGCCATGAGAAAAGGCCTGCAGATTGGTTGGGGGGTCAGGTCATCACGTATGCCAGACAATCCCCCCCTGCCAGAGGAGAACCAGTCTGCTTATGGAAGAGCAGTCAGGAGGGTCCTCGCCGTAGGCATCTTTGGACACTAAACAAATACATTGATCACACGGACAATGCACGCATGCACACCACTAATGTCCCTAGATCACACACACCACATGCACATCTCATTGGATTAGCCCAAGTCCAACATGTAGGACTTGGGAGCAGCAACGCCGCGTCAAGGCCCCAATGGTGTCGCTGTCCATTCATACACCATTCACACGTCATTCACATAGCAGTGGGGATAACTTCTCCACCATGGCCGAGGGTGACACCCCTTACTGGCAGGAGTGCCACCCCCTCACATTCACACACCATTCACACTGCAACGTGTGCAGTATCAATAAAAATAAAAAGCTCATAACCTGAGCAAAATCACAAATAAAAAAGCTCATAACCTGAGCAAAATCGCAAATAAAAAAGCTCATTACCTGAGCAAAATCACAAATAAAAAAGGCCATGGCTATCCGGCCGAGGTAAGAGTTTGTCTGGGCCTGCATCCTGAGCTGCCGGGTGACCTGGTAATGCTGGGCCCGCTGACTCTGCCTCCCCTGGTCCCAGATGGCAGCAGTGTTTGCCTGGACGGCTGCAGTGAGGTGCCTTATATCAGCCTGCACCTCCCCCAGACTGGTCCCCACTGCAGCGCAGTTGCAGCTGACATCCTGCACTGCATTAGATATCTGGGCCACGGAAGCACAGGTTGTCAGCCACTCTGTCCAGGTGCCCAACTATGTCCCCCATTTGCTGGGTCTGCCTGGTGTGGTCCCTCCCTTCCTGGGGCCAGTAGATGGTTCTCCCTGGGGGGATGGAGTCGCCCTTGAGGGGCTTCCTAGGATGGGGGAGGGGATTACAGAGGCCCCTGCCGAAGGGGAGGAGTCCTCCAAAAATATAATGTCCTGCTCTGCCACAACAGGCTCCTCCTCAACCACCTCTGCAGGTGAGGTGTGGGCACTCTCCTCCACCTCGTTCTCTTCACCACCCAGGGGCTCGGGCACAGGATGCCTTTGGGGGGATGGGGTGGACTGGCCGCCAACAGATGATGGCCCAGCTCCGTCATCTGTGGATGACACAAAGCACACACATGTTGGGTGGTCCCACACACTTGGCACATGTACCCTTCCCCCCCACATGCAACACACCAAAAAGGGGGTAAAAATCACTTACCTGTCCTGGAGCCTTCCTCAATGGAGTCATATCCCGGGACCCCCTCCAACTGCTCCCTGTCCAGGCAGCGGGCGACCACCTCCTCCTCCGTGGTCAGGCTGACCGCACATGGGGGTCCACCCCCCGTGCCCCTCTCATGCCTCCTAATGGTGGCCACCTTGCCCCGGACCTTGCGCCTCAGATCATTGATCTTCTTGCCAATATCAGCAGCAGTCCGGGTGGAGTACCCCAAAATATTTACTCTGGCAGCAATGCTTGCCAGGATAGCCTGCTTCCTCTCCCGGCTGGTCTTTCTGCTTTTCCTGCCATGGAGGACATCGTTGTGGGTCTCCATAGCCGAAATTACAATCGAGACCTCCTGGGCATTAAAATTGAGGTTCCTTCTCTCTTTGGGGGGAGCGGTTGCAGCCATTACAGAGCAAAAGTAACTTCCCTGGGGTGGGGGGAAACGGAAATACTTTTGCGCCGGAATGGCGCTTCCGCTGGCGCTTTTATACGCGCAACGGAACACATTGCGCTGACATTTCCCGTGAAGTGGTGCCGACGGAAGTTGTGAGCATGCGCACAGGCGGGGCGAGTGGAGCCTCACTCACTGCGCATGCTCCGTGGATGATGCGCTGAACGGGTTACGCCAGCGCATTTTCGTTACTCCGGCGCAACTTTAGGAGCAAGTGCTATGTGAATAACAGTACTTGCTCCTAAAGTTTCGGCGGAGTAACGTAAATGAGAAACGTTACTCCAACTTAAAGATTCGCCCATCTACCTGAATCTGGCCCTGTGTCTCTCTCTCTCTCTCTCTCTCTCTCTCTCTCTCTCTGTCTGTCTCACTTCTCTAAGCAAGCCGGAACACACTACACGAGGCCGCCCGGGAGGCGGCCTTTTATGGTGTGGGGCGTGTGCTAAAGCTTTTTGGGCGCTGTGATTGGCCAAGCATGCGGGGTCATGGTGCATGCTTGACCAATCATCAGCGCGCAACGCCGCAGTGAATTATGGGTCTTTCGAATTTGGCGCGAACGACCCGATTTGTTCGTTTTCGACGAACGATCGAGCGGCCAATGTTCGATGCGAACATGTGTTCACATCGAACACGAAGCTCATCCCTACTGACAAGGCTCTCCTGTACTCGGCCCAAATGGTGTTTGAAATTGGGGGGAAGAATGAGAGACTTCTGGCCTGGCTGGCTAAGGGAGACATCCCATCCACCCCTATCTACTGTATTGGGGACAAGGATGACCGTATACTAACAGTGCCTGACTGCATTAATGACCAGTTCCTACAGTTTTTCCAGGACCTATACTCCTCCAAGGCTGACTTCTCGTCTTCGATGTCTCCTCATTTCTTGAACCTACTTCTTTCCCAATATTCGCTGCAATGGATAGGGAAAGGCTGGACGTGGACATCACCCTGGAGAGGATTCAACTGGCCATGGGGTGGTTGAAGGGTGGTAATGCCCCTGGGGATGATGGCTTGCCATCTGAGTTCTACAGTTATTTTATGGAACTTCTTGCTCCTAAATTGACCTCCCTTCTTTCAGAATATGGTTCCTTAGAGGCACTGCCTGACTCACCTTGCTGGACATGGTGTTGGTCGCCTTAGTGCACTAATGTGTGCACTCCGTTGCGCGCTGTTGTGCATGACCCTGTGCGTGCTGGTTCACGTCCCAGGGCTGCGGGTGCATGCTAGTTCACATCCTGGATTGCAGGCGGGTGCGTGCACGTGTGCCACTTGGTGCCAAACAGTCCATTTAAACCCCTGGAGTACTTTAGACCGGTGCTGTCTGATCTTCAGCTCCCTGTTACCCTATACCCGTTACCTTCTTGAACCGTGACCTTCTGACCACCCGGCCTGTTACCTGGATTCTCGCCTTCCACCTGCATCTGACTTTGGCTTTTCCTGACCTTGGACCTGTCTGCCCCACTGTGCCTCGCTGCCTCACCGTTACCAACCTTGCCTGTGATCCGACCACTCTACTCTTCTGCATCTGGTTCCTGAGCCGCTTATCTGCAACAAGCCTCCAGACTCTCATACCCTGTCTCAACTACCAGGGGCCGCGAGTCGGATCCGTAAGGGAGACCTTCCTTTGCTCCATTCGGCTCATAGACCAGGTAGTGCAAATCTGACACTGACTCTATGAACAAAGCTGTGATTGTGTTGGTTTCCAAACCCGGCAAGGACCCGATGTATAGATCAGATCCCTAAATGTGTATGCCAAGATTTTTGCGAAGGTCCTGGCTAACCGTTTATCCCAGGTGATTGAGGACCTGGTTGTTGATCAGACTGTTTTTATGCCAGGGAAGGGAACCGACATAAACATCAGGCGACTCTATTTAAACCCATCTGTTCCCCACAACAATTAAGGCTCCAGAGTTATTGCTTTCCTAGATGCCAAAAAGGCTTTTGATTCCGTAGAATGGTCATACCTCTGGGAGGTCCTCCAGCGATTCGTTTTAGACCCAAATTCATACATGCGGTTAAACTACTATATAGTGCCCCTAGAGCGAGGGTCCGTACAAATAACTGTCTTTCTGCCCCTTTTAATCTCTTTTGCGTTACACGGCAGGGCTGTTCGCTCTCCCCCTGTCTGTTTGCCCTGCCCATTTTGCAGGTCTGCCCCAGGTGTCATGGGCCTTTGGCTGGGGAAGTTAAAAGAGCGGCTGCTCTTGTATGTGGATGATGCATTGCTGTACCTCAATGACGCTGGCCCCTCGTTGGCGGCCCTACGTATTTTTGATAACTTTGGTACTTTCTCGGGTATTAAAATAAACTAGTCCAAGTCGGTTCTATTTCCTATAGATGCAGATGCTGCGAAGACTGCTGCCCCTTCCTCTCTACAATGGGTGGAGGAATTTCGCTAAGTGGGAGTTATAGTGACTAAAAACCCTGCTAACTACATGGAGAAGAACCTTCTCCCTCTATTGAAGATCTTAAAAGCTAAATGCGCCTCCTGGACTAACCTCCCCCTTGATCTACTGGGATAGATTAACCTCCTTAAAATGGTGGTGTTGCCTAAATTCAACTACTTCTTCCGAAACTTTCAGATATGGATCCCGGTCTCATTGTTTAAAGAAATTAAACAATGTGTGTGTCCTTTTCTCTGGGAAGGCGGGGATGGGGGGCACTGGCATGATCTACCCTGTGGCATCTGGCTCACCTGGGAGGACTGGCTCTGCCTAATTTCAGGGTCTACTACTGGGCTGCAATGTTGGTGACATCCAGTGGTGGTTCATCGGCTCAAAGTCAAAACGCAGCCACTTGTTTGTGTAACGGCTTACCTTGGTTGGAGTCCATAATGCAGAGATGTATGCTCACCCTTGCAAATACACACGCAATCTAGGTAAAAGGCTACCTGGGCTGTAAATCTGAGCACAGGGCTTGACAGGAAAAGGGATCTGGATATCCAGTACAAAAGAGGGAAATTACCAAAGGATTGTCAAAGTGAAGCCGTAGTCAGGGGATTCCAGAAGTCAGAGTTAACGAGGAGCAGAGCCAGGGTCAGAAGCCGGGATCAGACTTGGAACACTGAAACTTAAACACAAGAGCACAGAAAAACCAGGACCCTTAGGCAATATGAGAGACAATGAACTGACACAGCCCTCAGGGTAAGGCCGTGTTTTATACCCAGCTGATTAGATAAACTGCCTCAGCTGAACCATGAGAGACAGGTGCCAATTGTGAAGCAAGATCCAGAGTATAGCTCTCAGGGCTGCATGCAGTACAAGACATAGTTGGAAAACAGGCTGAATAATGAGATGAGGTGTGGCTCAGAGGCAATGCAGCAGGACCAGTACACAGAAAGTCATGGGTTCAAAACCTCCTTGAGCCATCTGGGGGGTGACCACGCCTGGCCGTTTGCATGGTGTGTAGGTACCGTGACAGTTTGGAGGCAGTTAGCTTGGGCTCCCTGGCTGATCTACGAAACTTTGTATATTGGGCACAAAGGTCCCTGGCCCAACACAGGCTACTTGGAGGGTGTGGGTGGCTGCTAGATGGAGGTTTGTGCATCCTAACCAGTGGTCTCTGGTACACCCACTCTGGGGAAATCCTAGTCTATCTCAGTTCCGGATCCTCAGGACTGGGCCAAACATGGTGTCGTCACCCTGGGAGATGTTCTCTATCAGGGAGCCCAATGCGGTTTCGGTACCTACAGATGCAACATGCTCTAGCAAGAGCACAGTTTCCCCAGCCGCCACTCCTTCAGGCCAACCCTATTGAGGAACTTATATCCCCCAGAGACTTAGACAAGCCCTTATCAACCCTATATGAATGAATGAATGAGAAACTTATATAGCGTAGCACATGCAAACTAAATCGCCTCTGGGCGCTCAATGTTACTGTCTCTGTTGGGATCAAAAGAGATGGGTTTTAATCTGTCTTCTGAAAGCAAGGTGGTTTTCTTCCAGTCAAATGCTGGTTGGTAGAGCATTCCAGAGTCTAGGACCCTGGAACGCAAATCTTCTTTCTCCCTTTGACTTGTATTTGGCTTTGGGTATTTGGAGCAGTTTTTGATTGGTGGATCGCAGAATGTGATCGGTGTTGTGTGCTTTTATTTTTTCGCATAGATATTGGGGTGCCGTCTTATGAATGCACTTGTGTGTCAGACAGAGTGCTTTAAAGGTGATTCTGTCTTTTACTGGCAACCAACGGAGGGTTCTCAGTGACGGTGAGATTGATTCCCAGGGTTTTTTCCCAGTTGCGAGCCTAGCGGGCGTGTTTTGAACGGCTTGCAGGCGGGCGATTTGGTACTTTGGGAGTCCGAGATAGAGGGCATTTGCATAGTCCAGTCTGGAGTTTACCATTGTTCCCACCACGACTGCTATGTCTTCTTTGGGAATGAACGGGATTAATCTCCATAGAAGGCGTAGTAGATGGTGAGATCCACTGACTACTGACCCTATTTGAGCGTCCATTGTCATGTAGGCGTCAAAGAAGACCCCCAGACTTTTGATTTTGGCGCTAGGGGTGATGATTTGACCCAGAATGGGCGGGGGTGTCAAGGTTGTTGCCAGTTGATTTTTACGACTGGCATGGAACAGAAGAAGTTCAGTTTTGGCGCTATTGAGTTTAAGATAACTGTTCGTCATCCAATTTTCTATCAAAGAGAGAGATATCTTTAGGCAGTGTTGGTGATCCTTTTTGTTGTGGATGCGAAAATACAATTGTGTATCATCTGCATATGAGTGATAAAATAGTTTTTGGTTGCTAATAATTTCAAAGAGAGGGCGGAGATAGATGTTGAAAAGCATCGGCGACAGGGGTGAGCCTTGGGGGACACCGCATGTCATTGTGCGTTTTTCAGAAGTGAACGGTCCTAGTTTCACTATTTGTGACCGGTTTTCCAGGAGAGAGGCGAACCAGGCTAAATCACTTTCTGCGACTCTGGCTACTTCAGCTAGTCGAGTCAGTAATAGTTTGTGATCTACCGTGTCGAAAGCTGCGCTTAGGTCCAACAGTATCAGGAGACAAGATTCTCCTTCGTCTGCGGCCTCGAGAACGTCATCACATATTTTGAGCAAAGCTGTTTCTGTTCCATGGCCGGGACGGAAACTCGATTAAAATGGGTCAAGCAGATTGTCGATATCCAAATGCTGTTGCAGTTGTTGTGCCACTACTTTCTCCATTACCTTGGAGAGGACATTTAGTCCTGTTATGGGACGGCGGTGGGTTGGGTCCTTGGTGTCAAGGGTGGGTTTCTTTAAAATGGGTTGGATTATGCCCTGTTTCAGCTGGGAGGGCACTATGCCTTCCTTAAAGGACTGGTTTATGAGCTGCGTGATGGGCGGTGCCAGAATATCAGCACATTCCTTCAGCAGTTTGGTGGGAATGATATCATTGGGCGCTGTGCTGTCTCGCAGAGTACCGATGATGTTTTTTGTGTCCTCAATGGAAATGGTTTTGATGGTGAACTTTGTAGGTGACTGTAGATTTAAGTGGGTGTTGGGAGAATGATTGAGTGGGGGGTATGGAGGGGTACTATTTTCCTTGATGCTTTTCCGGATTCCCTCAATTTTATTGATGAAATGATCCGACAGTTCATCACAGAATTTTTGACTATGTGCGTTGGGGGCTTCGAGGCAGATTGTATTCATGGCCTGGGATACCACCTTGAAGAGTTCGCGGGGCGGTTTAGGGCCTTGGTGATGGCATTGGAGAAGTGATTTTTTTTTGGCTTTAAAGATTTCTTTGTGGTATTTGTTTGTCATTACCTTGTAGATGGTGAGGTTTTAATCTGAAAAATGTCTCTTCCAGGTGGCTTCCGCCCTTCTGCACTCTTGCTTCAGCAGCGCCAGCTGGTCATTGAACCAGCCGGCGTTGTATTTTCGGATGCAGGTTTTGCGTTTTGGCGCTACTAAGTCAGCTGACTGCTGTAGAACTATGTTAACAGCCAGGGTTTCTGTGGCTGTTAGGTGTGATTGGATTGTTTTTATTTTATTCTCTAATGTGGTTTTGAATTGTTCCGAATGGAGCTTCTTCTGCGATCTTGTCCAGTGCGTAGTCACTGGTTTTGATTTTTTTGTTAAAGGGGGATTTTTGGTAATAATGAACTCGATTACATGGTGGTCAGACCATGGTAAAGGCTCATTTTTCAGAATCTTTACTTCCAGATCTTGTCTGAACATAAGATCGAGCGTGTGACCGGAAGCGTGTGTCGGTCCACATACTAGCTGTTGCAGACATAGTCCTTCCAAGTGGGCAATGCAAGCGTCGGCGATGGGGTCCTGTGAGGAATTTGCCCACAGTTTGAAATCCCCAAGCACCAAAAGGTGCTTGCTGTTTAAGGTATAAGTGGAGATGAAATCTATTAAGGATGGGAGAAACTGCAATTTTGGACCTGGAGGTCTATAGCAGAGTAGGATATGGGTGGTCTCCTGGGGATTTGTTTGAAGTTGCAACGTGACGGTTTCCATAAATGGAAGTGGGTTTTGAAGGATTGGTTTATTGATCACAAGGTGCGTCTTGTGGATCACTGCCAGGCCTCCCCCTCTTTGCCCTTCTCTATTTTCTGTCATGATGTGATAGTTTTCTGGCACCATTTCACTTAGAATGGTGTTGCAGTCAGCTGTAAGACAGCTTTCTGCAATAAACAGGCAGTCTAAGTCGCATTGTAGGATGAGATCGTGAATTTCTATTCGGTGTCCCACTGTCTTGTGTTGATCATGGCGCATGATATGCGCTTTGATTGGGATGATGGGAGGTGGTGTTTGATTGTCGATCGAGGAGCGACTCTAAACAACCATTCTTTTTTTAGTGCTTTTTTGGTGGCGAGCGGTAAAAATGCGGCAAACTGCTTTAGCCCCTGAATGGTTTCAGCAGAGTATCGCAGCTTGGTCATATCTGCCATAAGCCGCTAGGGGGGGCGATGACTTGCTGGAGGGGTTATTACGGACAGGGGGAGGGGAAAGATTCACTGAAACCTTCCTCCCAGGTTGATCCAGAGGAAGGCGAAAAACCACTGCACGTGCTGAGCCAATTTGCCGTGCAGGGGGAAAAATTACTTCTTGACCCCCGGAGGCAGGGCCGCCATCAGGGGGGTACAGGCATTACACCTGTAAGGGGCCCGGGGGTCCCCAGGGGCCCGGATGGGAACCACCCTAAAAAAAAAAAAATTGCCCCAGATGGCAAGCCCATTTTTTTATAAAAAAATATATTTTTTTATAAAAAAATATATTTTTTTATAAAAAAATATATTTTTTTATAAAAAAATATATTTTTTTATAAAAAAATATATATTTTTAATATATTTTTCTTTTATTTTTTATTAAAGGGCCAATTTTTTTCTTTTTTTTTTTTTTTAGAGGTCCGGAGGTCCACAGGGGCCCGGAGGCCCCCAGGGCACCAGATGGAAACCCCCCTTTTTTTTATTTATTTTCTATAAAAAAATATATATATTTTTTAATATATTTTTATTTTATTTTTTTATTAATGGGCCATTTTTTTAGGGGCCTAGGGGCCCGTAGGCCACCAGGGCCCCAGATGGCAACCCCCTATTTTTTATTTATTTTTTTATAAAAAAATATATTTTTTTAATAAAAAATATATTTTTTTAATAAAAAATATATTTTTTTATAAAAAATATATATTTTTTTAAAAAATATATATTTTTAATATGTTTTTCTTTTATTTTTTATTAAAGGGCCATTTTTTTTCTTTTATTTTTTTTAGAGGTCCGGAGGTCCACAGGGACCTGGAGATCCCCAGATGACAACCCCCCTTTTTTTTATAAAAAAAATATATTTTTTATATATATTTTTATTTCTTTTATTTATATATTTATATTATACATATTATTATTATTATTATTATTAAAGGGCCCAGAGGTCCCAATGACAATCCTCCTTTTTTATAATTTTTTTTTACTTTTTTATATTATTTTATTTATTTATTTTTAATATATGGATGTATTTTTATTAAAGGGCTCAGAGGTCCCCAGGGCCCCATGTGTCAAACCCCTTTTTTTTATAATTGTATTTTTTATTTTTGTTTATATATATTTTTTTATATTTTTATTTTTTATTAAAGGGCCCAGAGGTCCCCAGGGCCCTGGAAGGCAACCCCCCCTTTTTTTTTTTAAATGTTTATTTATTTTTTATATATATATATTTATTTATTTATTTTTATTAAAGGGCCCAGAGGTCCTGAATGGAAAGCTCCCTTTTTTTGTAATTTCCTTTTATAAAAAAAAAAAGGTCCCCGGGGCCCCAGTTGGCAACCACCCCTTTTAAAAAAAAATATATATATATATATTGTATATATATATATATATATATATATATATATTTATTCTCTCTTTTTTTCTTTTTATTAAAGGGCACGGAGGTCCCCAGATGGCTACCCCCCTTTTTTATATATATTTTTCTGTATTTCTTCTTTTTGTAAAGGGCCCCCCCCGCTTCTCAATTCGCGGCAGCAGCCCCCCCCCCCGTTTCTCAATTTCATGCGGCAGCCCCCCCCCCCCCGGTTCTCTGCTCCAGGGGGCCCATGCCTGAAGCTGTGTAAGGGGCCCCAAAATTCCTGATGGCGGCCCTGCCCGGAGGCGATCGGATGACCCTGGATCAATGCAAAGATGTCAGGTCCCAGTGGGGGATTTTAGTTCCAGGGGGTGGCGCGAGGGGACGCCACCGCGGCTTAACCTAAAAAGGACGGCCGACGGTGGGGGGGGGGGCAAAACCCTACCTATCCAGGGGATAGCAGCCACACGTCCTGCTCCTAGGAATCGTGCGCCAGTAGCTATTATCCCTGGTTCTAGCCCTAGGAGAGAGAGGGCTGACACATCCTGCAGTAGACACCTGAGCGTGTCAACAGCCCCGAGAGGGGAGAGAGCACATCTTGCACGTCTGGGACATCCTGAGACTGCACTTCTGGGCACTGACTCCCCTAAGATGGACAGGCTGTGGAGAGAGTGACAGAGGGATATACAGGAAGGACTGGGGTGACTGTTTAGAGCATGGATCTCCTCTAGGGATAAGCTTATTCAGGTAAAATTCCTATTTTCTACAGAAACTGCATTGTATTTTCCCAGACCTGGACCCTTTCTGCCCCCAAGTGCAGGACACAGATGGGGAAGTTTTTCCACATGTTCTGGGAATGCCCAATAATAACAGTGTTTTGGTCAGAGGTCTTCTGTGAAATAAATCTTTGGCTGCAGTTGTCCCTCCCAGTTACAACTGAATTGGTGCTATTTGGGGGTTCATGATGATGTGTAGCACTTGCATAATTTAAAAATGTTGGTATCATATCTCCTGTTTTATGCTAAAAGCAAGATTCTCCTGAAATTAATCTCCTTTTCTCCCCTTTCTCTTTCCTCCTGGGAAGCCTTGATAGATAATGTTCTGCCCATGTACAGAATAACCTATATAAACAGGGCCTGCCAATGGAAATATGACAAAGTGTGGCCCCCATGGACCAATACCTAGAAGCTTTTGGAGGGAGGGGGGGGGGGTTATATACTACCTATGAGTTTTTTTTTATTTTTTCTGTTGAACCTGCTGATGATTGCGATTACTATCTAGTATGTAATTAACTGCACTGACACGCTATAGTTGTGTTTATTTCCCTGATTCTTTTGTAAAATCCAAGCATTTTGTATTGTTTTGTTCTACGTCAATTGGGCCTTGTCTTGCCCATTTTGACAATAAAGCACCTTTAATTGTTAACTCCCCCGAACTTTTTTTTAATCAGTGGGTACAAGACGTAGTATAAAATATCATCCGCATAAGTACCGTAGATAGCTTGGGGCAGATTCACGTAGATCGGCGCATTATCATTCCGGCGTAGCGCACCACTTTTCCGTTAGACTTGCGCAATCTAGCCGCGTAATCCGGCGATTCACGTAGCTTTTACGCAAGAGCTTGCGCAAACGTAAGGTTTTTTCCGGAGGCGTAAGGAGGAGTAATACAAATTGGGAGGGACGTGGGCGTGTTACATTGAAATGAGCCGTGACCCCATGCAAATGAAGGGCCGGCCGACTCGCGCATGCGCGCGTGAAGGAAACCATGTCAGCTCCGTTGTGCGCATGCTCACAACTCGGGAGCGGCGCAATCAGTGAAATTGGAAATGGACTAGGGCAACTTTATGAACTACGCAGACAGCATAAATAGACACACACAAATGCACTTCCTTTGCAAAAATACATCCCTTTGTATCCCTCCCTATACAGCAAGGTGCTTTTGTTTGTTTGTGTCTTTGAGATATTTGGGGACTGTTTTGCAGAGTGATTTTTGTCTTTTATGTGTTTTCTTTGTTGTTATTTTATTTAAATTATATTTTTGCTGGGCATTTTTTTTTTTTGCTCGTCATTTATTTAATTTTTTTAGTTCTGTTTGTGTATGATTTTGGAATGTGGGGGTGATATTCCTGCGGGAAAAGGGGTGTCACCCTCATTTGTGGTGGAGAAGTGATCCCCAGGTCTGTGTGAATGGTGTATGAATGTACAGTGACATAATTGGAGCCGTGGCGTGGCGTTGCAGCTCACAAGTCCTGCATGGTGGACTGGTGCCAATCCAATGTGATGAGGATGTGGGGTGTGTGTGCTAGGGACCACAGTGGTGTGCATGCATGCATTCTCATTGTGCCATGATTAATGTGTGTGTTTAACGTGCAAAGATGCATAATGTGAGCTGGCATGAGATGGGGTCATGAGATGGGGTACCAGTGCATATGCAGAGTCACCTTGAAGGGAAAAGACAGGAGGATGTTAGTCATGCATGTGCCACTTGTGAGGTGTGCATCACGGGAGGGGATAGTCATGCCTGACTCCCATGTCACTCACCAACCAGCCAGCTGTCCCCATACATGTTCTGTTCGAAATCTGTGGGGATGGGGCTCTGATTGTATATGTAGCTGTCATGGGTGTCATGGGTGGTGCCATGTGTTGGGCTGCTGATGTCCTCCTGCAAGGTTGTGGTAATTCCAGGATGGCATGAGGGGGGAATCTGAAGATGCGAGACACCTCAGAATCACTCATGCCAAAGATGTCTATGCGTGTGTGATATATCAAGTGAAGAGTGAGGGGCTTGTATCAGATAAGAATATTGTATTAGATTAATTTAAATTGTAAATTTTATGTAAGCAAATAAAAAAAAAAAAAAAACATCTCCCGTGCCCTCCTTAGTGCCATCCTCCGTGCCCTCATCCTTCTTTGTTCATCTAAAGTCAGTAGTATAGCTATGCGCGACGATGCCCCTGGCATGTTGGCATACAGATTGTTGGGCAACACGTGTGACTGCTGAACTCCTCACTAACAGTGTTGCTTTATCTGACAATTAGACTTTTTTTCAAAATTTAGACCAGCTTTTAGGTCCTCTAACTTTAGACAGAACATTTTGCAGTTGCGCACATCGCGTAGCCTGCGCAGCAACTGCGTTTTTTTGTGAATCCCCGTAACTCCCTCATTAGCATATTTGACTAGCAAATCAATGGTGTGTCTAGCGCAGTTTTGCGCGAAGGGAAGCGAATGTCTAATTCAATTACGCCGGACCAAAAAACGTAGATTTCTGGCGTATATTGTTTTGTGAATCGCGTCCAACTATACGCACGCGCACATTTAGACTTACGCACGCGCAACAGCAGTTGCGCAGGCGTAATCGCTCTGTGAATCTGGCCCCTTGTGTTTAGTGGATCCTACAGTGATCCCATGTATCTTCAGATTTTCTCTGATCTTGTTAAAAAACGAAGTAGTAGCCTAAAAAAATAGTGGCGACAGGGAACATCCCTGTCTGAACCAATTTTTAATATTGGCGGTAATAGGATGCCATTGATCCTAAGAGCGAGATCTCCAATACTACAAGACCCAGTGTCTTCTTGCCAACATCCCAAAAGTATTAAAGAAAGTTCTCCCTACTTGGAGATGGACCTTTTGAAGCAACAAGATCACCAAAATGAATTAAAAACGTATTTTATTAGATACATATTAAAAAAAGAAGAATAAACATGTAGAGCAGTGTCTGTACATAGACAATAAGTGTACACAATTCACTATACAATCATTATGTTGATGAATATACAATATATACAATTATTGAATGAATATATAACATTGTAAAGAACAGTACAGGTAGAGAAAAGTAAGACCAAGGTAGTGTACAGCCATGTGCATAGTAAAAGCGTGAATGAGATCTGTTTGCCTTTGCCTGGGTGGAATGGACAAGAAAAAGGCCCAACAGAGAGATCCCCAAAATGGAAACCACTTGTGTGGACACCAAGGACAATTCTACAGGGAATCACAGAATGCTTCATAAGAATAATATATCTTAGTCTAGTTTAATATCATCATAGAGCAGCTAAGGCTATTAATATTCCATCTGAAGTATGATAAATATCTAAAATTGATAAGTACCTCTGTATTCAAGAGAATATGGATAGATTATCCCAGTATCCTGAGAAGGTAATATGGTCATATAAATTGGCATATCCCCCCAAAGGCAAATAAATCCCTAAACAGGATAGAGAGGAAATTAAGTGATGGGGGGGGGGGTCCGTTAGTCTCCTATATCGGGATAGAGCCGTCCCAAATACAATTGTATCAAGACTCATCCATACCCCAAAGCAGGGGGAACAATTTTGGTTACCTGGCTTAGAATAGTGGAGATGGTTGTCCATGTGTTGTCCTCCCGGCTGCAGCACTGCAAATGCAGGCTGTCACAGGGTCTAAATATGGCGCCCTGCCCCTGGACGGGGCACTACTGTGTCAAGACCAGGCTGTCCCCTCGCATGTGCCAACAGCGGTTAATGGGACCAACTGTTCCTGAAGCGTAAGGGCGGCATCATGCGCTCCACGAGCACCGATGCACATCTGTGGCTTCAAAAACTCAGCGAGACACTTCCCACAAGTCAAGGCGAGGCCCGCCGAGGGCAACACCACCCAAGTAAAGGGGCCCCATACTGGAAAACCAACATCGCTGACCCCCTTTGTGCACCAGGTGAGGGACAGGTGTCCCTGCAGCGGGCTGGCCACACAAATTGGCCACTCCACCAAAAACAGCAAGGCAAACAGTGAATATCTATAGTCCTGAAATGAAATGGACAAAGGAGAACAAAAATGATGCCGCAAGCAGGGAACTAAGTGTTGGAGATACAACAACTTTTAGCTTGGCCTATTGACTGCAGTTCACAGGACACTGGATGTTGCTAATGCTAAGTGATATGTAATGTATTCTCTATGGTGTGTTGTATTTCCTGTACATTGTGTTGTACTTGTTGGTTTATTTTTTGTTGTCTGTGTTTCTTACCATGTGAGGTGACATCTTAATGTTTTTTTTGTTCCAATAAAGAAGCCAGTTCCTGTTACTCCACAACGTCTGATCTGAATCGACTCCGCTGCACCCAGCAATCATACTCTGCAACAGGTTATGGGCCCAGTGTCCGGATAAAGTCTTATGACCAGGTGCGGCCCAGACAGAACAAAGCCAGAGGACTCCCTGTGAAAAGGTGACAAGTGTTCTATTCTAAACGGCAAACAGACAATAGCAAGTGCCAAGCTGGATGATCATCCATATCACCTTGACACAGAGAAGGAAAAGGTGAGACTATGTACACACAAGCACAATGACTGTATACATATATGTCACAGACGTCTAGGTCACAGACACCCAGAATGCATACAGGAACAACAGAGGAGGAATCTGACAATGGATCTAACAATATCCCCTTATCCAGTTACTGTTAAAGCGGGGTGTGCACCCTTAAAACAGCACTCGGGTCTTCCCGGCGCTATACGGCGCCTGCGCACAGACCTAGGAGCTGACTGCGCAGGCGCCGTATATATCCGAGTCCTATTTCGGCTTTTTTCGGAGGGCGTGAAGCGCCATAGCCATTGGACTCAAATATATATACAGCGCCTGCGCAGTCAGCTCCTAGGTCTGTGCGCAGGCGCCGTATAGCACCAGGAAGACCCGAGTGCTAGTCGGCTATTTTCGGAAGCCGTGATGCTCCATAGGGACAAAATAAAATGATCAATTAAACAATAAGTACAGAGATTTAAAGAAAAAAAAACAGCATACTGGTGCTGTCGCCAGTATGCTGGATGGGATGACACAGAGCTGTTTTAAGGGTGAACCCCCTCTTTAAGTGTGAATGTTGCATTAAATCCAAAGCTACAAGAGCAAAACTTCCCAAAGTCAGTCAAAAGAGAGCTTCAAGACCACTTGACTTAGTTCACATTGTTTGTGGTCCCCTAAACCCATCTACGCCTGGAGGCAACAGGTACAGTGACTTTTTATAGACGACTATTCAAGATACACAGTCACCTACCTAATGCAAAACAAGAGTGAAGTTTTGGACAAATTACAAGACCATATAATAAAGACCAGTACCACGTTTCAGAGGAAGCCTCTCATACTTTGGAGCGATAATGGGGGTGAATTCACAGGATGTAAGATACAAGAGTACTTAAAACAGAATGGAATAGAACATCAAAAGACAGTCCCATATACACCAGAACAAAATGGAGTAGCTAAAAAAAAAAACAGAACTGAAATGATCAAATGTATGCTGACAGACTCTGAACTACCACAAAAATACTGGGGTGAGGCAGCTATGGCAGCTACATATTTGCAGAACAGACTTCTTTCCAGAACAGTGGAGAAAACTCCATATGAACTATGGCACAATGAGAAGCCAAGTGTAAAACACCTAAGAGTTTTTGGATGCAAACCATTCATCTACATACCTGAAGAAAAATGCACCAAACTTCAAAACAGAGCATTTTAAAAGGTATCTTCATTGGATATAGTGACAATGTCAAGGGTTACAGATTTCTAAATCCCAAAACAAACAAGGTTACCATTAGCAACAGCATACATTTTGTTAAAGATTTAAAGGATCACTAAAGGATATATTTTTTTTAGCTAAATAGCTTCCTTTACCTTACTGCAGTCCTGGTTTCATGTCCTCATTGTTCGTTTTTTTGCTTTGAAGTTGCTGTAAATCTGCTCTGATCTCCACACTTCCTGCTTGTCTGGCTCCTTATGAAAAATCTAATGCCAGCTTTTCACTGTGGTCCAAGCTGTCATTACTGTGTGTCTAAAACTCCTCAGAACCCATTAGATTAATTTTAAAAACAAAACACTGCCCTGTATTTGTTTGTTTTTGTTCTGTGTGTCTCTTTACTTCACAGAAACATGAAACCAGTTTAAAAATGAAACTAAACTGCAGGCACATTATACGATTGATTTTTATTTATTTTTAATCATTTTTAAAAGGAATCTGTTAACTATTATGTCTCTATACCCTGTAAACAGTCATTACAGCAAAACATTTTTTTTCCCCTTTAGTGACCCTTTAAGAGACAATGTAATGACAACCGTAGAAGCAAGAATAGAAGAGAAAACTGACATTGACCAACCCATCTCTGTAACTTCTGAACAAACAGTTGAAGTGAGTGCAGACTCTACCAGTACTGAAGAGCAGACACAAGAAAGCTCAGACACAAAACCGAGACGTTCAACAAGAGAAAACAAATGTAAACCACCTGTCGGAGGGCGGAGAGGAGGTTGGTGCAATTGTCGCATACAACCATTCCTTGCTGAAGCTGGCATGGCTTCAACCACCACTGAGTCTGCCCCTGCAGAGCTGATAGCCCCAGTGTGGCTCCTGTCCCCTAACAAGACCAACTCAAGCACTGCATGGCATCTTTTTGCCTGAGGGCTTGCGTAGCCCCTTGAACGCCTACGGAGCACCGCTGGTTCCGAGGACAAATCTGCAAGGATGCAGATCAGAGGCCATAGAGTTAGAAGAAGTGGAGGGGGTGGAGGATAGAGCTGTGGCAGAATCACCACTACTAGCATTTTGGAGGTGTGGTGGTGGAACAAGCTCCAACAATACTGCACCCTGTCCTGCGGCTTTCCCAGCTGCCAGAAGAGTTACCCAGTGCGCCGTGAAAGAAAGGTAACGTGTCTGTCCATGCCTGCTGAGTCAGTGGTAATATCCACCTTACTGCCGACCGCCCTGTCCAACGAGGTCAAGACATTGCCTTCCACATGCAGGTAGAGAGTCGGAATAGCCTTCCGTGAAAAGGGAAATTTGCCTGCTACAATCGGAATTAGGTGTACAGCTAGCAGATTGCCGCAAGTGCTTTGGACACCTAATTCTACACCTTCATTCCTCTCAGTGCAGGTTTCTAAGAGTACTAAAGGTATAGTGATGTTGAAGCTCCCAGCTGATGAGGAGCAAGGAGAGGTTTGCCTTGTTCTTTGGTGTGGGTCTTTTAAAGTGGTTGTAAACCCCCATCCGGAAGTTACACCTACAGGTAAGTCTAGATTAAGGCTTACCTGTAGGTGTTTGCAATATCTCCTGAACCTACACGGTTTAGGAGATATTTGCCAATAGGTGTACACCGTTGTTTACGGCGCATGCGTGCCATATACAATAGTGCAGGCGCAGTAAAATCCCCATTAAAAAAAACAGCAATGCCGTATTTGACGGCATCTGCGCACATGCACGGGAGTGACGTCATCGCCCCTCCGGCCAATCACAGTGCCGGAGCAGCGATACCCGGAAGTAACCTTCCGGCTATCTGTGAAGAGATGTTGTCTGCGGTCAGAGGTGGAGACGAGGACGGCTTCAATTCTAAGGTAAGTAATGCATAATGAGCTAGTAGGCTAGTCATACTAGTTAATTATGGCTTTGTCTTGCAGGTGTTTGTTTTTTTTTTCAAGGGTTTACAACTGCTTTAAGTACTGTTGCCAACAGACTGCATGGGAGGTCGACATATGTCTGGTCAAGCATGTGGTGTCCAGGCAGCTGCTGTTTAGGTCACGCTTGATACGCTTCAGACATATATTGCAAACAGCAACAGTAAGATCTGCCGCACACGTGTCAAAAAAGGCCCACACCAAAGAACTTTTCAAAATACGCGGGGAGTCAGCAGTGCCCTGCACATGCGTAGCTCTGTGGTGTGATGCATTTAGATGGCTGCCCTTAAGCTGGCCCCTGGAGGACATCCTGCCTCGTTGGAGATGTGCCTCCTCTCTTCTATCAGGCACCCACTTAGTGACCTCATCATCCCCTCCCTCCTCGTCACTGGAGCAAACTTGGCAGTATACTGCAGCTGGGGGAACATGACTGCCAGTTTCTTACCCTTCTTGGGCATCCCCTCTCTCTGGGCTCACGTTACTGCCTTCATCCTTAACCTGGGTACCATCATCGGATGCTTCAAAGCGCTGCGCATCCTCCTGCAGCATGTATTACTGTGGTCAAGCAGTTCGGGGGACTCCTCAGGGCATGATGGTGGGGCTAGGGAAGCAGAGATGGATGACATTGAGCCGATGGCATAGGTCGCTTTAGCAGCTGCATTGCCAGGCAAAGTACTCTGAGCCTGGGTGACAGAGGATGAGGACGGCTTTGTTATCCACTCCACTAACGCTTCTGCATATTGTGGCTCAATAACACAGCCAGCTGCAGCAAAAAGGGACAAGCGTGCCCCACGGCCACGTGCTGAGGATGCACCATGTCCACAACCAGCACTGTTGGTTGTAGACACAGTGCCTGCGTGCCCTCTTTTAGTGGCCTGTGAGCATCTACCTCTCCTTGGTGGCCTTCCAGGCATGCTGTAAAATTTGATTAGCAAAACACTGCCTGAAATTTACTAGAAAAAGTACACCAGGAATGGCTTGCAGTCAGATATAGGCTTAGCGAGACTGGATGCAGTGGATCACTGGGCACACAGCCACCCATCCAGCTTGCACCTTATGGACATTATCTGCACTGCAGGTTTTTTTTACATTTGTTTTTTTTTTTATTAATTTTTATTTCATTTTATGGAATTTTAGTGTGAATATATTTATTTATGGTTGCACTTGTCACATGATGCCATTTTAAAGATTTTATGAGTTTATTCTCACCTCTATTTTGTGGTACAATTTTCATAGTATTTGGACACTTTATCAGTCCATTGTCGCAGCTGATTATTTATATGTTATTGTTGCTATTTTGACTATTCATTTATTGCCTTTCAAGTGTACCTGTTACGTGAGCACATTTGCACTTTATTATCTATTTATGCACAGCGCAGCACTACTTCTATACTTACCTGGGTCTTGATACTACCTTCAGTCCTTGCTGCAGTACTCCACCTTTTAGACTTGGCCAGAGTGGGAATAACTTTTTATTACTTAAAGCTAGTCCATTTTGCTGGAATTTCAATGCAACAACTCAAAATGGTCCTCAGTAGTTTGTATGGCCCCCAAGTGCTTGTATGCATGCCTGACAACATCAGGGCATGCTCCTAATAAGACAACGGATGGTAACCTGTGGTATTTCCTCCCAGATCTGGATCAGAGCATCACTAAGCTCCTGACCAGACTGAGGTGCAACCTGGCGGCACCGGGTGGACTGAAACATAATGTCCCAGAGGTGTTCTTTTGGATTTAGGTCAGGTGAGCGTGGGGGCCGTTCAATGGTATCAATTTCTTCATCCTCCAGGAACTGGCTGCATGCTCTCGCCACATGAGGCCAGGCATTGTCGTGCACCAGGAGGAAGCCAGGACCCACTGCACCAGGGTAGGGTCTGACAATGGGTTCATTTATTTTATCCCGATACCTAATGGCAGTCAGGGTGCCATTGTGCGTCCCTCCATGCATATGCCTCCCAGACCATCACTGACCCACCACCAAACAGGTCATGCTGAACAATGTTACAGGCAGCATAAAGTTCTCTGCAGCTTCTCCTGCTCTCATCTGTGAAAAGCATGGGGCACCTGCCAATTCTGGTGTTCAATGGAAAATGCCAATCAAGCTCCACAGTGTCCGGCAGTGAGCACATGAGATGCTGCCTGGCCCTGATTGTTTGGTCAGAGACATTCACACCAGTGGCCTGCTGGAGGTCAAATTGTAGGGCTCTGGCAGTGCTCATCCTGTCCCTCCTTGCACAAAGGAGCAGATACCGGTCCTGCTGATGGGTTAAGGACCTTCTATGGCTCTGTCCATCTTTCCTAGAGTAGCTGCCTGTCTCCTGGAATCGCCTCCATGCTCTTGCTTCTGGCAGAGACACGTATTGATGTGTCATCCTGGAGGAGTTGGACTGCCTGTGCAATCTTTATAGGGTCCAAGTATCGTCTCGTGCTACCAGTAGTGACACTAACCCTAGCCAAATGCAAAACTAGTAAAAAACAGTTGGAAAAGATGAGTAGGGGAAAAAAATGTCAGACACCTACACCTGAAAAAACATTCCTGTTTTGGAGGTCGTATATATATATATATATATATATATATATATATATATATATATATATATATATAAGTTAATGCACTGCAGCTCACTGAATCTCCTGCCTGAAAGTATATTAGAAAAAATACACTATGGACAATGAAGTAGTTTCAATAATGGGAGGTGAGGAGAGATCAGGCCCGCAGAGTATTTGATAATTGCAGGGAATGGGTCAAGCATGGTCCCAATGGTTTTGGGCGTTGGGCAGGAGGGAGCCATATTAACCACTTAAGACCCGGACCAAAATGTAGGTAAAGGACCTTGCCCCTTTTTGCGATTCGGCACTGCTTCGTTTTAACTGACAATTGCGCGGTCGTGCGACGTGGCTCCCAAACAAAATTGGCGTCCTTTTTTTCCCACAAATAGAGCTTTCTTTTGGTGGTATTTGATCACCTCTGCGGTTTTTATTTTTTGCGCTATTAACAAAAATAGAGCGACAATTTTAAAAAAAATGCAATATTTTTTACTTTTTGCTATAATAAATATCCCCCAAAAATATATAAAAAAAACATATTTTTTCCTCAGTTTAGGCCGATACGTATTCTTCTACGTATTTTTGGTAAAAAAAATCGCAATAAGCGTTTATTGGTCGGTTTTCGCAAAATTTATAGCGTTTACAAAATAAGGGATAGTTTTATTGCATTTTTATTAATTTTTTTTTTTTTTTACTATTAATAGCGACGATCAGCGATTTTTTTCGTGACTGCGACAATATGGCGGACACTTCGGACAATTTTGACACATTTTTGGGACAATTGTCATTTTCACAGCAAAAAATGCATTTAAATTGCATTGTTTACTGTGGAAATGACAGCTGCAGTTTGGGAGTTAACCACAGGCGACGCTGTAGGGGATGTGTGACCTAGAGTGTTTGTTTACAACTGTAGGGGGTGTGGCTGTAGGTGTGACGTCATCGATCGCGTCCCCCTATTACAGGGATGACGCGATCGATGCTGCGGACACAGAGAAGCACGGGGAAGCCGTGTGTACACACGGCTCTCCCCGTTCTTCCGCTCCAGGGACGGATCGCCGCACTCCAGCGGCGATCGGGTCCGCGAATCCCGCGGTCCCGGAGCTTCGGACCGGGTCGCGGGCGCGCGCCTGCGACCCACGGCTGGGTACTAAAATCAACGTATATATACGTTGATGTGCCCAGCCGTGCCATTCTGCCGACGTAAATGTGCAGTAGGCGGTCCTTAAGTGGTTAAAGAGGAGATGGGTAGTGGGCTGGTGTCTACAAGATCTATCATGGCCCATAGAGGCATCTGATTTGTGTCCTGAGGATGGGAAAGTGGGGCAATGCCGGCTGCCGTGTAATTAGTCTGCAGGTTGGGGACCGAGATGCCGCCATCAACCCGCCGGGCATATAATACCTGCTTACTAATTCGGGGGCGGGTACAACCCCAGATGAATTGTAAGATTTTACACTGGTGAATGCGCAAAATATACAAGGGGACAGAGGCAGGCAGGACCCTAAAATAAATAAAGGGTCCGGAATTATTCTAGAGGTCAGCAGCCTGGTCCCTACATGGTACATTTTAGCCAACTTACAAAGTTGATCAAGCAACATTGACAACAAGCAAGTTTTGCTTTTGTTCTACACAAATGTAACATGCCCATTCATTAAAATACTTTGGCATTACCTGCCTTTCTTTTATTTTGTGTGCTATGTTCCACGTGTGTCAGGAAACCAGAAAATTGTATACTTGGACTTTTCTTGCACTTTAAATAAAGTATTATTTAATGAACAATTGTATACATACCTGCCGATAATTTTACTTACCTGACATTTAAGCATGATTCTATACAAATCATTCCCAGGGCTTCACTTTGAGTATAGTTATGAAAATCCTGTCCAATGGTATGTGTTTCATTTATAGTAAATCTGGTCCTGTGATTGGGCGAGGGACACGGCTATACCCTTGTGTATATGCCGTCATGCTTAGGCATCAGGAAAGAAAAATTATCAGGAAGTATCCAATTTTGCAAGAAAAGTGCTAATGGTGCAATAGGTGCTTTAAATATCCAGAACATAATCCATACATATTTTCTTCCATAGGAAAAATAAATAATAAATCATACAATAGTAAAATAGTAAAAAAATAAATAAAAATGTCTGAAAAAAAAATATGTGCAAATGAAATTTACCTAATTTCTTTGTGTAAATGACTCATCAGTTGCTAAGGAATGCGGTTCCCAGCAACAACTGTTCCCCATAAAAGGGAAACCCAGCAAATACCTATTTGCATGGCAATTCAGCTGACCAATGCTTTAACCAGAGAATTCTACACATATGCACCAATGGGATTGCAAGGCGTGACACCTGATGAATAGAATCTTTAAGAGCGTCAACTGCTAAACATAAGGCCCTCGCTAGCTCGGCTAACTCACGGGCCGTTTCCCCTTGAGCAGGGATATCTTTAATAACCTGTTTAAGTTGATCTTTTAGGGATTGACAAATGCTTATTGCTGCTATTGAAGACTGTGCTGCTGCACCAGCCACAGCAAATGAGGCTTTAAGCAGATTCCAGCTTCTTATCGGCTGGATGATCTTACCGACTGGGTGATCCCAGTCAGAATATATCAGCCACTACAGCAATGGGTGTACAGGGAAATCTTGTGGAGGCCCTAAATAACCCAAAGAGGAAAAGGGGGGCCTCAGCTACCTGTGCTAGGGGCAACTTGTACCCAGAACGGACCAACTCCATAAGGGATTGAACTAGCAACTATTGAGATTGTGAGGCTGAGAAGGGCTCTTCTGAGACTGAATCATCAGAGAAGTCATCATCTGCCCTTCTTCCTGGTCATCCAATGGCATCTCAGCATTATCTGCCCGTTGCAATACTGGCAGGTCAGGAGGAGACTTATCACGTTTTTCCCAGACTTGGAGGAAGACGCGAACATATCGTCTTTTCCAAACCAGCTAACACTGAATCCAAATTGTCATTGGCGACGTATGCAGGGGCTGAAATGTAGCTACAATGCCCGCCAGCCTAAATGGCTCAGACTGGCTAGTTGCTTCTGGTCATTCAGGGGAGGATAGTACTGTGGAAGCGTGACTAGGATCCTCAGACCCTGACAGTGGCGCCCTTGGGCTCCCCCCTGCTGTATTCCCCCCACCTTTATTTTGAGAAGACATAGTCTTAAGCACAAAAGGCAGAGGTACCAACAATATGCATCTACTGCTGAGCTATAGTCCAGCAATGGAAATTAGGGATGAGCCGAACAGCCCCGCGTTTGGTTCACACCAGAACCGTCGAACGGACCGAACGTTCGGGCGAACATTTAGAACCCCATTGAAGTCTATGGGACTCGAACGTTCAAATTCAAAAGTGCTCATTTTAAAGCCTAATATGCAAGTCATTGTGGTAAAACGTCTTTGAGAAAAAGGTGTCTTGCCCCAGGGAACATGTATCAATGGAAAAAAGTTTTAAAAACGGTTGTTTTTTCAAAAGCAGGACTCCTGAAAAAACTACCGGTTTTTAAAACTTTTTTTTCATTGATACATGCTCCCTCGGGCAACACCCGGGTTCTCAAAGACGTTTTCACAGGCAAACTATAGACACCCAGCAGGTACAATATTTAAAGGAATTTTTCTTTCTTTTTTTTTATGTAAGCATTATTAAAATCACTGCTCCAGAGCAGTGATTTTAATGATGCTTAAATAGAAAAAAAAATGAAAAATTCCTTTGAATATTGTACCTGCTGGGTGTCTATACCTGTGATAACGTCTTTAAATCGCACAATCACCTGCCTGCCAGTAAATTAGGAAAAACTGATCTAGCTAAGCTATACAGTGTATAAATATATGTACAACTCCTGGGATGTATATATATCCTTTACACACTGTAAATTTAACTAAACTGACTAGCCTGACTGCTCTATCTATCTAGTAATAAAGACACTATCTCTCTCTCTATAGGACTGATCTCTTTAACAACGCCGCAACACACTACACGAGGCCGCCTTGCAGGCAGCCTTTTATAGTGTCCGGCGTGTACTAAACCCCCTGAGCCATAATTGGCCAAATTGGCTGTGATTAGCCAAGCATGCGGGTCATAGTGCATGCTTGGCCAATCATCAGCGCGCAATGCCGCAGTGAATTATGGGCTGTGACGCGTCACTCGAATTTGGCGCGAACGACCCGTTTTGTTCGAATTTCGACGAACGTACAAACAGACGATGTTCGAGTCGAACATACGTTCGAATCGAATGCAGAGCTCATCCCTAATGGAAATATGCCGCTATCACTGCTCAGCCTGACGCTGAGTAGACATGCCTTTAAAATGCCTGTATCCAACACCCATACAGTGCTTACATGCCCTAATAGGTTCTGTGTCCCTCTGTCAAACCAAACTAAACATTTTAAAGCCTCGCGCCTGCGCTGTGTATTACATGAACGTCGGCCGCGCCAAACCACACCCCCGTTGTCCTAGGGTAGCTCTTTAAACATAGCTGATTCCACGCGTGCATATCCCACACTCTGGATAGCTGGGGAAGAGGGGCTGTGTCACCAAGGGGATGCCAACCGCCATGTTCAAGAGGCGGGCGATCCCCAAGCCCTTTCAGCGGCCACGGCAGAGCGAAGAAAGGGGGCAATGCTGTCCACGGGAGTGCTGCCAGACAGTGAGCATATACTGCAGGGGAAGCATGGTAATGTTAAACCAGGTATGTTACATTTACACCTTCTAGTGGTAAAAAACAGGCAAGGCATTTCATACTCAGAAGAAGTCCATACGTGATTATATGTGTGTTCCTTAGGATCTCCTTTTAACTTACAATTTCCGCCGCAGGATATTGCTGGAAAAATAGGATTTTATACTCACCGTAAAATCTTTTTCTCTGAGTTCATGGATGGACACAGCCTTAATCTTGACAAAGTGGGTATTGGCCTTTTAGGAGTGACTATGCAGAAGGTGTTAACTTCAAAGCTGAACAGCCCCGTCCAGGGGGGTGGTCTTACTGGCTATATCCCCTCAGCCTGCACTAAGCAGCTCAGTTCGTCAAAAACAGTACTTAAATAAGAGGGGTGGGTGCTGTGTCCGTCCATGAACTCTGAGTATAAAATCCTATTTTCTCTTTCGTTCATAGATGGACACAGCCTTAATCTTGACAAAGTGGTACGTCCCAAAGCAGTGTCAAAATGAGGGGTGCATATAATTCCTAATCCCCATTAACCACTTCAGCCCCGGAAGAATTGGCTGCTCAATGACCAGGCCATGTTGTTGCGATTCGGCACTGTGTCGCTTTAACTGACAATTGCGCGGTCGTGGAACGTGCCTCCCAAACAAAATTGGTGTCGTTTTCCCCCCACAAATAGAGCTTTCTTTTGGTGGTATTTGATCACCTCTGCGGTTTTTATGTTTTGCGCTATAAACAAAAATAGAGCGACAATTTTGAAAAAAAAATCAATATGTTTTACTTTTTGCTATAATAAATATCCCCCAAAAATATATAAAAACATTTTTTTTCCTCAGTTTAGGCCCATACGTATTCTATTTTTGGTAAAAAAAAAATCGCAATAAGCATTTATCGGTTGGTTTGCGCAAAATTTATAGCGTTTACAAAATAGGGGATCGTTTTATTGCATTTTTATTAATAATTAATTAATTAATATTAATAAATAAAAGGCGATTTTTTTTCGTGACTACGACATTATGGCGGACACTTTTGACACATTTTTGGGACCATTGTCATTTTCACAGCAAAAAATGCATTTAAAATGCATTGTTTACTGTGGAAATGACAGTTGCAGTTTGGGAGTTAACCACAGGGGGTGCTGATGGGGATATGTGTGACCTGAAGTGTGTTTACAACTGTAGGGGGTTGTGGCTGTAGGTGTGACATTGATTGTGTCCCCCTATAAGAGGGATGACACGATCGATGCTGCCGCCACAGTAAAGCACAGGGAAGCCGTGTTTACACACGGCTCTCCCCGTTTTTCAGCTCTGGGGACCAATCGATGCGCTCCAGCGGCGATCGGGTCCACGAGTCCAGCGGTCCCGGAGCTTCGGACCCAGCTGTGCCATTCTGCCGACATATATGTGCAGGAGGCGGTCCTTAAGTGGTTAAACTTCATCCCAAAACAAAACAGAGCTCCGCAACTGACGAGTTGTAACTCTAAACAGCCGCCTGAAAAACTTTGCGGCCGAAGCACTCGCATCAACTTGTAAAGTTTAGTGCAGGGGTGGCCAACCAGTGGCCCGGGGGCCACATGTGGCCCGCTGAGCCCTCTGATGTGGCCCGCTGAGCCCTCTGATGTGGCCCGTGACCTCCTGCTCTGGAATAGCAGGTTGGCAAGCCCAGATCACAGGTTGCCGATCTGCCATACCACTTCATCAGTGTTGTGAATGAAGCTGGTGGTAGAGGAAGAAAGCTGCTGCGAATCAGTGCCTCACAAGCTGATATTTCCTCTACAGCGCCGGCTCTGCCACAGAAAGAGTCTATGGCAAAGTTCAGCTGACCCACAGGATAGACAAAGGTGCACTACGCTGTGCCCGCGGTGTGGGTAAACCACAGCACATCAGTTGAAAGCAGTCTTAGACCCTTTTCACATGATCAGCCCGACCAAATGGGACCCTCAATTCACCTCTACAGTGACAGATGTCCATTTACGCTCCCCTACCTCCAATCCAAAAAACAGAAGGGAATTCGTCCCCTTCCATCTGGGCACATCGGAGGGCCCATAGAGTAGCCGTGACCTGTCATCCGCCCGCTACGCTCATTGTGGCCCACGACTGGTTACTAAGTTGCTTAAGTGGCCTTCGCTATTCAAAAGGTTGGGCACCCCTGGTTTAGTGAAAGTGTGACTGGGCGACCAGGTTGCCGCCTTACACCTGGGAAACAGATGCTTGATGTCAGAAAGCCCAAGAGGCACCTAATTGTACTTAAAGCAAATTTTTGGTCTGCCCCACGCTGTAAGAACAGCAGAAATCTGGGAACCAAATAGGCACGCAAATGTCACCTCATTTCATCACAAATGGATATGTAGGTCTTCCAAGTGCGATGGTAAATCTTCCTGGAGGACGATTTCCGAGCACTCCTCATAGTAGAGATCACAGAGCCTGGCAGGCCCCTCTTAGCACCTGGCTCTCAATAGCCATGCCGTTAAAGCCAGCAACTGTAAAACAGGATGGCGTATGGGATCTTGAGACAGCAGGTCCTTTCCTAGCGGTAGACACCAAGGAACGTCTGCTACTAGACGCACTAGGTCAGCGTACCAAGGACGCCAAGGCCAATCCGGAGCAATTAGGATTATTGGAATTCCCTCTGTCTCAACTCTGTGAAGCAGATGAGGTAGGAGCTTTAGAGGAGGGAAGGCATAGGTTAGCCGGTACTAACTCCACAGTGCCACCAACGCATCTGTCACGTCTGCCCATAGGTCTCTTGACCTGGCCACAAACCTCAATACCTTCCAATTGAGTCGAGATGCCAGGAGATCTACGTCTGGATTGCCCCATCTTGGGCAAAGGAGCTGAAACACATCCGGGTGCAGAGACCATTCTCCTTGGTCCAGCATTTGGCGACTCATGTAGTCCACCTGCCAGCTTTCCACGCCCCCCTGGAATGTATATGAGTGACAGGGCCGGTACACTCCTTTATGCCCACCTTAGGATGTGAGCGACCTCTGTCGCTGCAGCCGAGCTTTTTGTTCCTCCTTGATGGATGACATATGCCACTGCCGTTGTCTGACTGGACGCCCCTGTAGCCTCTGAGACCATGTGAAGAGGCACAGCCTGATCGCTCGAAGTTCCAGGACATTGATTGGCAAGTGGGAATCCTACGGAGACCCTGGGTCGACTGAACATCCCAGACCCCCCCCCCCAACCAGTTAGGCTGGCGTCCGTCGTGATGACTATCCAGTGAAAAGGAAGTAATGACTTCCTGGACAGAAATGCCGGTGAGGTCAGCCACTAAACAAGGGAGGTCCTGAGCAGGTGGCTCACCCAGATTTGATAATCCACGGATGATGGGCACTTGTCCCATCTGGACAGAATTTCCTTCTGTAGCACTCGCGTGTGAGATTGCGCATATGGTACCGCCTCGAGGCCCAGGACTCGCATGCAAAAGTGGAGTGATGACCATTTCCGGGATGTCAACTGCCGCACCACAGCCCAAAGGGTCTGCAACTTTTCCACAGGGAAAAAATACTTTGCCTCTGAGGAGTCCAGAATCAACCCCAGATATACTAGGCGTTGTAATTACTGACTTCTGAGTGTTCAGTACCCAAGCAAAGTATTATAGGGTTTGACAGGTTATAGACACCCTCACCACTAATCCAAGTAGCCCACGATAGCAATGCCACGCTGTCTTGGTAGGGCCAGAATTAGGGCAAGCACCTTGGTGAACACCCTTGGTGCTGATGCCAGGCCAATGGGGAGAGCCGCAAATTGATAGCGATCTTCCCCGACCGCAAATTGCAGATATCTCTGATGCTTGGTGCATATGGGGACATGCAAATAGGCGTCCCTGATGTCCAAGGATGCCAGAAAGTCCCTGGCTGGAGGGTAGCGACGACAGAGCGAACCGATTCCATACGGAATCTTTGTCCATTCACAAAGCAGGAGGGCCCTGAGGTCCAGGATTGGACGAACGCCCTCCTTCTTTGGTACTATGAACAGATTTGAGTAAAACACCTGAAACCATTCCTGTACTGGGACAGGAATAACCATCCCGCGTTTCAGCAGGTCTTGAACTGGCCCAAGTAGGGCTTCCCGAAGAATCGCTGTAGCTAAAGGGAAAAAAAAATCTGCTTGGTGGGCAAGATAGAATTTCTATCTTGCACCCTGAAGACACTACTTCGCAAACCCACCGCTCGGGGACCTTAGATGTCCACCAGGTGGCGAAGACGTCCCCCCCACCTGAGAGATGGGTGGGGGCCAATCTTCATACGGACATAGCCTTGTTTGCAGGTTTGCGAAACCAGGGACGTCTCTGTCCCTGAGCAGGTGCTTTATCTGCCTAAGGTCTTTTACCTGCCGCACTGGGCTGACGAAAAAAAACCCACATATGCACGGTGAAGAAGGGCCCTTGCCTACAGGGTTGCTCCTTTCCATTTTTGGATTGTGGGAGCAGTGTGCTCTTACCTCCTGTGGCATCTTTAATTATGTCATCCAGGGAAGCTCCAAAAAGTCTGTCGCCCTTAAAGTCCATCAGGGCCTTCTTGGAAGATTGGTCCACAGACCATTTCTTGAACCAAAGTAGACAGCGTAATACCACCGCATGGCTTGAAGCCCTGGGCAGCAGAGGAATAGTGTCAAAGGCTGATTTGCAAACAAATTTTTAGGCCCTGTACCAGTTGGTAAGCTAGGGCTATCTCATCCGGGGAAGCCTGACATGCATTTAACCCATTGTGCAGCATCTTTGCCCATCCCATGAGTGTCTGAGACACCATGGCCCCAACTATGGTTGGGCGTACCGCCGAAACCACTACCGTGTACAGCTTGCGGGTGATCGCCTCGGCCTACTTGTCCGCAGGTTCCTTGAAGGTGGGAGCCCCCTCCACCAGTATAGTGATTAGCTTGTTTAGTCTGGACACAGGAGAGTCCACTATCAGGGGCAAGATCCATTATTTCTAGAAACTCTCTTCAAGAGGGTAACGCACTGCTAGATTTCTAGGGACTGAGAAAACCTTCTGTGGTTTGTCCCACTCCCTTGTATAAAAGATTTTCTGTATAAGACACACAAGCACCTTAGCAGTGTGGGTCGCCTTACAGAACCCAATGGGGACCAGCGCTTCATTTGCTTCTGCAGACCCCTTAACCACTTGGTTACTGAGCAGATAAACGCCCTTCATTCCCAGGCGAAATTTCAGCTTCCGGCACTGCGTCGCTTTAACTGACATTTGCGCGGTCGTACGACGTGGCTCCCAAACAAAATTGACGTCCCTTTTTCCCCACAAATAGAGCTTTATTTTGGTGGTATTTGATCACCTCTGCGGTTTTTATTTTTTGCGCTATAAACAAAAAAAAGCGACAATTTAAAAAAAATATATAAGCTCACCATCCACCCATAGAGCGATGGGCATATCGTAGACGACCCAGTGCGCAACTATGGTCGGCACACGCTTGATGGCCCGAAACTGGGGGACTACAAGGATCTGGGATCCAGCCCGTTGCCCAGTCGGCAGTTGATCGAAGATCTCAGGAACAAAAAATAAATAATGAAAATTTCCACCTGCAATAAAAAAACTCCAGGCCTTTGGGCCCGAAAGGAGCCATGTCTTCTTAACTAGGCAGGAAAAAACTGAGCTGCTTAGTGCAGGCTGAGGGGATATAGCCAGTAGGACCGCCCCCTGGGTGGGGCTGTTCAGCTTTGAAGTTAACACTTTCTGCCTAATCACTCCTAAAAGAAGGCCAATACCCACTTTGTCAAGATTAAGGCTGTGTCTGTCCATGGACGCAAGAGAAACACAGTCAGTCCCAATCTTCACCCATCAAAGGGGGCCATGTCATGACGGAACTTCAAGGACCAGTTCCCCTTGCATACTGGGATCCACACCCTTGAACCTGTATAGCAGCCTGGCAGGACAACCTTTGGTTTAGCTATGTAACCAAGGACCTGGATCTCAGGGTCCAGCCCTCAAAAGAGGAGCATTACAGGAAAGCTTGGGTACCATCCATTTTGGCACCTTGAATGGGTCGGACTGCATAGCTCCTTGATCCCGCAAAGGATTTCTCCAATGGGGCTCTTCTTTTGCATTGGACTTCCACCAAAAGTGACCAACACCTTGAGACACTGGGCAAAAAAACTGAGATACTGAACCCCTGTATTGGAGGGGTTATATAGAGGGGGGACTTCCTGTCTTTTGGGTGTGCCAGTGTCCATTCACCTATAGGTGGCGTATAACAAAACACTCTCAATCCAAGGTTTTACTGTACTGATGTTTTTTCTGCAACAGAAATTTCTGTGGTGGCACAGAAATTGACGCCCTCCCATTATCAAACTTTTCAGGAGCCCTCTGCAGCGTGCATTGGCAAGGATCAGTGATCGCTATGTACTATAGGCACAGCTGATCACAGAGGAGTGTAAATAGCAAATCACAGTGGCTCGTTACTATGTGACCAGCTGTGCCCAATCACAGCTGACCACAGGATTTGACGGTTATCGGCATTCCTCTCCTCGCGCTGACAGCACGTGAGGAGAGCCGGTAAGTGGCAATCTACACTGATGATCAGGGCTCTAAACATCAGTGTCAAAAGAAGAGGCATCTGCTTGCTCCAGGTGTGTGCAATACCTTGATTGGAACCAAGTAGGAATGCTAGTCCCGGCCCACCTCTGCAAAAACGTTATTATAATTATGATAAGATCAGATGTGTGAAACGCATCTACGTGACTAACACCTGGTGTATTTTTTTTAACCATCTGCAATAAAAGGCACTTTTGGAAACTTTGGATGTGCAGCCATTTTTTTTTTCTTACTGAACATCAGTGGCCCGATTATTAGTGCAGCCCCAACAGCATGACCGCGCAACTGTCATTCAAAGTGCGACAGCACTGAAAATTGGCCTGGGCAGGAAGCGGGTGAAAGTGCCCAGTAGGCAAGTGGGTGGGTAGCTTTCAAAAGGGCTCCACAGATTGCAAGGGGGTGGGTGTAAAATTTCAAACCCACGGAAAAGGAAATTAATCTTAATTTTCTTGTTAGTTTACCTATCTAAATTAACATCTACCTACATAGGGCCAGATTCAGCAAGACTTGCGCTGGAGTATTTCGATATGCGCCGCGCAACTGTGAAGATGCGCCGTCGTATCTATGTGGCCGTACCCACCAAACTAGATGCAACAGAAAACGGGCTTTCCCCGACCGGCTTAACTTTCCGACGCCAGAGTATCGTCAGCGCATAATTTCGCTTGGCGCATCAGTCGCGCCTATTGATTTCCCCTGCAAATATGCAAATGAGGGAGATTTCCCGATTCGCGAACGGATTAGCACCATACGCTGGCTACATGCGCCGCGCGTATCTCGTCCGTCCGGCGCAAAGTTATTTCTACAAATAGCTGCTTTATCTTTACTCCAGACGGCCACAGGTCAGCAGGAGAGCAGCTACAGCAGCGTTACCGACGATAAGAGCTAGCTGAGCACCCCCACTTGCAGGACAACACCTCTGTCCCTGCTTGTCTGTCAACTTTTACAGCCATGGAGGAAGACATCATAGGTCTCCATAGCCGAGATGACGGCTGACAGCTCCTGGCCTTTAAAGTTCAGCTTTCTCCTGTGTTTGCGGGGAACGGGAGCAGCCATCTCAGAACAAAAGTAACTTCACTGCGGGGAGGGGGAACAGGATATACTTTAGTGCCGGAATGGCGCATCTACAGGCGCATTTAAACGTCCAACGGAACACATTGCGCTGTCGTTTCCAAGGAAGTGGTTCCGACGGAAGTTGTGAGCATGCGCACTGGGATGCATTGACAGTCGACGCATGCGCAGTACGTTCGCCGCGGGATCGCGCTTAGTTTAAATAATACACGCCCCGTACCCGCCCAATTTGAATTCCGCCGCCTCATTTTCGATACGCTGCCGCAATTTTAGGAGCAAGTGCTTCATGAATAACAGCACTTGCTCCTAAAATTTCGCCAGAGTAACGTAAATGAGAAACGTTACTCCAGCTTAAAGATGCTCCCATCTACCTGAATCTGGCCCATACTGTCTTATCTCACCAATTTTTAGTTGTGCATGAAAAAAAAACACAGATGTATGGGCTCAATCCACCTCTGCCCTAAATGAGGAATGGTTTTTACCAAACATTCTGGAATGCTGAATATCATCATATGTATACATTTGTTATGGTACTAGTATTCCTATTATGGTATTACACAAAGTCATGTTCACAATGTAGTCCCAAGGAATGAAATATACATTTAAAAAATGTTCTGATCATTTTCTTTTTGCTTTAAAAAATATATTAAACCACAACAATAATCTTTAATGTATTCAATTGTATCCTGATGTTTTCAGTATTGCATGTACTAATCATAAAAATGATATGCTAAGAACACAAAAAAATATATAAAAATGCAGTAAAATTTCAAAATGATATTAATAAATGTCATTAAACAATGGAAGAAAATGTAGGCATGTACTTGCAGAGGCCTACAGGAGTGCCACAGGGCCCCAGAACTCAGGGCACTCTGATATGCCTGATTCAATACTTCCTAGTACAGTCTGTTTTCTCTTAGTATTCACTTGGGTCACTTTCCTCTTAAGTTTATTCAATGAGATTATAGCTTTGTAGGTATTGTGGTTGTGCATTTTTTTTTTTTTATTATAAACAATATTACAACAATGGCCTCAACATTTACAAAACATAGATCTGCAAAGATTTACAATAAAGATTGCTTAATTCATTGCATTGTAGTTAATCACATAGAAGGGGAAACTACAATTCAGCAAAACTACAATTTTACTTTAAACTGCAGTCAAGCCTCAAACTTAAATAAATCAATCCCTGTTTTACATCATAGACAAGAGAGGAACATTATTGCTGGATCTTGACCATTAGGCCTGTTTGTAGGCTGTTCTTCAGCTGTTCTTCAGAGATAAGTTGGAGTCTCTTGACCTGTCAGTAGTCTGTATGTAGAGGCTGGCATGGTTTTGATGTGGACCTGTTGAAAGACAACTATGGTCAAAAGATGTTTACCACTTCTAGTCATGGAATGTGTGCAAGAGGTATCTTGAAATTTTTAGGAAGAATATTTATAAGGCTAAAACTTTACGATGATGCTTGTAGCTGCAGGCATCATCTTGGTTTAACGCCTTCAACCTGTTAATGCTGAAGTGGTTAATATACAGGTAAATTGAAACTCGCTGGATATACGACTTGAAGTGTTTTACCCCTTTTGGCATGAATGTCGACTGGAATGTAAACTGTTTCATTAATAGCTAAAATATATTTTTTATTCATATGTTTGGACACTAGTGAATACACATTGTCCATTTTATCTTTTTTATACCTAAAATCTATTGTTGTCATATACTGGGAGCCTCCTTTACATTCCTCTCTAGTTTTCTGATACCAATATACTTCACTAACTTTTTAATTAAATTAATTTTTCATGCGTTTTTTTTAATACTAATTATCCTTATACCATAGTTCATGTGCAATTATGTAGTGATCCATTACTTGATACGCGTGTTTAATTACCCCATGTCTGGTTAGGCTTTTGGTAAGATCAATTTTTGGTATGAGTGTGTTTTATTGACTTTGAATTGACATGCAATTTTTTGATAATGAAGACATTTGGTTATTGTTGTTTTTCGTCATTTAACATTTTCTTCCTGTTTCCTCTCTTTGGAGTGCAAATAGGGTTAGAATGTGTTTGTAACATCACATCCTGTTTGGAATGGTTAATTTCCTTCCATTGGGTGTCAATATGTGTTACTATTGAATGCATACAGCTGTTCAGCTTTCCTATGCTGACCTATCAGACATGTATTTTTAGTGTGATCTGTAAAATGGGCGTGCTTGCGTCACAGGCCACGCCTCTGATGATATCTGAGTAGGGTGAAACATGTCAGGCTGGCTGATGCAAGCACGCTGAGAGGCACAGAGTTTTTTTTATATGCCTTTTATCCTTGTTTGTCCTGTAAGTAGCTTCACTATGATTGCTTCCTTTCTTATACTGGGTTCAATCTCCTGTTGATGACTGTGCAATCCATTCATCTGCCTGTTTGAGTCCTGGGGTCCTTTTATTTTGATGTTCATCTACCAAGTTAGGAGTGTTGCCTTTGTTACTGTCCACCTGCATCCTATGATCTTATATGGCCGCAGGGTGGATCTAAATCTCTGGGAGGCCGTCTTTTTTTTTTTTACCAAAGTATTGGCCTAGGCTGAGAAAAAAATGAATGTTTTTTTTTTTTTAATTGGGCTATTAAATTTTGTTTGGGAGCGCAATTGTCAGTTAAAGCGACGCAGTGCTGGAAGCTGAAATTTCACCTGGGCAGGAGGGGGGTATATTTTTCACTAAAGTGCTGCATTTTTGGACTTTTTTACTTATGTTTGCTGAATCAACAAACTGTGCTACCTACTTTATTATTATTAATTTGCTATTTGTTTTATTTATATTTTGGTTAGCGCAGATATCCGTGCATCTCTTTTTTCTTGTTTACACTCGCCTCTCCCCGTTCTTCAGCTCTGTGACCTGATCGCGGGACATCGGCGGCGATCGGGTGCAGTCATGCACCTGATCGCCGATGCGCGCACGACCCATGGCTGGGCTCTTAAAGGCGACGTACAGGTACATGCCTCTGCCCAGCCGTGCCCTTCTGCCGATGTATATCAAGGGATCCTTAAGTGGTAACAGAACCCTAGATACAAGCCTATATCTAAATATTACCTCCCCTGTGGCATCCAGCAGGGTTCGGATAATTTTATCATGTGATGTGGCCACCACGCTTTGTCCATTTATTTCAATGATTTGATGTCCAACTCGGATTCCTCCTTTTTCAGCAATTCCTCCACGGACAAGGCTGCAAATCTGTATTGAAAGACACTGTAAATATATAGGGAGGAATTTCACAGATGTACATAAGTAAAGAGCTATATAACAGTTACCACTCCATCTTCCACACAGAAGCCCAGTTGGTAAGTCGCATTTGGCCTATGTATAATGGCAGTGACAACTGGCGGACAGTGCACAATTCTCAGGGTCACTTCAGACTGACCTTTTAGCTCCTAGAAAAGACAACAGATAAATAGGAAATAAAGAGAATCCGTTATATTTTCAGAAAGATCACAGCACTTTATAGAAGATGGAGACATGGAAATCTTATTAACCTACTGTTACAGAATAGTTATCATTGGAAAATTCAGTTCACTGGAATGTTATTTTAATGTCCAACTCAAATTTGCAAATGCTACCACACAAGTTTTATGATGTATTATACCTTTAAAATGCACAAAGGGGTAACAGTTGTACTAAACATACACTATATTGTCAAAAGTATTTTTACATGCACAATGAATTTTGATGACATCCTAGTCTTAGTCCATTTAATCTTGAATTGGCCCACCCTTTGCAGTTATAACAGCTTAAACTCTTCTGGGAAGGCTGTCCACAATGTTTAGAAGTGTGTCTATGGAATGTTTGACAATTCATCCAGCAGTGCATTTGTGAAGTCAGACACTGATGTTAGAGCCTTGCTCGCAGTCTCCACTCTAATTCATCCCAAAGGTGTTCTATCGGGTTGAGTTCAGGGCTCTGTGCAAGCCAGTCAAGTTCTTCTATCCCAAACTCACTCATTCATGTCTTTATGGGCCTTGCTTTGTGCACTGGTGCGCAGTCATGTTGGATCAGGAAGGGGCCATCCCCAAACTGTTCCCACAAAGTTGGGAGCATGAAATCTTTCAAAATATGTGAACAAAATGTGTGATGGCAGGGTTTTGTCAGAAAATCCGACCGTTTGTATGCTCGATCAGACAATTGTCAGATTTTCCGACAACAAATGTTTTCTAGCATGCTTTCAAATTTTCCGACAAGAAAATGTGTGCGGTCGGATTATCCGATCGTGTTTACACAAGTCCATCGGAAAAAAAGTACAAATACACATGCTTCGAACCAATGACAATAATAAGACAACATGGGCAGCCAATCCCCAGATGACGTCCTATCGTGACAAAACGCGTAGGGTGTGACCTGTGTTACTGACGTCATCATGATTTTCCTCCACGGAGGTCGATGGTCACAGTGAGCAGCGAGCATAGGAAGCATGCAATGACGCCGCGGTCGTGTATCCATTACATTTATCATGCTTTATGATCTTGTAAGTACAATTGTTTTAGTGCAATAAACCCTTTTATCTAAACCCTACGCCATGGAGCCTATTTTTGTTTATGTCTTTTGAGAGATACGGCCCTTTAACAGCTTTTGACATCCAGACATCAGCATTAGTCTTTGGGAGACTTTAAATCCCTGTGTCTGGTGAGACCACCGTTATAGTAGTCTCCCATATCTGGTAAGGAGACTACATACTCACTTTGGGTGTATACTAAGTGGACAAAGGAACCTTCCTCACAAATCTTCTGTCACTTCACGTTTATGCTTGTATGAGAATATATTGTATATACTTTAACATATGGATTTCATTTGGGACATTTTGCTTGAGTTTTTAAAATGTAATGTTTGGAACTCTGCTTTCTTTTTTTTTTTTTTATGTTTTTCACCTCATGAATTTCAGAATTTATATTCAATTATTACTTTATGTTTGTTTTTGCTATTATCTTAAGAATATTGTATTTATCACATATTTTATTGATTAGCATGCACAATGTTTTTCATATATTTTTCCACATATATGTTACATTACCTATTATTAGTGATTTAAAAAAAATATATATAATCGATATGTTATAGCGCTGCACCCACTCTTTATCACAATTTTTTGTATCCAAAACTTTTGGCGCCGGCAGCTTCTTAAACACTTTAGCGCAACATTAACCTTCTGTTATTTTATAATAAGACAACATTAGCAGAAGTTGCCCAAAGGGTGGCGCTGAAGAACCACGTAGTTTCATGTATGTTGGCTGACAAAGTTCTGCCATCTGTATGCATACCAAGTTCACGGCCAATGCACTTCGCACATAATTCCACGGATTTGTCCGATGGAAATCTGATCGTGTGTACGAGGCTTAAGAGTTCCCTTCACTGGAAATAAGGGGCCAAGCCCAACCCCTGAAAAACAACCCCACACCATAATCCCCCCTCCACCAAATGATTTGCACCAGTACACAAAGCAAGGTCCATAATGAGAATAAGCCCTGACCTAAACCCGATAGAACACCTTTGGGATGAATTAGAGGTGGAGACTAAGCCAGACCTTCTCGTCCAACATCAGTGCCTGACCTCACAAATTTGCTTCTGGAAGATTTGTCTAACATTCCATTTGACACACTCAACCTTGTGGACAGCCTTCCTAGAAGTTCAGTTAATGTGTGTGTAAAGTTAGACGTCCCACTCATTTTTGGACAGAGTATAATTCCTAATCCCCATTAACCACTTCAGCCCCGGAAGAATTGGCTGCTTAATGACCAGGCCATTTTTTGGCGATTCGGCACTGCGTCGCTTTAACTGACAATTGCGCGGTCGTGCAACGCTGTACCCCAAAAAAATTACGTCCTCTTTATCCCACAAATAGAGCTTTCTTTTGGTGGAATTTGATAATTTCTGCTATTTTTTTTTTTTTTTGCGCTATAAACAAAAAGAGCGCCAATTTAAAAAAAAAAAAAAAAAACAACACAGTATTTTGTCTCGTGATTCTTCGCACACGCACACGCACACACACACACACACACACACACACACACACACACACACGTCCCTGTTATGCCTCTCGTGCCCACGACTGCTGGTCACGAGCATCGGCACCCCGATGGGTACGATGCGACTCGGTGTACATCTTGTGGCATGTATGCGTTCCTTGATCATCCGACCAAGGGTGATTACTGCTGTGCAAAATGTAAGCACGATCTTTGCTAGAAGATAATGAATGGGATAAAATCTTAGAAACAAAGAACACAGAGGAAAAATTGATATGCTTTAAAAGCATATTAAATAAGGGTATTAGCCAATGCATCCCAATGGGAAATAAATTTAAAAGAGCCAATAAAAGTCCTGGGTGACATACAATCACACACATAGGTTGGACTTTTTTCAGCCTGGCCTACTATGCAACTCCAATGTAAAAATGCATATAGAAGCAAAGGAGAAGAAGGCCTTTAAAAAAATACAAGGCTCATCAGCATTCCAACTTTACAAAGAATGTAACAAAAAATGTAAGGGTGCAATATGGGCAGCCAAGATAGAACACGAAAGGCACATAGTAAGAAGGGGGGGGTCAGATCATATTGGCCCCATAAAGAATGCGGAAGGGAATCTGGTTACCAAGGATAGAGAGATGGCAAAGGTATTCATTCTTCTCCTCAGTCTTCACAAGGGAAATGGGGGGCTTCAGTAACCAAAACTGCAATGTTTATCCTCATGACACGTCACAGGAAGCACCCTCATGGCTAACAGAGGATAGAATAAAAAAAAAAAAAAAGAAAACTTGGAAAACTTAAAGGAGTAGTAAAGGAAAAAACAGTTTTTGCTGAAATTACTGTTTACAGGATACAGAGAAATAATAATAGTTAACGGATTCCTTTTAAAAAATGATTAAAAATAGATAAAAATCAATCATACAATGTGCCTGCAGTTTAGTTTAGTTTTTAGACTAGTTTCAGTTTGTTCTGTGTGTACAGAGACACACAGAACAAAAACAAACACAGGGCAGTGTTTGTTTTTAAAATGAATCGGATTGGTTCTGAGGAGTTTTAGACACATAGTAATCACATCTTCTTGATCATGGACCACAATAAAAAGCTACCATGAGTTTTTTTCATAAGGAGCCAGAAAAGCAGGTAGTGTGGAGTTCAGCAAAGGATTACAGCAACTTCTAAGCAAAAACAGACATGGAACACATGAAAGCAGGACTACTATAAGGTAAAGCAAGCTATTTAGCATTAAACATTAATAAGTCACTGGGACCAGATGGCACCCGAGGGTCCTTAACCGCTTGAGGCCCGCGCTATAGCCGAATGACGGCTTCAGCGCGGACCTGAAAATCCAGGACGACGTATTTTGATGTCCTCCCCTTTGCTCGTTCCGAGCGCGCAGCGAGGAAATTCTGTGTTGGATGTGTCCCTTGGATTACAGATCGCAGATCATAGCAACACCACCACATTAACATTTATAAACAAAGGGGGTTATGGCACTGTCCTGAAAGACTTGTAGAAATACAGTTAGTGGCAAGTCTAACTAAGGTTTTCTCACCTCGTCCTTCAGGACAGCACCTGGAGATAAAGAGTACTTACTCTTAGGGTGGGACCACCACCTGCATGATCTTACTGCCAAACAATTGCTTTGTTGCCGAGAGCAGGTCCATCCTATAGTGACGAGTAAAGGTGGAATAACTCACCCATGTGACCACCTTGCAGATTCGCCCTGGTGATGCCCCAGCTTCTTCCACCCAGGACATTGCTACAGCCCAAGTTGAATGGGCCACTACCCCTGCGCGGGGGGGGGGGGGGTTCTATTTCCACAGCCCTATAAGCTTTTTGCATAGCCATCTATCAATCGTGTTTTTAGTAGCTCTGTAACCCTTATGAGACAGAAGACAGAAAATAAAACAAAGAGAGAATTGGACTTTCTAAACTCTTGTTACCTCCAGATAGTGTAAAACACATCTCTTTACGCCCAGACTTTGAACATCCCTTTTTAGGGCATGTTGGGAATGGACAGAACCAAGGTAGAATTATCTCTTGGGATCTGTGAAAGATTGAAGCAACCTTCGGCAAAAACCCTGGGTTTCTTTATCGTACACCACGGGACACAGAGCGTTATGCCCCGTACACACGATCACCTTTTGTGATGAAAAAAAATGTCATTTTCCTTCATGAAAAAAAATGACATTTTTCAAACTTAATTTTAAAAAATGACGTTGCGTACACACCATCATTTTTGGAAAATGATGAACAAAGTGACGGCACTCTAAAGGGGAAGTTCTATTTGCCTTGAGGCTGCTTTTAGCTGGTTACTTGTTAGTAAAAGACGATTCCTGCTTTTTTGTCTGTTACAGCGTGATGAATGTGCTTACTCCATTATGAATGGTAGTTTTACCTCCCGTCTCCTAACTTGCTTCTGGGCATGTGCGGGTTTAAAACGTCATTTTTTACGTAGTTTTGCCCACACACGATCATTTTTTATGACACAAAAAATGACATTTTGAAAAATGACATAAAAAATTCGAGCATGTTCGAATTTTTTTTTGGTCATTTTTCAGAAGACATAAAATGACATTTTGCCCACACACGATCATTTTAAATGACATTTTTAAAAATTTCATTTTTTTTCATCACAAAAAGTGATCGTGTGTACGGGGCATAAGTCATTACATAGTGGGATTTTCTCTTTTTTCGGACGGACACAGCTCCTTAAATCTTGACATTTGGGACGTCCCCAAGCACGGTCAGAAAAAACGAGGGGTGGGAACAGTAATGAAAAGAAGAAGACCTCACCCCAAACAAGCAGAGCTCCTCAACGGAGGAGTTGCAACATTAAACAGCCACCCGCAAACACCTTGCGGCCGAATGAAGCATCTGAAGATGCACTCACATCAACCTTGGACAATTTGCTCGTCACATTGTTTCCAGGCCTCAGACTTTTGTCAACATTATATGCCACACTGTTTTTTTGTCTACATGCGAGTACCCATTTTTCGTTTATTTAAATAAAGTATAAAACAATACTATACTATCTGGGGCTCCTTTCTCTGCTATGTATGGGCTATTACTGGACTAACATCATCAGTGCAGGGGAACGAGTAATGGCCAGAGGGCTACACAGTGGCCTATACTGTGAAGGCACCAAACCCTAATGCTGCATACACACGATCGTTTTTCAGCATGAAAAAAATGTAGTTTTTGAAAAACTTCATTTAAAATGATCGTGTGGGTTACACATCATTTTTCAGGTTCTGAAAAAAAAAAAAAAAAAAAAAAATCGAACATGCTGCATTTAACATCGTTTAAACTAATGTAGTTTTTAGGGTTGTAAAAAATGATTGTGTGTGGGCTAAAACGACATTTTAAACCCGCGCATGATCAAAAGCAAGATATGAGATGGGAGCGCTCGTTCTGGTAAAACTACTGTTCATAATGGAGTAAGCATATTCATCACGCCGTAACAGACAAAAAAGCGCAAATCATCTTTTACTAACAAGGAATCAGCTAAAGCAGCCCAAAGGCGAATAGAACTTCCCCTTTAGAGTGCCGTTGTACATGTTGTACGTCACCGTGATTTGTTCATCATTTTTTTTAAACGATGGTGTGCGGGCAACGTCGTTTTTAATGATGAAGTTGGAAAAACTTCGTTTTTTGGACATGCTGAAAAACAAAGTTTTTTTTTCATGCTGAAAAATGATCGTGTGTGTACGCGGCATAAGAAGGGGTGAAAAAGTTGGTGAGTGCGGGCTATATAAGAGCACAGTTTGCAGTGATCATGGCATACAAGAGCACAAAGCATTTTTAGAATCACTCAGCACTTGGATTTGTTCACTTCCTATAAGAACATTATATTGCACTGTAAAAAGAAAAAAAAAAAGTTTTGTTTATCAGCACATATTTTTAAGGGTTAACATAGGTACCCTAATGGAACAGGAATTTTAAGTTTTGCACATTTTCTTTACCTAGCAGTGCACTTTAGCACTTTAGTTTGCACAGCACTGTGATATATATTTTAATTATTAAATGTTTTTATTTACTTTCATAGCTGCATTTATGATACATACTGTGGAATCATTGTAGTAGTTTACACAGGCAGTTTACACAGGATCATTTAGCACCTTGTGTATATTTTGCACACTGCACCTTACACCAGGAGCCTCTTTTATGGAGCATCTGGCTCCATGGGACCAGTGCCAACTCTACTTTCTTTTTCTCCTCAACACTTGCTTACGCCACTTAGGTGGAAGCAATTAGTAGAGGCAGTCCACTGATCGCCTTCAACCATAACTAGTCCAATACCAAATACTTTTGCTGTCACTGGTGTTTTTAAATATACTTGCGCAGATTTATTTTAACACAGTACCTTGACTTTGTTGCTTGGTGATATGTCTTCCCAAAAGGAAAAATACAGGGACTAAAAAAGAATTGCCATCTGATACAAGAGCCTCTACCCGGGCCTGCTTGGTACTTTCCGCTCCGGTAATTTATGACGCACCTGTACCAGATGAGCCATTGACTCCATCAAGAGCAACAGCCTCTCCTATAGTGCCTGGGCCTGCTTACGTCACTGAGGACTCTTTGGCAGAAATTAACAGTTTAGAAGGAGGAATCGCTTTGTTTATCACAAAGTCCTCGCAAAAAGACAAAAAAGCGAAGCAGAGCTCCTTCTGTTACTTCAGATCTCCCTTCAGAAAGGTCTAAGAAAGATGAGAATGAGGACGACATAGCACCATCAGGCCTTGTACACACCAGCAAATGAATCTGTTCAAATCGGTCGGACCGTTTTGGTTTGATCGCTGTTAACATGATCAAACCAAAATCCCCGCCAGCAGACAGCACGGTGATGTGGCGATGACGTTGATGCCGCCACGTCACCGCACCAGGAAGTAAATCACTTCTGCGCATGCGTCGAATCCATTTGACGCATGTGCGGCAGATATG
Source organism: Rana kukunoris (assembly GCA_029574335.1). NCBI lineage: Eukaryota > Metazoa > Chordata > Amphibia > Anura > Ranidae > Rana > Rana kukunoris. The sequence goes on from CM056049.1 coordinate 412,036,945, forward strand.
TCTGCTGGTTAGCGTACTAACCAGCAGACATATCAGTCCGACGGATTCCCAGCAGCCAGATTTTAAAAGCAGGCTTTAAAATCTGTCTGCTGGGAAAAATTTCCAGCAGATAGATTCAATCGTGTGTACGCGGCCTTAGAGGATAAGGATTCTGGATGTTCTGGAGTCCGAAGGATCTGGGATTTCAGACGAACCTGGTTCTGCTTCCCAGGTTCTAAAAATGCAGGTGCAATATTATACTGAAACAGTACGCTCTGCATTTAAGTTGCCATCTTCGGAGTTAACTGACTCGCCTGTCTCCTCCCTGGGTTCATTAAAATCCCCATGTTCCTTTCCGGTTAATCCCTTATTGGAAAATCTGATTTACGCAGACTGGAAGCATCCAGATAGGCGTTTTTCTTCTCCTAGGAAGTTTGAAGTTCTTTATCACATGGAGGAGAAGTTTACCAAGAAGTGGAGCTTGCCTTCAGTGGATGCGGCTACTTCTTGTGTAAATAAAAGCTTAACATGTCCGGTGGACAATTCCCAGGTATTTAAAGATCCTTCTGAGAAAAAGTTGGAATCTTCACTGAAGTCTTCCTTTCTCCTGGCGGGTGCAGTGACCCAACCTGCCGTGGCGGCAATGGGCATGTGTCAGGTCTTAAAGGATCAGGTGAAACAGGGGCTGACAGACCTGCCTCCAGAGCAGATCAAATTTTGGGAGAATATGCCCAGGGCCTTATGTTTCACAATAGATGCCATCAGGGATTCTATTCAACTAGCATCTCGCCTTACGTTCCAGCTGGTGCACACGCATAGAATTCTTTGGCTGAAGCACTGGTCAGTGGAAACCCCATGCAAAAAGGTTTTGACCAGCTTTCCCTTCCATGGTGAACGCCTCTTTGGGGATGATTGGGAAAAGTATATCCAAAAGATATCAAGCAGCAAGACTACTCTGTTGCCGGAGAAAAAGAAAAACAAGCGTTCTTGTTTTAAGCGTTTCTAGCTCCTGGAACATCTGCCTACAGGCAGTGGCGGCTGCAGTCTCAGACAGCCACAAAGGCAAAAGACCATTTGGCGTCTATAGACATCAAGGACGCCTATTTACACGTGCCTATTTATCCCACTCACCAAAAGTTCCTAAGATTTGCAGTAGAGCATCGCCGCTTTCAGTTTGTAGCTCTATATTTTGGTCACTGCACCCCAGGTATTTACAAAAGTTCTGGCCCCACTGTTGGCAAACTTGAGAGTACAGTGCATAACCGTGTCAGCCTATCTAGACGATCTACTTGTGATAGATCAGTCAGTAGAAGGACTAGATCACGCAGTGCTCAATACAGTGAGATAACTGGAGAATTTAGGATGGATCATAAACCTGCATAAATCCTCTCTACAAGCCCTAAGAAGGGTAAAGTATTTGGGCATGATCATAGTCACAGCCCGAAGCAGGGTATTCCTGCCAGAGCCAAAGATCAAGTCCCTAAGAGAATTGATGCACAAAGTCAGGTCGAAGAAGGGACCATCAATTCGCATTTGCATGAGGCTTTTAGGGAAGATGGTGGCCTCCTTCGAGGCTATTCCTTACGCTCAGTATCATTCGAGACGCCTGCAGGGCGTCATTCTGTCTGCCTGGAACAGGAAAAGCCAAGCTCTGGATTTACCCATGCACCTGTCTTCACAGGTGCCCCAAAGCTTCAGTTGGTGGTTAAAGACCAAAAACTTGTGGAAAGGAAAGTCCTTTCTCCCAGTCACCTGAAAGGTGGTGTCGACGGATGCCAGCCTGTTGGGCTGGGGAGCAGTACTAGAAGAAGCTTCAGCCCAGGTTACCTGGGCCAAAACCGATACGGGCCTGCCCATCAACATACTGGAGATTCGGGCAGTATACTTAGTCCTCAAAACCTGGACACAGGTTACAGGGCCACCTGGTCCGGATTCAATCCGACAGTGCTACTGCAGTAGCTTATATCAATCACCAAGGAGGCACCCAGAGTCGGGATGCTCAGAAAGAGGTGAAATGGATTTTGACATAAGCAGAAGATGTTCCTCGTCTTTCTGCAATCTTCATTCCAGGGGTAGAAAACTGGCAAGGGGACCATCTAAGTTGCTAGCAACTGTCACCAGGAGAGTGGTCTCTCCACCCCGATGTCTTTCAGGCAATATGTCAGAGATGGGGGACCCCAGATGTGGATCTGCTAGCTTCCAGGCTCAACAAAAAGTTGGACAACTTTGTGTCCAGGACAAGAGATCCGCTGGCCTACGGAACGGATGCTCTGACAATTCCTTGGAATCAGTTTTCACTGATCTAAGCATTTTTACAGAGATTGCTTGGCAGGATCAAGAAGGAAAGAACACCAGTACTCCTAGTGGCCTCAAATTGGCCCAGGAAGTCTTGGTATGCCAAGATCATAAAGATGGCGGTAGGAAGACCTTGGGTGCTTCCACTACATCACGACCTGCCATCACAGGGTCCAGTGTTCCACCCTTCTTTACAAAAGCTAAATTTGAAGGTCTGGCTACTGAGACCCACATTTTGAAGAAACAAGGACTCTCGGGTCCATTTTTTTCTACACTTGTTAATGCTGAAAAGCCAGCTTCAAGACTAATCTACTACAGAGTCTGGAAGGCGTATATTTCCTGGTGTGAATCCAAAGGGTGGAATCCTCTAAAGCAGTGATATGCAATTAGCGGACCTCCAGCTGTTGCAGAACTACAAGTCCCATGAGGCATAGCAAGACTGACTGCCACAAGCATGACACCCAGATGCAAAGGCATGATGGGACTTTTTTGCAACAGCTGGAGGTCCGCTAATTGCATATCCCTGTTTCTAAAGTATGCCATAAGTAGGGTTCTCGCCTTTTACCAATTAGGAGTGGAGATGAAATTTGCCCTGAGTACCATCAAGGGTCAAATATCAGCTCTATCAGTCTATTTTAGGAGACTGCTAGCATCTCATTCCCTAGTCCGGGGCATTCATTCAGGGAGTACTGCGGATAAATCCACCAGTCAAATCGCCCTTGTGTCCCTGGGATCTGAACTTTTACTTGAGTATTATCAGATCTGCAAAAGCAACCTTTTGAACCTATCTGCCACATTTCTGTGATTCTTTTAAGCAGGAAATTGGCCTTTCTGATTACCATCTCTTCTGCTAGAAGGGTATTAGAGTTAGCAGCCCTTTCTTGTAAAGAGCCCTATTTAATTTGTCACAAAGACAAAATTGTACTACGCCTTTATCCTATCTTTCTTCCATAAGGTGGTGTCGGCATTTCATTTGAATCAAGACATTGTTTTGTATTCCTTTTTTTTCTGAACCGCGAACAGCGGGGGAAAAGTTATTGCACTCTCTAGATGTAGTGAGAGCAGTAAAAGTTCATCTGCAGGCTACGGCTCAGATACATAAAACATGTTTTGTTCATTGTGCCAGATGGTCCCAAGAAGGGCCAGCCGCCATCAAAAGCCACAATTGCTAGGTGGATTTGACAAGTAATTGTTCAAGCTTATGGTTTAAGAAATAGTATTCCTCCTTTTCCTGTTAAGGCGCACTCGACCAGGGCAATAAGTGCTTCATGGGCAGTGGGCTTTGATGGCTCAGATCTGTAAAGCTGCAGCTTGGTCTTCAGTCCATAAGTTTACCAAATTCTATCAAATAGATACAAGAGGACATGAGGATTCTGCCTTTGGGCATAGTGTGCTGCAGGCAGCGGTCTAGGGCTTCTTGTCCGTTGGCGGCCATATTCACCTGTGTCTCCCACCCTTCATATTGAGCATTTCTCTGGGACGTCCCACTATGTAATGACCAAGGCTCTGTGCCCCGTGGTGTACGATAAAGAAAGTAGGATCTTTAATAACTGCTTACCTGTAAAATTATTTTCTTTGAGTACACCACGGGACACAGAGGGTTCCCCCCCTTCTATGGGATACTTACTGCTTTGCTACAAAAGCAAAGGTACTTCCTGTATGGGAGGTGTTATATGGAGGGGAACTTGTTATCATCGGTTGTGCCAGTGTCCAATCACCTCTGGTGACCTATACAACCCACTATGTAATGACTAAGGCTCTGTGTCCCGAGGTGTAATCAAAGAAAATCCTACTATGTCCTCAATACCACCCGGTCTGGGAAAACGTCTCAAGAAAAGGCTTAACGACACATAATGCCTGTAGTTCGATGACCCTTCTAGCCGAGGTGACTGCTATCAGCAGTATTAGTTTTAATGACTAATATTTAGTTTAGGATTCTTTTGGTGGTTCGAAAGGTCTTCTAGTCAGCCCCTGCAATACCCTGCAATCTATGAAAACTGACAGCGCAGCTACCTGAACTTTTAGGCTTCATTTCCACTGGTGTTTTTACAGCCACTTTTCTGAGCATTTTTTTACAGCTTAAAAACACCTGTCCATGTTTATTTTAGAAAAAAAAAAATTTTTTTTTGGAGCTGGAGCTTTAAAATCGCAGCTGCCGCGTTTTTGAGCGTTTTTTTTAATGTCTGCCGTTTTTACAGCTCTATTGCTGGAGCTTCAGAACGCACTGGTCCCGCTTTTTTTTGCAGCTTAAAAACGTCTCAGCCATCTACAGCTCAAAAACGTCATGGTGGGCATGAGGCCATAGACTAACATGGACAAGCGTTTTTGTTTAATTATTTTTATTGGTTTTTAAAACATATAATCACATATTGATGTAACAACTTGTATAAATGTTTTTATACATAAAGCTATATTGTACATTGAGAAACTATTCAAGCCCTAAAGAGGGGAGAGGTACAATCATGACAGTGTCATACACAGTAAACAAAGTGAAATGTGATAAGGATATAGTAAATACTCATATAAAAGATAAGAACAGTAATGAGCAAGAAATACCAGTATATATAGACCAATACATTTAGTCACCAAAGCTGTAAAATAGCTGGAATCAAGAAGAGAAAAAAATAAAAAAATAAAAATAAAAAATAAATAAATAGATATACAAAAAAATAAATAAATAGATATACAAATAAATAAACAAGGTGAATCGGTTCAAGATAACATTAGTTGTCCAACAAAACTCTAAATTCCCTAGACTTCGTAAATTGCGACCAACATGCCCATCTGTTATGGAATTTTTCGGAGGAATCGTAAGATTGGTGGATTAAATCCTCCATGTTTGCTATGTGTTGGACCTTTCGCAGCCAATCAGAGACAGAGGGGGGAGAAGGTTGAAGCCATTTAGCGGGTATGCAGAGCCTTGCAGCATTGATAAGGTGCAATATTATTGAATCTTTGTAAATAGAATTAGGTAAGGTTGAATGATGCAACAAGTATTGTTGGGCGGTAAGATCTGGTGTAAATGTAGTAATCTCAGTTATCAGTTTGTGGATCATTTCCCAGAAGGGTCTGATGTCACTACATTCCCACCATATATGGAGTAATGTTCCGGGAGCAGATTTGCAGCGCCAGCATAGAGAGGATACATTCGGGTTAAACTTATTAACAATATGAGGGGTCCTGTACCATCTTGAATACAATTTGTATCCGTTTTCCTGGGTCAGTACGTTCAAAGAACCTTTATGTAACCTTCGAAAGATAGTTTCCCATTGATCTGTTGAAATGGATATTTTTAAGTCCTCCTCCCATTTTAGATTTGCGGTGTCTGTTTTTAAATCAAAACCTGAATATAATAAAGTGTGCAACGTGGAGATTAAATGTTTTTGGGGAGCTGTTTTAAGACATAAATGTTCAAAAGGAGTCTTTGGTCTTTGCCAATTATAGCACGAGTTGGGTTTATTCACGAACTTTGTAATAATTGCAAAGTCACGTTGGAAGACATTAGTACAGGGGTTGTTAGTAATGAAGGAATCATAAGTAATATTGGAGCCTTGTTTGAAAAGTAAATTGACTCTCGACACTTCCGTTAGACGTGGAACAGAAGGGATAGTGGTAGACAAATCCAGAGGTATGTCTGGATTGTGGAATAAAGGGGTCATGGGGCCATATACAGATGAAATATCAAATTTTTTACAGAGGGAACCAAAATGTTTTAATGTGTTTCCAGTAACTGGGTGAGATTTGACTTTTTGTGGGATTTTACGGGGGTGAATCCAAGGTAGGTTTGTCAAGGGGAGATGACATGTGTACAATGATTCCTCTAGAGTAATCCAGTCTTTAATGTCAGCATGAAGATGCCAATCAACAATACGGGTCATGTGGCATGCCCAGTAATATTTTTGCAGATCTGGTAGTCCTATTCCACCCATTAGTTTTGGGATAATAAGTTTATCCCATTTGATCCTAGGCTGCCTCATATTCCAGATAAATTTCAGACACAGTTGTTTAAAGTTCCTGAAAAAAAGAGCAGGGAATCTTGACTGGGATCATTTGCAGCAGATACAACATCCTTGGGAGGATGTTCATTTTGAGTATATCTGATCTCCCAAACCAAGAGAAAAAACCTGAACCCCATTTGAGCAGGTCGTTTTTGATAGTATTAAACAGGGGTATAAAATTTTTGTCATACAAATTTTTCACGTCAGATGTTAATTTAATTCCTAGGTATGTTAAACAGTCCTCCTCCCAACCAAAAGGGAAATTTTGCTTGCAGAGGGAGACTGTAGATACAGGTAATGAAACATTTAAGGCTTTTGATTTTGAGAAGTTAATTTTCATATTAGAAATACTGTGAAACAGGGAGAAGTCCTTTAGCAAATTGGGAATCGTAGTGATAGGGTTGGAAAGGAACAAAAGGATGTCGTCAGCAAGCCCTGCTAATTTATAGGTCTTTTCTTTAACAGTAACACCCATAATATCTTTATTTGCTCTCAATTTACACAAAAACGGTTCCAAGATGAGCACAAACATTATTGGTGACAGTGGGCATCCCTGTCTCGTGCCGTTCGAAACAGATAAAGCCTCCGACAGCCCGCCATTAACTTTAACTCTGGCCGTGGGTGATGTGTACAATAATTGAATAAATTGAAGCAGACGTTCTTGTAAGCCTAGAGCTTTCAAAGTCTCATACATGTAATCCCATGCTATCCTGTCGAAGGCTTTCTCTGCATCGAGGGACAACAAAAATCCCGGTGATTTAGTGTTCTGAAGCCAAGATTGAATAAGAATTGCTTTCGTAGTATTGTCCCTCGCCTCCCTGCCGGGTACAAATGTCACTTAATCCAAGGAAATAAGACTAGGTAATAGGGGTAATAGGCGATTGGCTATAATTTTTGCGTACAATTTAATATCCACATTCAATAGTGATATAGGTCTATAATTGGAGACTAATGTCACATCCTTATCTGGTTTAGGTATCACAGCTATATGAGCTACTAATAGATTTTTGGTAATAGTTGGGGGAGCAGGAACAGAATTGAAAGCTTTTAAAAAAATGTGGGATAATCACCTCCTGGAAAGTTTTATAGTAATTAACAGTGAGTCCGTCCGGTCCCGGGCATTTGCCTGTATTAAGCTGTTAATTAAGGGCAGATAAGGTCTCAGATAGATCTATAGGTTTCTCCAGATCTCTAGCTACCTCCGTATTGATAGGTTTAGGACTGTATGATTTCAGAAAATCAGAAATCAAGTCTTTTTTATCAGGCGGGTTTTTCGAAGGCGTAATAGTGGGCAAATTGTATAGTTTTGAATAACATTTTTGGAATTGGTTCGCTATATCAGAGGAATCAGTATATGACTTCCCAGCAGAATCAGAAATAGAATATATGTTATTATGTTTTCTCAAAGTATTCGAATTAAGAGAGTTAGCCAGAAGTTTACCGCTCTTATTGCCAAATTCATAAAAGATTTTTCGTGATAGATTCAAGTTGCGTTTTATTTTATTTTCCAGCAATAAAAGAAGCTCTTCCCTAACCATTGAAAGTTCTAAAAGAGTATCCTTAGCTAAAGATTGCTTGTGTTGTTTTTCCAAGCAATTGATTCGGTCCGTAAGATTTTCAATGCAAGTCTGTCTCAATTTATTTCTTCTAGCAGCCAGAGAGATCAATTCTCCTCTGAGCACACACTTGTGGGCCGACCATATGTTCAGAGGATGAATATCCTCCGACTCTTTTGGGGATAATAGGTTTTTCTTTGAAGGTTAAAGACATAGTTATTGGGTTATGGTCAGAAATTACCATTGGTTCCACTGTGGCATTCAACAGGGAATCCAGGTCATTTTGAGAGATCAGAAGATAGTCAAGTCTCGAATAAGTATTATGGGGAGCTGAATAGAATGTAAAATCTTTAGAGCTAGGGTACAAAGTGCGCCATGTATCATGTAGTGACAATTTATGTAAAGAATTTGTAATCACTTTCAAAAGACTTGTACGACATTTTTAAAGATCCAGAGGAGGTGTCCAATAGAGGGTTAAGTGCTAAGTTAAAATCCCCCCCCAACAATGAGCATGCCGGTCGCAAAAGATTCAAGTGTTTCTAACGTTTGCACAAAGAATGGGGCATGTAACCTGTTAGGTGCATACATATTGGCAATTGTGACAGGTTTGTTGTAAAGAGAACCCTTGAGAAATAGAAATCTGCCCTCACTATCAATTTTGGTATCCTGCAATTTAAAAGGACAACATTTAGAAATCAAAATTGAGACCCCTCTTGTTATAGAGTCTGAGTTGGTAGCATTAAAAATGTGAGGAAACCTTTTATCTTTAAATGTTGGGATATTATTCGTTTTAAAGTGAGTCTCTTGAATTAAAGTAATGTCAGCTTTCGACTTTCTAAGCATCATTAATACATTTTGATCTCTTTTCGGGCACATTAAGGCCTTTTACATTTAGGGAATAAAATATAACCTTCCGTAGTTGGTCTGATAAGACTTTATCAGGAGAAGCCATTGTTTTAGGTTGGTGGGAAGTATAGGGAAAAATTCTTTAAAAATAATAAAAAAAAAAAAAGGGGGGGGTGATTAAGCTAGTTATCGAGTATAAAAACTCGAGAACGACCACCAAATCAAAGAGATATATTTAAAAACGAGAAATAGAGAAGAAAAAAAAAAAAAAAACGAAAAAAAAAAGACAAAATTGATCTAGGTAATAACTAAAAAACTAACAAGAAACTACCCTTTAGGGAAGTAAAAACAATGAGAAATATAGAGGACCTCCCTCGCCACAAACCCCGGTGGGGTGAGGATAGAGAGTACCGCTATGTGGGGGTTGGAATGAGACTGAACCCAGACAGACAGCAGGACTGTCAAACTGCCCTTCGCTATAGACCTGCATCATAACGTGTGTGCTGCGGTTGGGGCGCCTTTAAGATAATGGCAATTATTATACATTTTCTTTCCTTCTTAAAAAGAAAGAAAAAAAAAAAAAAGACAGGGATATATACAATCCAATATAAACATTTATAAACGGGGCATAGTAGTTAGTATTCTTGCAACAACATCTTGTACCCACCGGGATATATTTAGATACATCGTAGAAATAACACTATTATGGGCCAGATTCAGGTAGATCAGAGCATCTTTGCTCTGGAGTAACGCTTCTCATTTACGTTACTCTGCCGAAATTTTAGGAGCAAGTGCTGTTATTCATGAAGCACTTGCTCCTAAAGTTGCGGCAGCGCATCGCAAATGAGCCGGCGGTATTCAAATTGGGCGGGTACGGGGCGTGTAGTATTCAAACTAAGCGCGATCCCGCGGCGAATGTACTGCGCATGCGTCGAGTGTCAATGCATCCCAGTGCGCATGCTCCAAATTCTGTCAGTGAACGTCAATGACGTCACATCCCCATTCATGAATGTTTTACGCAAGCGACGCGATTTGGTTTTTTTCCGACGCGATGACGACGCCTATACTTAACATAGGATAATCCATTAGGGGGCTGCTTTATCTACACGCCGCGTATCGCTTCCGGAAACGTCGTAAAGTCACTGCGTCGCGCCCGAAAATGATCGTGAATTGCCAATTCCCGCTCATTAACATATTTTTTGAGCGTAAATCGGCGGGAACGCCCCCAGCGCCATTTTTAAGTTGAAGTAACGATGCGATGGTGAAATTCATTTACGCTGCTCGCATCGGAACTCCAACCCGGCGTTTCTTGTTTTCTGGTTACAGAAAACAAAAACGCCGGCTTAAAGTGACAGTTAGGCTGGCGGATCCATTGATCCGCCAGCCTAACTCTACCTGAATCTGGCCCATAGGGCCAGATTCAGGTAGAGTTAGGCTGGAGTATCAGTGATACTCCAGCCTAACTGTCACTTTAAGCCGGCATTTCTGTTTTATGTAACCAGAAAACAAGGAACGCCGGGTTGGAGTTCCGATGCGATCGGCGTAATTGAATTTCGCCATCGCATCGCAACTTTAATTTAAAAATGGCGCCGGGGCGTTCCCGCCGATTTACGCCGAAAAAATATGTTAATCAGCGGGAATCAGCAATTCACGATCGTATTCGGGCGCGACGCAGTGACTTTCCGACGTTTCCGTAAGCGATACGCGGCGTAAAGATAAAGCAGCCCCCTAGTGGAGTATCCTATGTTAAGTATAGCCGTCGTCATCGGGTCGCTTGCGTAAAACGTCCATGAATGGGGATTTGACGTCATTGACGTTCACTGACAGAATTTGGAGCATGCGCACTGGGATGCATTGACAGTCGATGCATGCGCAGTAGGTTCGCCGCGGGATCGCGCTTAGTTTAAATAATACACCCCCCGTACCCGCCCAATTTGAATTCCGCCGGCTCATTTGCGATGCGCTGCCGCAACTTTAGGAGCAAGTGCTTCATGAATAACAGCACTTGCTCCTAAAATTTTGCCAGAGTAACGGAAATGAGAAACGTTACTCCAGAGCAAAGATGCTCCCATCTACCTGAATCTGGCCCATAGCAGAGTATTTGGCCAGGACATTAAGACACATCGTAGTTATACACTAGGTTAATATAGAGAACACAAATGTCAAAGGCAGCATCTCCTAATGCTTCACAAGAGAAAATAGGCAGGGAGAGCAATAGAGACATTCCAAAACAGGTAAGACCTCAATTTTCCCGTCTAGATTTCCTGTAGCGTGTTGAGCTGGGTGAGTGGGGATCGAAGGACTGACCCTTTGAGGAGACGGGTATCTTTTCTGCAGATAGAGAACGACGTCGTCTGAATCTGGTTGGGATCGCATCCATCGCATATTCTCGTGCAATGTCTTTTCTGTTAGATTTAAATCTGAAGTCCGCGTACCATTCGGGTATATCCATGTAAGGGATATCCATCGCCTGCAGAAGGGATGTAGATCCTCAGGCACCCTCAATACAGCTAATCTGTGGATGCGCTCCATCTTAACCGCAGACATGGGGGGGCGGCCCATAAGATTATTAAAAAATACCAATGACTACAGGTGTAAGCTTGTCATTTTCCACTGTTTCTGGTAGACCCCGGACTCTCAAATTATGCCGTCTGCTTCTGTTCTCCAATTTCTCCACCTGACGGTGGAGGTCTCTCAGGTGGAGTGTATGAGTGTCCACTTTGTTATTTACATGGCGCAATGCAGTGGCTTGTTGCGCAGTTGTTTTTTCCACTTCCACTACCCGCGCTGTAACTGCGCGTACCTCAACGCTCAGTTCAGCAATGGCCGCTGCCAATGTCGTTTTTATGTCTGCTGCAACAGAGTGTAGGTCACCCAGACTGGGTCTTTGTGTCATGTGAAGAAATGTCCCGACATTGTGACCTTCAATTAGGGGTAATACACCCTCGGCATTAACTTGTGCGGGTAGTGCTCCCACCGGGTCCTCCATCATTACAGTCAGTGTATCTCCTGAGCGATATTACAAGGGGCTGTGGTTATGTAAATTTTTTTTGGTATTTGTCTAAAGTCGCTCAAAACGTGCCCGGGTATATTCGGATCCCTGGTACAGTCTTTTTGTCCAAGAATATAGCTTACCGGCGCTCCTTTCAGCTAATTTAGGTCCGTAGCAGCGGGAGCTATCAAATCAGGCAGCCATCCTCGGTCCCGGCTAGACCACGTCCCCCGGACAGGCGTTTTTAACCACTTGAGACCCGAGCCTGTTTTTCAGATTCGGTGTTTACGAGACTAAAACAGTTTTTTTTGCTAGAAAATTACTTAAAACCCCCAAACATTATATATATATTTTTTTCTAACACCCTAGAGAATAAAATGGCAGTCATTGCAATACTTTTTTTCACACCGTATTTGCGCAGCGGTCTTACAAGCGCACTTTTTTTGGAAAAAAATCACTTTCTTGAATTAAAAAATAAGACAACAATAAATTTGGCCGAATTTTTTTATATATTGTGAAAGATAATGTTACGCCAAGTAAAATGATACCCAACATGTCACGCTTAAAAATTGCGCCCGCTCGTGGCATGGCGTCAAACTTTTACCCTTAAAAATCTCGATAGGCGATGTTTAAAAAATTCTACAGGTTGCATTTTTTTAGATACAGAGGAGGTCTAGGGCTAGAATTATTGCTCTCGCTCTAACGATCGCGGCGATACCTCACTTGTGCGGATTGAACACCGTTTTCATATGCGGGCGATACTCGCATATGCGTTCGCTTCTGCACGCGAGCTCGTCGGGATGGGGCGTTTTAAAAAAAAAAAATTTTGTTTTCTTATTTGTTTTAATTTATTTTTACATTTTTTACACTGAAGTAAAAAATAAAAAAATTGATCACTTTTATTCCTATTACAAGGAATGTATGAGATCTGGGGTCAAAAAGACCTCACACCTCATATTTAGACTTAAATGCAAAAGAAAAAAAAAAGTAAAGAAAAAATATGTCTCTTTAAGACGCTGTGCGGGACTGACGTTTTGACGTCACTTCCGCCCAGCAGAGGTATGGGGACGGCTGAGGGACATTTTTCTCTCAGTCGCATCCCCGGATAGACGACGAGCAGACCCGATCGCCTCCGCCGCTACCGACGGCAACGGTAAGCGGCGGAGGGCGCGTGAGAGCGGCGGGAGGGGGGGACACCCTCTCCCACCACCGATAACGGCGATCTCGCGGCGAATCCGCCGCGGAGACCGCCATTATCGTGTAGAGATCCGCCCCATGAAGAGATGGATATCTTGGATGTGGCAGCAGCTGCTGCCGTTACCAAGATATCCATCTTTAAAAAAATGACGTATTTTGACGATGGGGTGGATCTGAAGTGGTTAAGCAGCAAAAAACGCCCAGAAAAGTGGCTGTAAAAACGCCAGTGGAAATTAAGCCTTAAGGTACTAGCTGACAAACCTTTTCCATTCTTTCATGGAGAAATTCCAGAACAGAAAGGTCCTCCTGTGGAAAATACATTTTTTGAAACACACCAGGAATTAAAGCATTTCCAAGAGGAGGAGGGCCTTGTGACCTTCTTCCTCCTATTTACCAGGGTACAAATTAAACTTTTAGACAAACCCTTACTCCTCAGGATTTGCTCCTCAGTAACCAAGCTGCCAGCCTGAGATGACCTACATCGGGATTGTAGAAGGGGACCCCGAGTCAGCAGGTCCCTTCAGAGCGGAAGCAACCAATGGGGCTCTACCGCAAACTTTAGCAGGACTGAGAATCAAGTCCTCTTGGGCCAATACAGGGCTACTAGGATTATTGTATTTTTTTTCCTCGTAGATACTTGAGAACTAGAGGGATCATTTGCACAGGGGGTAAAGCGTAGCATAAGCGAAAGGTCCAACGCTGAACCAGTGCTTCCAGACCTACCGCTTGGTCCTGCCTGCTCAGAGAAAAGGGGCCAGTACTTTTGCATTTGTCTGTGATGCAAAAAGATTTACCTGGGGAGACCCCCATCTGTCTACTACCGTCTAAAAAACATCCGGACTTAAGCAGAAGAAGGGTGATAGAGTCCGAATGGAGCCCAAGAAGTTCACTATCTGGTTTAGGTTGACTTTCAGATGCACTGCTGTTAAGGATGCTAGGTTGTCATCCATGCAGGTCAGAGTCTGTAGGGCAAAATCTAGAAGGCATCTGCTTCTTGTGCCCCCTTGTTTCAAGATATATGCCACTGCCGTGGCATTGTCTGACAACACCTGGTTATGTTGGCCCCCGATTATCTGTCTAAAGGCCCACAGTCCCAGGAAATTGGCCTTCAGTTCCCTCCAGTTGGAAGACCTGCTGGATTCCTCCACCAACTCAGAAACCTTGGGCCATCTGGCTTTCGAAAATGCTCACCCTACCCCTAAGACCTTGCATCTGTTAAGATTTTTACCATCAAAAGAAAGCTCTATTTGTGTGTGGGGGGGGGGGGGGGGGGGATTGGGTACAGTGTTGTATGACCACGCAATTGTCGTTCAAAGAGTGAGAGCGCTGAAAGCTGAAAATTGGTCTGGGCAGGAGGGGGATTTAAGTTCCCATTAAACAAGTGGTTAAATCATTTGTTTTTTCCTGTCTGTATATGAAAATTTTAAATTGTAACTACAGGATTAAAATATGTAGCGAGTTAGTCACCATTTTTACATCTATAAATGTCAGTGGGTACTGTTAGATATTAGAGACTATTTTCCCTACAGCTGAGTTTTCTGCACATCTATTGCAACCAGATAATTTCCAAATGTTGGAGTCCAATGCAGGAAAACTGTATTTTCTGCCTTTGAGCCATGCTCGATGTGTACGATTGCATTGCGACTCACTGTTTAAGGCATGCAGAGAAGAGAAGAGTTGTAAACCCACTACTGAGAGTTGCAAACCCAATAGACTATGGGCCAGATTCATGAAAGGTTACGCTGGCGGATCGAGTGATCCGCCAGCCTAACTGTGGCTTTGAGCCGGCGTTTCTGTTTTCTGTAACCAGAAAACAAGAAACGCCGGGTTGAAGGTCCGATGCGATGAGCGTAACTGAGTTTCGCCATCGCATCGTTACTTCAACTTAAAAATGGCGCCGGGGGCGTTCCCGCCGATTTACGCTCAAAAAATATGTTAATGAGCGGAAATCGGCAATTCACGATCGAAATCCGGCGCGACGCAATGACGATACGACGTTTCCGGACGGGATACGCGGCGCATAGATATACCTACATGGGGTAGGAGTATCCTATGTTAGGTATAGGCGTCGTCATCGCGTCGGGAAAAAAAAAAAAAAACGTCGCTTGCGTAAAACGGTCATGAATGGGAATGTGACGTCATTGACGTTCATTCACAGATTTTGGAGCATGCGCACGGGGATGTTTTGACACTCGACGCATGCGCAGTACGTTGGCGGCGGGATCGCGCGTAGTTAGCATACTACACGCCCCGTACCCGCGACATTTGAATTCCGCCGGCTCATTTGCGATGCGCTGCCGCAACTTTAGGAGCAAGTGCTTCGTGAATGACAGCACTTGCTCCTAAAAATTCGGCAGCGCAACGCAAATAAGAAGCGTTACTCCAGAGCAAAGATGCTCTGGAATACGTGAATCTGGCCCTATATGGAGAACCAGTACACCTATCAACATATACAGTATGTTTACAAACTATAGATTGAGTGAGTGTTTTTTTTAAACATTAACACATACAGTATGTATACGTTTTTTTTTTTTTAATAAAGGGCCAACATCAAAAAAAAAAAAACACACACAACCAACAGGTATGAAATGCACACAGGTAGTGTTAGAGCTTAACTGGTCCCTCCCACCACTCAACATTCCTAATGGTCTATAACTATGCTGAGTTTTCTCACTTGGCAATAGCAATTTGTGGCAGGCATGAAGAGGCTTGCTAAGAAAGTTCTAAAGCTCCGCTTGTCAAAACAGCCCAACATTCAGGGGACTGAAAGCTGCTAGGTGCTTTAAACTGTGGTCTTTTTCACATGTATGATCGAAGCACTAAATGGCTACCTACCATCATCCTCCTACATACTTACTTTTCAAATAGTAATCGTTTGTAAAATACAAAGTTTAGATTGACTAAGTTTCTAAAAACAATCCACCCGTTTCTTATTTTTTACAGATCTGTTTTACAGAGTCTTAGAACTATTAATAAAATGTGGACCGCACTGTTTGGTTAAGAAGAGTATACATGCATAGAGTTCCTAACTCACCCGTATTAATCCCTGACATGTAGAAAAGGGAAGCCCCACTAAGCTTGTGCCGTTGACACATATTACATGATCTCCAATGCTCAGCTCTCCACTGCGCTCTGCTGGTCCTCCATGCATAAGATTTGCAATGACAACGGTAGGAAGTAGAGATCCCCAACCGGATTCCACAATAGTCACACCTAGCACTTCTCCTTGTTGTTTCTGAATAAAAACCTATGGATTACACAAAAAAGTAAGATGTTTGATGTAGAGTTATTTTGGGAAGGCAGGATGCTACAAACTTGTTCAGCTCTGGTAATACAAACATTTCTATACTTTTAACATGCCAGCCAACAAGTCACTTCAACTACTAAAAGGAAAGGAGGCAGCTTCCAAATATACACCAAATACACAAAGCAATATTTTGCTATAAAGTGTACTGCATGCGGTATTTAAAATTTTCCATGTAATATACTGTATGCTTAAATATAGTTCTCTTTTTAGCCAATTCTTTTTCATCCATGGGTCATATCAACTTTTACATATTTTGTATGTAAAAGTAATTTCATAAAGATTATTACATTTGGCTTCTAAGCATACATATCACAAGCCTGGTGCTATTAAAGCATTTCTATGAAATAGGATTTTGTCAACTGAACATTGTAAAGTAAAACACGGAGGGGGGATAAAAAAAAGCGCAAACAAGCTAACTTATGCTTAGCGCTTCAGACAAGTGATATGTGATGGGTAGGCACTACACCTGGGACAAATCATGTGATCAAAACAGAACATGAAATATACATGTAGTGGTGACTATCACAAATGATAATAGGTGCAACCTAAACAATCAGTACAATGTGTGACGTCCTATTCGTCAAGTGTATCCATGTGCATTCATGTGCTGCATGTGAATAAGACAATGAATAGGTAGGTAGACAGTCTCTTAGATGGCAAGATGATGTATGGGATGATGGACGGGTGAGTATCTTCTCTCTAATAATGATATAGTGGGAGATATCCACAGAGGTGATGCAGTTCCCTTACCTTGAGGGTGCTATATGTAAGCATATAGTATAATCTTCCAGGATCGAGGCTCCGACTTATTCCAGATGGATTCCTTCTTTCTGCCAAGTGCTGCTGGGATGATCCAGGCTCAGTAATCCACACAGAGGGATGCAGTATGGAAAAAAAAGAGGGAAAAAGGAACGGATGCCTCCAATGGTGTAGTAGGTGAAAACAAGATGATTTTAATAGAAATGTAACGTTGGTACAGTAGTACATAAAAACAGCAGATTGCGGCAATGGAGCGATCGTTACGCCGCCTGGTGTTTGTTGGCCTCCGGCGTTACGTCACGGGTCACGTGGCTTCATCAGGCCCCTGATGAAGCCACGTGACCCGTGACGTAACGCCGTAGGGAGTTGTGACCACGTGACATCCAGACCAGCCGGAGACCAACAAACACCAGGTGGTGTAACGATCGCTCCGTTGCCGCAATATGCTGTTTTTATGTACTACTGTACCAACGTTACATTTCTATTAAAATCATCTTGTTTTCACCTACTACACCATTGGAGGCATCCGTTCCTTTTTCCCTCTTTTTTTTTCCATACTGCATCCCCCTGTGTGGATTACTGAGCCTGGATCATCCCAGCAGCACTTGGCAGAAAGAAGGAATCCATCTGGAATAAGTCGGAGCCTGGATCCTGGAAGATTATACTATATGCTTACATATAGCACCCTCAAGGTAAGGGAACTGCATCACCTCTGTGGATATCTCCCACTATATCATTATTAGAGAGAAGATACTCACCCGTCCATCATCCCATACATCATCTTGCCATATAAGAGACTGTCTACCTACCTATTCATTGTCTTATTCACATGCAGCACATGGATACACTTGACAAATAAGACGTCACACATTGTACTGATTGTTTAGGTTGCACCTATTATACATGCAGTGGTGACTATCACAAATGATATTTCATGTTCTGTTTTGATCACATGATTTGTCCCAGGTGTAGTGCCTACCCATCACATATCACTTGTCTGAAGCGCTAATCATTATTATTTACTTTCTATTTTTTGTGTATTTGTGAACACTTTGGATTTAGCAGCCTTTGACTCACTGATATCATCCTAGCACTTCACCTGTATACTCACAGTAGCGCATTAGATACCTTTCACTTATTAAGCTAACTTATGCAACTTGACAGTACTGCAAGTGCCCCTTCAAACTGATGTGTGTTAGATGTGTTTCCATTGATTTATAATGGAAGGTGCCTTTTTGGTGTGCTTTTTAAAAACTCACCAAAGATACAGCATATAAGACTTTTCAAATCGCAGTGCACCTGTAGTGTCAATAGTTACACAGAATTGAATAGGAAATAGTTTTCATGTGCTTTTGTTGCCATGGAAAAGTGCAACAAAAGTGCACTAGTGTGAAAGGGGCCTAACAGAAAATATAAAGGCCCGGATTCACAAAGCAACTTACGCCGACGTAACTCACCTTTTCCCGGCGAAGCGTAAATATGCGCCCGGCGTATGTGTGCGCCAGAGTCACAAACCAAGATACGCCTAAAAATAGGCCATCCTACCCCGATGTATCTTACTTACGCCGGCGTTGCGTGGGCGCAAATATAGTCTGGAAGTATGTTGCTTCTCCCATTGATTAGGCATTCACATATGCAAATGAGGGAAATACGGCGATTCACAAACGTACTTGTGCCCGGTGCATGATATACGCGGTTTGCGTAAGTTTTACGTCCGGCGTAAAGATATTCCCCATAGATGAGGCACAACCCATGCAAAGGTATGGACCAGGGAACATAAGCCTACGTATTGTATGTTGGACGTCTGTAAATATGGGCCGACGTGGGTCTGGCTGGGCGTAGGTTACGTTAACGGCGTACACAGTGATCCGGCGTATCTTAGGCAGTTGTTCCGACGTGGTTGTGCGCATGCGCATGGGGATATGTCCATGTCTCGACGCATGCGCAGTTCGTTTTAAGTACTTGTCTGGAGCCCGGCCCATCATTTGCATGGGGTCACGCTTCATTAGCATGGATCACGCCCACTTCCACTTGCGCCAGCCTGCGCCTTCGAAATGTAAATATGCGCCTTTCTCTGTGAATCCGGGCCAAAATATTTTGCATTGATTATCTAAACTTTTCTTTTTTTTTTAACAGGGAAAAGTTTATTAGACAAATCAGCATTGCATTACAAAGTGAATCACATTAAATACATTGATGTACAAATCCAGTAACAGGAGCGTAAAAAGCCATCTAAACAACTTTAGGCTATATAAAATCAAACTAAAAGTTCAAAAAGTCAGATAACAAGAATCCAACAAGTGTGAATTTCACATATTTTCCTTAAAGCGGATGGCCTATTAAAAAAACAATATTAAAAGCCAGCAGCTACAAATACTGTAGCTGCTGACTTAATATTAGTACACCTGTCCTGGAGTCCAGCGGCGTCTGCAGCAGAGGACGAGCATTCGCTCGTCTCTATGCTGCTCTCCCCTCTATCCACGGTGAGGGAACCAGGAAGTGAATCGCTCCGGCTTCACGGCCCGGTTCCCTATGGCGCATGCGTGAGTCGCGCTGCGCCCTCCGATTGGCTCCCACTGTGTGCTGGGAGCCGAGAGTTCCCAGCACACAACGGTGGGGGGGTTGACGGGAAGCTAGGAAAACCCGTCTTTTGCCCGACTCTGTTGTGGCCGAAAGTGGGTGCAAATACCTGTCACTATCTGCACCCCCCTCCCCCCTGAAAGGTGTCAAATGTGACACTGGGGGGGGGGGGGTTCCGATCAGCGCGACTCCACTTTAGGGTGGAGATCCGCTTTAAGGCAATTGTAGCCGTACAGTATTAGGGCTCGTTCACACTATACATGCATAAAAACGGATGGGAACTGATGGGAAAACAGTGCAGATTTCAAATGCAGACATCAGTTTCAGTGAATTTTTTTTCCTTTCAATACATTTTTATTGAGTTTATGGATAAGGTTACAGCAAGTACATAAGTGTCAGAAATTACAATAGCCCCAAGGGGCGACGCACACAATTTTACAAACAAAGCAAAGAATATAATGAAAACAATAATAACCTATAATGGAGAGGCAATTCAAATATTATGACTGCCTGGAAAACAGTCTGATTGGGATATATTAGAGCTCTCACAAATGTGGAGCCTCATTACCTTGTAGAAAAAGCCCGGACCCAAGGGCAATCCGGAACCCACACCCTCAGCACCCCTCTTGGGAACATGCTGCGCCAAGAGCAAGGTCCCCGACTCCCCCAGCCCCCGTCCCGATCCCATACTACCCTTATGGATGTGGGTAAGAAAGATATATTATTGTAAGGGTCACACAAGGAATACCCCCCCCCCAAAAAAAAAATAACTATTTGAAAATAGAAACCATGCAACAATCGCTTATGTAGATTGTTAAAAATACAAAAACAAACAGGGATAGTAAGAGAGGCAAAGAAAGAAGGAAAGGAGAGGAAGAAGGGGTAAGGGGACGAGGGGAAGCATAGTGTCTAACTCCAATCAAAAATTCAGTCAAACGCCATTAGGTTCAGGGGCAAGGTGAATACCAACATATTTAGCCCAAGGAGCCCAAATCTCATGGAACATCACATCACGGTGGTATTAGCCAGTATGCTGGATAATTTTTCTTGAGTCATGATCCATGAGATTTTCTTTTTAACAACCGAAATGAGCGGCTTGGGCTGTTTCGAAGATTTGGCAATGGCAATTTTGGTGCCAAGTAAAATAAAGTGGATCAGCTTTTGTGTAGTTCTAGAAAGCTGTGGGATATGGGCATTCAATAAGGCTACATCGGGGGACCTTGGGATCCGACATCTGGTCACTCCGTAAATCATGTTGAAGATGATTCTCCAGAAGGAGCGCATCCTGGGGCACTCCCACCAGATGTGGGCCATGGTCCCCCGAAGCTGGCAACCCCTAAAGCAAAGGGGATCTGCATCAGGAAACATGGCGGCCAATCTGGAGGGAGTGAGATACCATCTGGTAATGACTTTAACGCTTGCCTCCACTAAGGAGACACTTTGAATGCCCCGGAATGATCTGGAGACGGCTTTGTGCCAAGTCTCCAAGCTAATGCTGCTCTGAAAGTCAGACTCCCAAGCCTCCATATAAGATGTTTTATCTGTGGGGTGAGTGAGGGCCGAGTAGACCACCGAAATGCCCCCCCTCCGCTCCATGGCTTGTCCGCACCAGATCTCATATGAAGTGAAATTAGGGGGTAGGGGTTTGGACTTCCAGATACTATGTAGAAATTTTGAAATTTGTCTAAAGTGGACCTTCTCGGAATCAGGAAGTTTCAAAGTGTGAATACAGTAATCTAGGGAGATGGGACCATTAGAAGTAAAATATTGACCTATCCGAAACAGCCCCTTGTCTAGCCACCACTTAAACTCTGTGGTTCGTAAGCCTAGTGGAAAGTCTGGGTTATTAAAAATGTGTGCGAGAGGACGAGCAGTAGATGTTAGGCAGGGATTGCGTCTGAGGTAGTCCCACATGACAAAAGACTGAGACAACACTGGGGCAAGGATGGGTGGGCGGGACTTGGTGGGGGACCATAGGAGATAGTCTAGACAAATAGTGGGGACAGCTTGCTTCTCAATATTGACCCAATCCGGTTTATCGAATCTGGAGTATAGAGTGGAAAATTTCACCAATCTAGCTGAGAGATAGTATTTGTGAAGGTCGGGCAATCCCAGACCCCCCTTGCTTCTGTGGCGAAAAAGTGTTTCCTGCGGAATTCGATACCCCGATGTACCCCAAATAAACTCAAGTAATTTACTCTGAAAAGATTTTAGATGATTTCTCCTGAGTGGGATTGGAAAGGAGCGAAATAAGTATAGCATTCTCGGGAGCAGGGTCATTTTAATTGAGTTGATCCTTCGCAGCCAAGAGAGGTTATATTTGGACCACATAATAAGATCAGCCTCCAGTTTGTTATAGATAGGGGGGTAGTTAAGGTCATATACAGTCTCTATCCTAGCCGATAGGTGACACTCCAGACAAATTTAAAGGATTGTTTAAGGTCTGACATCATTTGAGGGGGTAGAGAGACGTTAAGTGCCTGCGATTTGGAGAAGTTGACCGATAGGCCTGATATTTTAGCAAAATTGTCAAGAGTGCGGCATAGGTTGGGAAGAGTGGAGATGGGGGAGGTCAAGAATAGCAGGATGTCGTCCGCGAAGAGGGCACATTTGTGGTTCTGTTCCCCGCATTGGACTCCTGATATATTAGGGTGCTGTCGTATAGCAATTGCCAGAGTCTCGATTGCAATGGCGAAAATTAGTGGAGATAAAGAACCCAGCCCCAAATCGCCAGCGCTGTAGTACATTGAAGATATAGGGCCAGGACACAGAGTCAAAGGCCTTCTGGAGGTCCAGTGACAAAAAGAGTCCAATTGGTTTGTAAAATCGATACCAGGTCTATTGCTCGTCTAATTTGGTCTGGGCCTTGTCTGCTGGGTATAAAGCCTACTTGGTCTTTATGTACATATTGCCCGATGAACCCTGCCATTCTATTGGCTAGAATTGTAGTGAGGACCTTAAGATCATTGTTGATAAGGGAAATCGGGCGATAATTATTGACATCTTCTGGATTTTTGTCTGGTTTGGGAATCACCGTGATGAAGGCTGTGTTAATCTGGGAATCAAAGGGGTCGCCTTTGGCTTTAGAATTGAAAAATCTGACCAGATGTGGCGTTGGTATGTCCAAAAAAGTTTTGTAATAAGGAATAGGTAGTCCATCCGGCCCCGGGGCCGACCCACTACGGAGACCTTTGACTACTTCCATCACCTCATTCTCTGTGATTGGGGAATCCATTATGTCTCTGTGGGCTGTTGACAGGGAAGGGATAGGATGTCCCTCTAGAAATCGTGAGGTTAAGTCAGCAGTAGGTAGGGTGGTGGAATCATATAGGCGTGAGAAGAAACCTTGAAAAGCTTCTAATATCCTGGTCGGCTTGGTCGTAGGAGGGTGCCCCCCTATTTTGATTTTGGGCATGGAAAGGAGCTTGGATTTAGGGGTGAGTTTAGACGCAAGGAGGGGGCTGAATTTGTCTGCCTGGGTGTGGAATTTGTGTTTACTCCACCTGATCGATTTCTCTGCCCGGGTCGTGAGAGCGAGGTTAAGAGCTAACCTGGCATTGTCAAGTTGGTTTGTGGGGATTCCGGAAGGGTCCTTTTTATGCAAAGCCTTAAGGGAAATATATTCAGTTTCCAATTTGTCTATTTTAACTTTTCTTTCCCGCTTTACTTGCGTGATGATCTGAATGAGTCTACCCCTGACGAAGGCTTTGTGGGCAGCCCACAGCGTTTCAGCGGAAACTTCCCCTGTGTCATTAAGCGTAAAGTATTCCGTCAGGGCTTTTCCTATCTCCGTGACTCTGGCTGGGTCAGAGAGCAAAGACTCGTTCAGTCTCCAAAACGTGCGTGTCCATCCCAGAAGCCACCACTTAAGAGATATGATCCCTAAGAAATGGTCGGATAATGCAGAATCCCTGATAGAGGCAGAAAGGACTGCCGGGAGAATGGTATAAGGGGTGAGGATGTGATTTATGCGAGCATATGTAAGGTGAGGATGAGAAAAATGAGTGTAATCTCTCTTAGAGGGGTTGAGCTCTCTCCACGTGTCTGCAAGGCCATATTCGTGAAGAATTTTTGCAATTTTAAGGCTCTCTCTTGTGGGACGTATCAATCTAGACCCTGGCGGTTTAGTTTTGTCCAAGCCCTTATCCAGAGCTGTATTAGAGTCTCCTCCGAAAACAATGGTGCCCTCTAATTCGGGAGATAGGGTGTTAAGCATTGAGTCGAAAAATTTAGCCTGTCCCCTGTTAGGTGCATAATATGAAACTAGAGAGAATAATTGGTCCTCCACCTTGCCTATCACCATGATAAATCTCCCGTCAGTATCAATAATATCAGATATTTTGACAAAATTACATTTCCTGGAGAACAGGATTGCCACCCCTTTGGTTTTGTTTTCGGCACTGGCTAAATAGAACTGAGGGTAATATGAGTGGAGAAAAATAGGGCTATAACGGATAGGAAAATGTGTCTCTTGTAACATAATTATATCAAGATGAAGAGATTTGTAGTGGTCCATCACCTTTCTCCGTTTAATTGGAGAGTTGATGCCTTGTACATTATGGGAGGCAATGCAGAGTCTAATGTCAAGCGTGTCAGCCATGGAGCACAGAGTGAGCACCTCGGCCAAAGCAACCCCCACTCACCCGTCAAAGTCTCGGGTCCCGGAGGAATCTGGGTCCAGAAGCAGCTGAAGCCTCGAAGGCTGTACCCCTGGGGATAAGGCGAAGGAGTAAGGAACCTGCAAGCATAACAGATGTTAGGCACATTTGTGAATAAATAGGGAGAACTGGGTAAGGTGAGGAGGGACAGGAAAGAAAAGAATCAAAAAGATCTCCCTGAAGTGAAAAAAAGAGCGCCGGGGGGGAGACTCCCCAAGTGCTCTGAAAATAGAGACCATAGTCAGCTCCTCCTAAACGGGAGCGAGCTGTCCAACCCTCGGAGACCATCAGGTGTCCAACGGCTGGATGAGGGCGCAGTGGTTCCAGGCCGGAAACGGGCGCCCATAATCTTAAATATGGCAAGCTAATAATCAATTAAACGGTACACAGCAGTAAAATAGTTCTCTAGCTGTCATGGACCATGAAATACTGAAGTGTTTCTACATGAATTCCCAATTCATGTATTGCAGAAGATGAGACATTGTGGAGTACATATTGCAAGAGATACTGGAAGTGGCTTAATTTGTCCTGACTAGGTCACTAGGACAATGACCCTTCAATGCTTGGCTCTGACTAGTGAAATAAGTGGAGCTGGGCTTGTGAGAGACATTTTATTGTCCAGTGTGTAGAGGTGTTAATTGTTGTTCTGATTGCTTCATTGTAGTAATTACCCCCTGGGGGCTTCTGTCTCAACACACATATTCAGGCTATTCAAGCTTTGGGACCAATCTCTGCTGAGACATTTTGAAGTCCTCATTTGCATGGAAGAGGACCTGAGTGAAACCACAAATGTACTTTACAATTAACCAATAGAAAATCGGTTGTTGGGGGCGGGATGTTCCAAATTCTGTATAAAAGTGTGCTGTGTACTTTCAATAAAGTGTGTCCTGTTTAAATCCAGCATTAAGCCTTGGTTCATGTATGGATTATTCGGCGATTCCAGGGATATTCCTACTCATGGAATATTGGGCGATTTCTTTTATGGGAGAAGAAGGGAAGGCTTGACGGGGATATGTTTTACTACCGTCACAACTGGTTGGCAGCAGCGGGATTTTCCCTTCTACTTTCCTTTACACCAGGATTCCAAGCAGACACTGGGAACAGTGAATGGAAGACTGGTACACCTGGCTTAAAAGAAATACACGGAAAGGACTACTGAAAGTTCGTGGAAGGATTGCTAGCAACAAAACCGAGCGTGTCATCATAGCAAAATGAATGGAGCTAGACCAGGAGAACTCTGTTGCAGCAACGCCAGCAGTACAAGAGATGGAGACACCAGTGATTCAGGAGGAGGAATCACCAGCCAACAAGCCAATAAGAGAGAAACTAGCATGGTTCGGTCCGAACCCAACGGCGGATGTGGTGCTGAAAGTGATGACCCTGTTAGCGGAGGAGGCTAAACAAATAAGAGACGCAGAGCTACAGTTAAAACTGGCAGCAGTCCAACAAGCAGCCGCACATTCTCCAAACAGTGAGTACAGCACAGCAGACACAAGGAAGATTCCGTTTAGCGCTTTTAAAACTTTTGATGAGAAAGAACGAGAGCGGCAACATGAGCTGAGAATTTGGAGATGAGATAAAATGAAGAGGAAGTGTGGCAAAAAACTAGATACGTGGAAAAAAGAAAAAAGGAATAACCTAACTATTATACATAGTAATGTCAGAAAATGACAGTGGTGTATATAAGAGATATATATTAAACATGCTAAATGCAGCCTAAGCCGGCTGCCAAACCAATGACAGTGCAAAATAACATATAAAGTGTAACTTCCTTATAACAATCTGGTGCACAAAGTGCCAGAAATCGCACACAACAGTGTTATTCAGGGTGAATGTCCATACAACAGGTAACAATGAGTCAATGCAATGTATAAATGCAATATGGATATAAAGTTCAAAAAGATTGCTGATGTAAAAGCCAAAATGCCGTGATGACCAGTTGCAGATGCTTTTTCCAAAATAAGTAAAGATGTCCCCTTACCTTACTGCTGTAAGGTAACAGCAGAAAACAAAGCCCAGGAGCACTTTTCAGGTTGAGTCCACTTGTGGTGTCATCCAAATAGGTAAATGTGGTGAGAATGGATCCTTCCTGGTAATCACCTCCAAACGATAATAGTCGCTCACATCCAGGAAAACAAAAAAATGCCAATAGTGTAGTACCATTAAAACAGGGGGGTTTTATTAAAACAATAAATGGGTACTCACAAGGTTGAAATAAAAAACAGGCATAAAAATACAGGGCGTCCGCCAACGTCACCTCTGGTACCTCATACCACCTCATCACGTGGAGTGACGAATGTGCGTATGAGGTACCAGAGGTGACGTTGGCGGACGCCCTGTGTTTTTATGCCTGTTTTTTATTTCAACCTTGTGAGTACCCATTTATTGTTTTAATAAACCCCCCCTGTTTTAATGGTACTACACTATTGGCATTTTTTTGTTTTCCTGGATGTGAGCGACTATTATCGTTTGGAGGTGATTACCAGGAAGGATCCATTCTCACCACATTTACCTATTTGGATGACACCACAAGTGGACTCAACCTGAAAAGTGCTCCTGGGCTTTGTTTTCTGCTGTTACCTTACAGCAGTAAGGTAAGGGGACATCTTTACTTATTTTGGAAAAAGCATCTGCAACTGGTCATCACGGCATTTTGGCTTTTACATCAGCAATCTTTTTGAACTTTATATCCATATTGCATTTATACATTGCATTGACTCATTGTTACCTGTTGTATGGACATTCACCCTGAATAACACTGTTGTGTGCGATTTCTGGCACTTTGTGCACCAGATTGTTATAAGGAAGTTACACTTTATATTAGGGTTGTCCCGATACCGATACTAGTATCGGTATCGGGACCGATGCCGAGTATTTGCGCTAGTACTTGTACTCGCGCAAATACTCCCGATGCCTAAATAGAATACTTTTTTTTTTTTTCGAGTGCGGGTGGTTAGGGGGTGGAGTGTGGGTGGAGAGGGGTTGGAGAGGGAGCGGAGCGCCGAGCAAAGCAGTCCTCGTATGGGGGAGAGGAGAGCTGCTGTGGCCGCTGATTAGCACATACTTGCCACTGTGGAGAAAGTGACAGCAGCAGTGTCATTTCTTCTCACTGAATACACACACTGTGCTGGTGTGTGTATTATCAATATGAAGCTCCTGTCTGTCTCCCCCCTCGAGGCTCCTGCAGTCTCTGTTATTTCTGACCCCCCCTCTGCAATCACTAGAGTGCCATGCTCCGAGAGAAGGGGGGCGGAGCTGAGACATCACTGGAGCTGCTATCGGGCTGGCCGCTGTAAGAGCCTAGGTGAGCTGACTTTTTTTTTTTACTAAGGAAAGTTTGCATGGGTGCAAAGCTCAAGGAGGATTACTATGGCATTGAAGTTAGGATCAGCAGAATCGGAATAGACAGCGAGCAAGTGTGTGTGTGGGGAAGAGGGGGGAGTATGCAGCCCGATGATCACAGAGTATCTGCCAAACAGCACTTATCTACCTATACAAACATCCCTCTGTCCAGATTATGTGAAGTTCATTTATGGCCATTCACTTAACCCTGTGTGTATGTGATGAGTGTACACCTCTGATTGTACAGACTCAGAGCCTGGATAACACAGAGTTATATGAATGGCCATCAATTACCTTCACATCATCTGTAGATACAGAGTGCTGGGGGCTGGCATCTTATAAAATAATGTTTTCATTGAGTAGTATTTTAGTAGATGACCACAATAGCTTTTTTTTTAATTATACACATTACTATCTGACCACTTCTCAGCCCCCAACTCCCCCCAGGTTACATCACCCCCAGACATCACTCAGAGCTGCTTCCTACCCCTAGCTGAGGGACATCATTCCATGGTCACCCCACAGACACTGCAAGAAATCCCTCCTCATACTGCCCTCATCATACCCTCCGCACTCCTCTCCCGCGCACATAAAAGATTTAATGTACTACAAAAATATTTGCAGGGCACTGCTTAAGTGTTCGGGTTTGGCTTAAAGAAAAGGTGGCAACCCTAAACACAACAGGTGTCATTTGAATAGCTGTGTTCTCCCGCCGCGCCGACATGTATGGCCCCTCCCCCTTGCCTGGGCACTTTGATTGACAGATCACCCGTCTGACGGGTGATCTGTCAATCAAAGTGCCCGGGCAAGGGGGAGGGACCATACATGTCGGCGCGGCGGGAGAACACAGCTATTCAAATGACACCTGTTGTGTTCCTCCGGGCGCATAGTAAGTAGATGTCGGGACTCGGCAGCGGCGGGAGGAGGGGGGGGGGGACTTGGCTTTGTCTTAGGGGACACAAGGCTGCATTAGGGAGATGGCTGCTGAATTGAGGGAATTGAGGGACATTGGCTGCTGCATTAGGGACATGGCTGCAGCATTAGGGACATTGGCTGCTGCATTAGGGACATCGGCTGCTGAATTAGGGACATGGCTGCTGAATTTAGGGACATTGTTGCTGAATTTAGGGACACGGCTGCTGAATTTAGGGACACGGCTGCTGAATTTAGGGACACGGCTGCTGAATTTAGGGACACGGCTGCATTTGGGGACACGTGGCTGCATTTAAAAAAAGTATCGGTATTCGGTATCGGCGAGTACATGAAAAAAAGTATCGGTACTTGTACTCGGTCCTAAAAAAGAGGCATCGGGACAACCCTACTTTATATGTTATTTTGCACTGTCATTGGTTTGGCAGCCGGCTTAGGCTGCATTTAGCACGTTTAATATATATCTCTTATATACACCACTGTCATTTTCTGACATTACTATGTATAATAGTTAGGTTATTCCTTTTTTCTTTTTTCCACGTATATAGTTTTTTGCCACACTTCCTCTTATCCCATCCCCACTTTCTTCCTTACAGCGCAGCACTACACCCCCCCCCCCATTTTTATCTGCCTTGGTTGATACACCATTCAGTGCAGCAGCTGTACCCACCCACTCCCCCCTCCCCCCGTTTATGGTAAGCGCGGTAATATTCACCCCAACATGAGCCGAGAATTGCAGAAATACGACGATCGCTGACAACGCCTAAAGACGCAGCACCAAATGAAAGACGAGGAGAGGTGCAGATACCAGTAACCATGGAAGAGGAATTCAGAAGAAGGTTACAAGAGATGCGGATACAGCACACAGGACCAGAATCAGAGGAGGTCCTGCTGGGATGGGCGGATGTGATTCGGTGCCAACTCTGGAAGGAAGCGCTAGCTCTGGAACAGCAACACCAAGGAGAGGTCCTGCCCTACATCTATGCAAGGTACTGGCCGCAGTATGACGTACGAATGCCGTTGTTGGGGGAACAACCGAAGCAGGAGTGGATAGCGGAATTAAACAGGCTGATCCGGGCAGAGATGCAGCTGGATGAGAGCTACAGAGCCCTCCGGTGGTATGTAGCCCAAGAGTGCCCGTGGTCAGCGGATGACAGCCCCACAGAAGGCTATGACTATGATGGCCTGGGATTGTTGTATTGGAGGATGTCCAGTGATCCCGACTTTGGGGATGATCGGGAGTGGCGCTTGGAGGACATAATGGAGCACAGAGAGAGAAAATTGAATATCTCGGAAGCGCACTGGCTACAGGAAGATTTGGAATTTCTGGCCACTCGGGAATGGGACCTGGAGATCGCCTACAAACAGCTGCTAGACTCTGCTCAGCGCCAGGGCCGGGCTCCCTTTGCCTGGGACTATCAGGAAATACCAGTCGACAATTCTGAAATCCTGGATGAAGAATCGTCCATGTGGCAGGGTAACAGTGTGCTTTGCCAACCTGCCCCTGCAGCTATGGACCAGAAGGTTATATGGCTGATGCAGCAAGTGCCGACTGACCTTGATGATCCCATTTCTGCATGGGACGATCTTGAATGGAGGAATGTGCCTGTCCAGCAGTATGCCAGTGAATCGGCAGTGGAAAATCTGAAGATTGCCATTCCCAAAGCTGAAGTTCTGACCACAGGGCCGAGCTCTGCTAGCCTCTGCTCAGTACCTATAGCATCTTCTGGGTTACATGGACAGGAGATGGTGAACCTCTATCCCCAGACACCAGTTGCAGAGACAGGGGATTTAATCGATTTTTCTGCTGAGGAAAAACAACCTGATGGGCCTCCAGCAGAAGAGCTGGGATCAGGGCCAAACTTCACTGTGCTCTGCCCAGCACCAAGAGCAGTGTTTGTGAAGTTACAAGGAACTTCCCCAGCTGAAACGCTGGTCACCGAACAGAGGATTCAAGACCTCTGCCCCACCCCTGTGGCAGTTTCGGAGGCTCAGGGTGAGAAGATGGCGATCACTCCCCAGCCACAGATTACAGAATGTATGGACTGTTCAGAGGATGTTATGGATTATGCACCCCCAGCAGAAGTGCTGGCAACAAGGCAGAGTGCCAGCCATCTCTGCCCAGCACCGGGACCAACTGTGGAGTTCCAGGGAGCCGGGGCGGTTGGCCCCCCTTCCCAGCAACCAGCTGAGGTGGTAAAGCTCTTACTCCCAGCTGAATCACTGGCAGCAGGACAGGATGCTACTGGCGGCTGCACCCCACTACAGCTTGGGTGGATATTGGTGGGTGGGACGGTGGTCTCCACTCACAGCAACCCAGCGGAAGAGCTGGCAACAGAGCAAAATTCCCCCGGGCCTCTGCTTTTACCTAACAGAAGAAGGGGTTCCTGGGGTAGTGGATGGGACTTCAGTCTCCACTGGCACAACCCCAGAAAATGGTACAGGACTGAAACAGGAGGATGTCGGCTTTGCTTTGCAAGCACTGGGGGATTTTTACCTCACACCAATGGATGGGACTTCAGTCTCCACTGGTATACCCCATAAATGGTGGCCAGTTGGCCCAGATCCCCAACAGCATGATGGACTGAGCCCAGCCACCCTGTCATCTCTCCAGCGGCTGAAAGGACTCCAGGGAGAAGGGCTAGTCCAGGCCTCTCCCCAGCGGCAGAAATGTTCCCTGAGAGAGGCAGAGGATGGCGGGGTGAGTAATGCTCGGTTTGGAGCAAGTGATTTGGGGTACTGTATGGATACCGGCATTGGGGGACTGGAACTACGGACTAAATTCAGAAACAACCCATCTGGTGTCTCCTACTGGGTTAGTCCCCTGCCAAATGGGAGATGTGTGACAGGCCTAGCTGGGACAGGGGCTTTTGGAGAGGACTGAATGCGAGCCTCTTACCGTCCGATTATGGGCCAGGGCCTCAAACCAGGAAGGCGGATGGTTCATCCCGGCAGACAGTCCTGGAACCTTAAGACTACTTGCCCAACATCCTCGAGTGACCCGTTTGGGTCCCACTGTGGATGTTGAACTATTTCCCAGGGGGAGTAATGTCATGGACCATGAAATACTGAAGTGTTTCTACATGAAATCCTAATTCATGTATTGCAGAAGATGAGACATTGTGGAGTACATATTGAAAGAGATACTGGAAGTGGCTTAATTTGTCCTGACTAGGTCACTAGGACAATGACCCTTCAATGCTTGGCTCCGACTAGTGAAATAAGTGGAGCCGGGCTTGTGAGAGACATTTTATTGTCCAGTGTGTAGAGGTGTTAATTGTTGTTCTGATTGCTTCATTGTAGTAATTACCCCCTGGGGGCTTCTGTCTCAACACACATATTCAGGCTATTCAAGCTTTGGGACCAATCTCTGCTGAGACATTTTGAAGTCCTCATTTGCATGGAAGAGGACCTGAGTGAAACCACAAATGTACTTTACAATTGACCAATAGAAAAGCGGTTGTTGGGGGCGGGATGTTCCAAATTCTGTATAAAAGTGTGCTGTGTACTTTCAATAAAGTGTGTCCTGTTTAAATCCAGCATTAAGCCTTGGTTCATGTATGGATTATTCGGCGATTCCAGAGATATTCCTACTCATGGAATATTGGGTGATTTCTTTTATGGGAGTAGAAGGGAAGACTTGACGGGGATATGTTCTACTACCGTCACACTAGCGTTATTCAATTAGCCCCAATCAATCGCTGCGGGCGCCCGTCACCCAACTAAATGAGGCAGGGGGAACCCGCAGGGACCACAGAAGGGTATCAGTGACGAAACAGCGTCACTCCTCCAGAGAAATACAGTAAATTATATATATAAAAAAAAAAAACTTGGTGATCAAAATAGGTGGCCATGCATGATGCCCAACCCCCCCCCCCCCCCCCAGGATCAGTAGGGAGAGCTCCGATACAGGACCATAACAAGGTAGATAGGAAGAACCTGTTAAGTCTAGGTTAGACCGAAAAAACATCACAGTCATCTGGGGTAGCCAGTTGAGGAAAAGCAAAAAGCTCATAAGACTCAGAACGATAAATGTGGAAAAACACCAAAACGATTTAGTCAAATCATGGAGAGGATCGAAATGGTTTGTTCAGCCCATCCAGGACCAAACAGTAAGGCAAGCGAGGATATGCTGTTAGAGCAGGAGAGTCAGATCTTCAGGTGGCTCTATTGTCTCTTGCTTTCTTAGTCTTGCCCTTAAGCCACAGGGGAGATTGAGGACTGGTAGGGACAGCATGTTTGTTAGATCCCTGTCCAACGTAGGAAGTATCCATGTCAGCTTCGTGTGCAATGAGCTTCAAGTGTAGGAGTAATTTCTCACCTTCAGAAAGGGTGGAAAAAGCATAAGGTTTACCATTGACAGCGAACTTGACCGCAAATGGGAAGGCCCACTTATATTTAATGGCTTTCTGGGTTAGGGCTTGAAGCAGCAGCTTTAGAGATCTCCGTCTTTGTATAGTGGATGGAGATAGGTCCGCAAAAAGTTGTACCTGGTGTCCCTGGCACATCACAGCCTGAGCAGACCTTGCTTGCCTCATGATTTCCTCCTTAACGGAGTAGTGGTGGGGTTTGACAATGATGTCTCTTGGGGAGCCATCATTCCTAGGGGGCCCCATAGCCCTATGAGCCCTGTCCAGTTCCAGTCGCCGAGGGGAGATGTTAGGAAGGAGATTTTTAATTAGATCTTGCACTGCCTCAGGCACATTAAGAATGGTCTCGGGGAGTCCACGAATTCTAATATTTGACCTCCTTGACCTGTTCTCAAGGTCATCTATGTGGGACATTGCCAAGTCTAGTTGGTCCTGGAGTGTTTGTATGTGCTTGTAGTTCTGAGATGTAGCGGCAATCGTTTCATCCATCTTGTTTTCAATAGCTTCAATCCTAGAGCCCAGAGATTGAAAATCCGCTTTTAAATCACCTGTGATTTTAGCTGCAGTTTGAGACAATCCTCTATCTAGTAAGGTTGAAAACTTGAGGAATAGGTCCTCCATTAGGATAGCAGGATCCAGTGAACATGCGTCATGGCTGAGGTAACTTTGCTGCAGTGATGCATTAACTCCCAGTGATGAGGGGGATAATTCAGTCACAAAATGCTTATTCATTAAATCAGTGGGAGCAGAGGACAGGGAGCATATTTGTGGGAAATTCCCCATTGTATCAGGGGTGATTTATTGAGGGAAGAGGGATGGCTCTGACCTGTAATTCCTTTGGTTGTTTAGGCTGAGCGTTTGAGCCTGAGGCAGCTGTGTGGCGGCCATCTTGGATTTACCTCACATTTCCTCAGCTTCATAAAACGGCTTCCAAACCTCGTCTATCAGCAAACCGGGAGGTGTAGAAATGTGCCCGCTAATGTGAGGAGTAAGCCTGCGGTCTTTCGCTGTCCTGGGGAAGCCGTGTACTGAGCTGTGGGCGCCGCGGTGACAGCCTGTAGCGGAGCTCACGGATCAGACGTCCACATCCGTAGCCCGCCTTGGCTCCTCTCTTCAGTGAATTTTTATGCACACCGACATCAGTTTTCATGCACGTCAGTTATGTGCCCTATTCACACCAATATTGATGTCATGTGCAGAAAACTGAATACACTTTGCAGATTCCTGTGCAGAAAAAAATCTGCATGTGACATCAGTGTTGTGAAGTGAACCAAAAATACACATATCAGTCTAAACTGAGGGAAAAAAAAACTTGATATTTCATTTGGGTACAGTGTTGCATGACCGCGCAATTGTCATTCAAAAAATTGGTCTGGGAAGGAAGGGGATAA
Source organism: Rana kukunoris (assembly GCA_029574335.1). Taxonomy (NCBI): domain Eukaryota; kingdom Metazoa; phylum Chordata; class Amphibia; order Anura; family Ranidae; genus Rana; species Rana kukunoris. The sequence continues at coordinate 412,071,145 of CM056049.1, forward strand.
AAATGCCCTGTATTGAGGTGGTTAAAATCGGTTGCATACCCGCAGAAAAAAAAAAGAAATCCTGTAAGGCAAAGGCATAATGAGCTCCCTGGGATGAGCAGTCTTTCAGGCACAGATACCAACTCCAGTGAGGTAGTGAAACAGTGCAGGGTTTATTTGTGTTATATACAAGTCTATATACAAGTGCTTTACAGTGTTCCAGAAAACATATGGCAAAACAAAATCCTAGCCGTGTCTCAGCACCAACTATATAATATACCGTATATAGCAGGGTTCGAGAAAATCTATGCGCCAGAAGGACGCATAGGCCTGCAGAAGGCTGCAAAGCCGTGGGCTCATCTACCGGGCGGCGGGGGAGCTGGGGGCGCACGAAGACACAGGATACCCCATCCTGTGTCTCCGTGCACCCCCACCTCCTCCGCCGCGCGATCGCGTCAGGCCGCACCGGCTGGTAATTGAGGCCGCGGCTTTGCGGCCTTCTGCAGGCCTATGCTTCCTTCTGTGATCTGGCGCCATCTTGTGGTGGCCGTTGGCAAACCAGCAATGCTAATGGTATTCCCCAGTTTTTTTTACTGCCATCTCCTTCCCTCTAATTAGAGACCCCAAACATTATATATATTTTTTATTCTAACACCCTAGAGAATAAAATGGCGGTGGTTGCAATATTTTCTGTAACACTGTATTTGCGCAGCGCACTTTTTTGGGGAAAAAAAATACACCTTTTTTAATTAAAAAATAAGACAGTAAAGTTAGCCCAATTTTTTTATATTGTGAAAGATAATGTTACGCCGAGTAAATTGATACCGAACATGTCACGCTTTAAAATTGCATCCGCTCGTGGAATGGCGACAAACTTTTACCCTTTAAAATCTCCATAGGCGACGTTTAAAAAATTCTACAGGTTGCATGTTTTGAGGTACAGAGGAGGTCTAGGGCTAGAATTATTGCTCTCGCTCTACCAATAAAGGCGATACCTTACATGTGTGGTTTGAACACCGTTTACATATGCGGGCGCTACTCACATATGCGTTCGCTTCTGTGCGCGAGCTCGGCTTGACGGGGCGCATTTTCTGGCTCCTAACTTCTTTAGCTGGCTCCTAGATTCCACGCAAATTTGTCAAACCCTGATATATAGGCCCCAACAGGCTAACCAAGCCTACGGCTTGTCAGCTTCCACAAATACAGTTTACCAGCTTTTTACCAAACTTTCGCTCTCACAGACTAGTGTTGTCTGTGTTTTCCAGGCAGAGAGCACTGGCTGTCTGTCACAGGTAAGTTTAAAATGGCCTGGGGGAGAGGACCAAGATCCGAACTGGACCATGGATCAGTTTCCTGAATGTGTATGAGGGGAGCCTGGGAGACGTATAAACCCCGAACAGGACTTTTCCCGGCTCTCTCTGAGATGCTCTGCTGCATATCATCCACCCTTGTTTCAACCCTAGGGTTGGAACACCGTGGCCCAACAGGAGTAAACACAGGACAGGGCATCTACATTCCCCATCTCAACACATGGCCTGTGTTTTACAGTGGAGTAATCCTGTAGAGCCAAAATCCACCGTTTCTCCCATTTATTAGTCTTCTTTTGTGTTATTTATTTTAGGGGAGCATGGTCAGTTATTAAATCAAACTGGTGCCCTAACAAATAGTACCTTAGTGCCTCCATTGTCCACTTTTATGGCTAAACATTCATTTTCAATGACTGCATACTTTTTCTCATGGTCATTGAGCTTTCAGCTTAGGTGCACACAGGGTGTTCTTCCCCATTGTGTACCTGTGCCAATACTGTCCTGATACCTACATCAGATGCATCTGTATCAACCAAAAAATCTTTGGAGAAATTGGGGGTACAGTGACTGTGCACAAAGAGCTGTCTTGAAAAGATTCCACTGTTACTGGGGACCATCTCACCATTACAGAGTCTTTCCCTTTTGTAAAGTCCGACCGTGGGGCAGCTATAGATGGGATAAACCTTCTATAATACCCCACAATCCCAAGAAAGGCCCTGACCTGCTTCTTGTTTGCAAGACTTGGCCACTCCTGGGTGGCTTCTATTTTATTCACTTGAGGTTTTATAACACCATGGCCAATAGTGTAGCCCAAATACCTGCCTTCCTTTGGATTTGCCGTAAAACCTTCTTTGGAGAGGGCAAGTGAGACTCCTAGTCAGTGTACGGCACTATGTCATCTAGACTGCAGCATACTGTCGGTGGTGTCTTATGATCCTGTCCATAGGCCTCTGAAATGTCGCAGGGGCATTTTGCAACCCAAAAGGCATTTTCTTATATTAAAAGGAACACTCTGGGGTCACAAATGCAGTCTTAACTTTGGCGCTACCAGTCAGGGGTATTTGCAACTAACCTTTTGTCAACTCCAAATTTGTCAGATAGCAGGCCTTGCCAAGTCAGTCTATAAGTTTGTCTACCCTGGGCATTGCGTACGTGTTAAACTTTGTTACTGCATTAAGCTTTCTTAAGTCATTACAGAACCTCCAAGTGCCATCCGGTTTTGGGACTAACACGATGGGGCATCTCCTTGGTTTTTCTTTCTTCATTTAGAGATGTGGCTATAGGTTCCAGTCATCATATAGTTGGCTTTTTCTTTTAAAAAAAAAATCCACCTATGTATGAAGAACCTGTAAACTTTTTCACACTTCCAAAATAAACTGGGAGGCTGTTTGTGCAAATGCAAGTCAATATCCTTCCTATGTATGAAGAACCTGCAAACTAAAAATCGCTCTTCAGGTGCTGTGAATCGATTGCTTATGGTAAGCCCACAACTAGGAGATACACTTGGGAAAGGTAGATGCACAATAGATGGCCAGTATAGACAAAGCCGGGGGATCTCACCACAGATGTCTTTCATCTAGTCCATCCATCCAGTGCCCCACATGCCCCAAAGCACCATGTCACCATGTTGATGGGGACAAGAGCATTCCCCCCCCGACAACCCTGGGCTGTGGTTAACGAGGTCTGTGGGCTTATCGGAAACTAGATCCCAGAGTCCGTCGCGCCCTCCCCCATGTGAATGGGTATTGGGTAATTTGCCCCTGTCGGAGGGCAAAGAGAAGGTTGGTGCCATTGTCTCATACAACCATTCCTGACTCAAGCTGCCGTGGCGTTGACCTCTGAGCCTGCCCCTGCAAAGCTGACAGAATCTCTGCCCCAGCGTGGCTCCTGTCCCCTAGACAGACCCACTGAAGCACCACATGACATCTTTTAGCCTGACTGCTTGCATAGCCCCTTGAAAGCTTAGGGAGCACTGTGGGTTCAGAGGACAATTCAGCAGAAGAGTCCATAGAAGAAGAAGAAGAAGAGGAGGTGGTGGAGCAGACAGATGTGGCGGAATCACCACCAGCTTTTTGGAGGCATGGTGGCTGAACAAGCTCCAGCACTGAACCCTATCCTGCATCCTTGCCAGCAGAGTTACACAGTGCGTTGTGAAGGTAATCACATAACGTCCTTGACCATGCCTGCTGGACCATGAGTCAGCAGTAATGTGAACCTTGCTGCTCACACATTACAATAAAGAACTGGCTTTACATAAAAAAAACATATTTTTGGAACCTGGCACTATGGTATAGCACATTTCACAAAAGAGGGCAGTCTACCAGATGAAAAGGCAGCAGTTGTAGTGCTAGCAACTTTGCCAAGCCTGCATTTAGAAACTGAGCATGTGGATGGCTGGGACAGCATTTTTTATTTTTTTTACACGGTTCAAAAACTGGGGTAGCAAAATTGGCCTGCTGAAATCAACAGGTGGTGTACTGCTAGCAGATTGACTGCACTTATTGCTAAACCATCATTTCTCTCAGTGCAAATTTTTGAGAAGCCTTGAGTAGGGGTAGAGATCCCAGCAAGAAGTCGGCCATGATTCCGCCCCCAGAGCGGATGAGGCTGAGCCCAGCTGCGTGCGCGAAGTGCCCGCAGACACACAGGGGGAATAGAATGCCGGCATGCACAGAGGCAGCGTCAGGCATGGCGACCAGTACACCTGACGGACTCGGGAGAGCGCAGAGAAGGGAGGCAATATACCGGTCAATACAAGGTGGTACATAGTGAAACACCAGCAAAACAGACAGAGGAGAAGGTAAATGCTCCTGTTGAAATAAAACCATGGTCCCAAAAAAGATCCACAAAAAAAACAGGCTCCCATACTTATCTGGTGCCTTTAGCAGCCCAAGAGCATAAAACTGCAATGGTCACACCATATGTCAGTGAGGTAGGGATGATACGTGATCCTGCAAGGCAGAGGACAGGAAAAAGAATGCCTGAGGGGGGGAGACAACTCTTTTTATAGAGTTAAGTGGTCCTGTGGGTTGGTCAAGGGCAGAGCCACCAACCATTGGTATGCTGCCATGGAGGCACCAGAAAAGTCATTTGGAGTGTTGAGACCAAAATGTAGCTTTTTGGCCACAACCATAAACGCTACAAGTCAACAAGGCCTATGATGATAGGTGCGGAGGTGGATCGCTGATGTTTTGGGGATGTGCGAGCTACAAAAGGCACAGAAAATTCATGGCAAGATGAATGCAGTATGTCATCAAAAAAAAAAACGGAGGAACATTTGCATTCATCAGCCAGGAAGCTGCGCATGGGACGTACTTGGAAATTCCAACATGACAATGATCCAAAACACAAGGCCAAGTCGACCCGTCAATGGCTACAGCAGAATAAAGTGAAGGTTCTGGGGTGGCCGTCTCAGTCTCCTGACCTCAATATCATTGAGCCACTATGGGGAGATCTCAAAACGTGCAGTTCATATGCAAGACAGCCCAAGAAGCTTTTTGCCAAGAGGAATGGGCAGCTTTACCATCTGAGAAGATAAAGAGCCTTATCCACAAATATCACAAAAGCTGTCATTGATGTTAAAAGGAGGCAACACACGGTATTAAGAACTGGGGAATGTAAACTTTTGATTAGGGTCATGTGGGTAGTTTCTGATGTGATTTATAATTTAAAAAGAGTAAACACAGTTGATTGATAATAAATGGCTTCAGCCAAACACTAACTCGCAAGTGAAAGAAAAAAATTTGTGCCAACATTCATATTTTATTCTATCATTTCTTGTGACAACACTGAAGAAATTACAATTTACTAAAAATGTAAAGTAGTAGCTTGTACAACAGTGTAAATTGGCTGTCCCCTCAAAATAGCACACAGCCATTATTGTCAAAACCACTGGCAACAAAAGTGAGTACACCCCTAAGTGAAAATGTCCAAATTGGACACAATTAGCCATTTTCCCTCCTGATGTCATGTGAATAGTTAGTGTTACAAGGTCTCAGGTGTGTTAAATGTGTTGTTATTGCTCTCACCCTCCTATACTGGAAGTTCAATATGGCACCTCATGGCAAAGAACTCGATGAGGATCTAATAAAAAGAATTGTTGCTCTACATAAAAATGGCCTAGACCAGGGGTCAGCAACCTTGTTCCACTTATTAGAAAAGAATTCAACTCATGTAAGGTGACATGTAGTTGCCATCATCCCTTGATATGTTAAACAATTGAAATAACCTCAAAGAATTGGGATTGTATAGGCAACAAAACAAAAAATTCCAAAATTGAAAAAAGATACAAATTTATTACAAAGATATATAAATATTACAGTACAATTTTAAATAAAAGAAAAACATGAAAAACATGTATAATTTATATAATGTAAATACTGTCCGTTATGAACTGCCATCATCAGATGTTTTTATGACAGATTGAAGCGGATAACCGACGCGTTTCGAATGATAGAAAACATTCTTCCTCAGGGTATATAATAGTATCACATCTATAACAGATCAAAATAAATATTAAACATAGTACAAAAAACCTCACCATCCCACATAGAATTGTGTATAGTGAAAACTTACTTGTCTAAAATAACTGGGCTTGAAAGGTCATGCACTTCATGGCGTCATCAAATGCAGGTGCCTCCACACTGTATATAATGCACAAAAATATATATATATCTCCTCATCCCTGCCACCCATGGGGTGGGCTGAATTAGTAAATTCAAAGATTGGTGTTTAAAAAGTCCTCACCACCACTGCAAAGGGAGAGAGGATAGAAAGGAGGACAAAAGAAAAAAGAAACAAGCAAAAAAGGGGAAGAAAAAAGTACACACAATGATTATCATGTAAGGGTGGTATAAACATATGAAAAGGGAGCAAAAAAGATTTTTTATCCCCCAATCCATACTTACCACCGTGACAGAGGATCAAAGTTCTCCCCAGATAGATGCAAGGCCTATTGAAGTAAGCCCTATTCAGCCACAGGTCCATCCATTGCAGCAACAGAAATTTTTGCCTCCTCAATCTCCACAGAGTGGAGAGGAAATGACACCAAACGTCCCCCCGGCCTTCCTTTTATACTCACCTGTCCTACGTTCATGGATGATGGGCCACTCCCATCTCTAATTCATACCTGTGTGTGGAACGACAGGTGTACACGTCCTGTGCGGACGTCAGCTCGTCGCGTCATAAAGACGCGACGTGAATCTTCTACCGCTATTGGCCAATGGCCCGCTGATGTCATCTCCGGAACCGGAAGCTCCGCCGCGGCCATCTTGCTGAAGGGCTTCAGCAATACTAGGTCGAGGACGTCACAGCCGGAACCGGAAATAGCGCCGCGGCCATTTTGCCAGAGGGCTCCGGTCACCCCAGAGGCCTTCAAGAGGGCAGGTTCAATTGGTACCATGCTAGTTCAGAGTGAGTATAGGGGCAATAATAGGAAGGATCCCTGTACAACACATGGTACCTACTCTTGTGGATCCTGTGCCTAATGTCCCGTAATAGGTAGAAGAACCACACTGACACTGCCAAATGGGGATACCTTCTCCCTGAAACACTTTGCTAATTGCAAAACTCGGGGAGTGGTATACCTCATGCAGTGTCAGTGTGGTTCTTTCTATGTAGGAAAAACAAAACAGGAATTCCACAAGCGAGTTGACAAACATATGCATTCCATGCATATTTGCAATTTATATCTTCCACTTGGTAGACATATAGCTAAATGCCATGAATACCACATGCCAACAGTCAATTTCACTGTACTAGATCGTATCCACATTCCATTAAGAGGGGGGGATTGGAACAAGGTCCTACTCCAGCGTGAAATGCACTGGATTAGATACCTAAGGGCCACAACCCCCCCTGGGCTTAATGAGAGCGAAAGCTTTAGACCTTTCTTAGAGGGATTTAGCTCTGGGAAAACTGACTAATTACTTCCAACTTGAGGAGTTCAATCATGTGATCATCTTTCAGCCTTTTCTCCCCCTTGGATGAATGTCCTGATAGTTCAATACCTAGTATTGACCATTGGGATATTTTTTCATCCCTATTACATCTTTCTCCTCACTATACCCCAGGGGTTTTCAGAATGTCGGGAGAATCCTCCCTTGAGACTAGAAGTATAAATATGGGAGATGCATAGATAGGGTTTTTTCTTTTTTCTTGTTTATTTTTTCTAATAGGATGCTTTGTTGTACACAACATTTCATTTGATTATTTGACCCTTTTTTTGTTAATGATTTGCATGTTTTTTTAGATTGATTTCTGTGACAGTGTACATCATAATGTATTATTCATTGTTATATGTATGTACATATGTACAAAATTGTTTATAAATCTGTGCTGGTTAATTTTGTGGGCTATGCTACTCGTGATGTATCGGATGGGGTATTGTCCTCCTCACATATGCACTCCTCAATTCCCTGCCCCCCATCCGCTGCCGGGGGAGACCTTTGGGCTATAAATTTGCCCGATAGTTCATATACCCAATGGGATGTCTATGATATCCCAGGGTAACATCCCGGCAGCGGTATTTTTCTTCCTTTTTTTCTTTAGGCTTTCTCAATTGTCCCCTTATCACCATCAGGTGGCACTGTTGCAAAGGCCTAATATAATATTTTTTAGAGCGTTTTTCCATCTGAGCTCCCAACATTATCCCGTTCCCTAGCTGGGGTATTCTATCTACCTGGCCTATCATGGCCGCCCTCCCTCTTTTCTTTCTCCCCTTGCAGGTTCCGATCCCACATCTGGTCCGGGCTCTTTGCCAGGACTCTGGTGTGACCGGAGCCCTCTGGCAAAATGGCCGCGGCGCTATTTCCGGTTCCGGCTGTGACGTCCTCGACCTAGTATTGCTGAAGCCCTTCAGCAAGATGGCCGCGGCGGAGCTTCCGGTTCCGGAGATGACATCAGCGGGCCATTGGCCAATAGCGGTAGAAGATTCGCGTCGCGTCTTTATGACGCGACGAGCTGACGTCCGCACAGGACGTGTACACCTGTCGTTCCACACACAGGTATGAATTAGAGATGGGAGTGGCCCATCATCCATGAACGTAGGACAGGTGAGTATAAAAGGAAGGCCAGGGGGGACGTTTGGTGTCATTTCCTCTCCACTCTGTGGAGATTGAGGAGGCTAAAATTTCTGTTGCTGCAATGGATGGACCTGTGGCTGAATAGGGCTTACTTCAATAGGCCTTGCATCTATCTGGGGAGAACTTTGATCCTCTGTCACGGTGGTAAGTATGGATTGGGGGATAAAAAATCTTTTTTGCTCCCTTTTCATATGTTTATACCACCCTTACATGATAATCATTGTGTGTACTTTTTTCTTCCCCTTTTTTGCTTGTTTCTTTTTTCTTTTTGCTTTTGTCCTCCTTTCTATCCTCTCTCCCTTTGCAGTGGTGGTGAGGACTTTTTAAACACCAATCTTTGAATTTACTAATTCAGCCCACCCCATGGGTGGCAGGGATGAGGAGATATATATATATTTTTGTGCATTATATACAGTGTGGAGGCACCCGCATTTGATGACGCCATGAAGTGCATGACCTTTCAAGCCCAGTTATTTTAGACAAGTAAGTTTTCACTATACACAATTCTATGTGGGATGGTGAGGTTTTTTGTACTATGTTTAATATTTATTTTGATCTGTTATAGATGTGATACTATTATATACCCTGAGGAAGAATGTTTTCTATCATTCGAAACGCGTCGGTTATCCGTTTCAATCTGTCATAAAAACATCTGATGATGGCAGTTCATAACGGACAGTATTTACATTATATAAATTATACATGTTTTTCATGTTTTTCTTTTATTTAAAATTGTACTGTAATATTTATATATCTTTGTAATAAATTTGTATCTTTTTTCAATTTTTGTTTTGTTGCCTATACAATCCCAATTCTTTGAGGTTATTTCAATTGTTTAACCTTGTTCCACTTAAGGGCCGGATTCAATATATGTGAATGCACGAAGCTCTGCATTCACCTGCTAATAAATGAAGTTGGAGGAGGAGGAGGGGGGAAATAGACAGGGAGGGTACAGTGGTGGCTGTGGACTGGGGGCGCAACAGTGGTGGCTGTGGACTGGGGGGGGGGGCGCAACAGTGGTGGCTGTGGACTGGGGGGGGGGGGGCGCAACAGTGGTGGCTGTGGACTGGGGGGGGGGGGGGCGCAACAGTGGTGGCTGTGGACTGGGGGGGGCAACAGTGGTGGCTGTGGACTGGGGGGGGCAACAGTGGTGGCTGTGGACTGGGGGGGGGGGCAACAGTGGTGGCTGTGGACTGGGGGGGGGGCAACAGTGGTGGCTGTGGACTGGGGGGGGCAACAGTGGTGGCTGTGGACTGGGGGGGGCAACAGTGGTGGCTGTGGACTGGGGGGGGCAACAGTGGTGGCTGTGGACTGGGGGGGCAACAGTGGTGGCTGTGGACTGGGGGTTACAGTGGTGGCTGTGCACAGAATATTAAAGATGGCCCTGAATATTCCTATTATTCACTGTGTTTAATCCTGTTATGTACAAAAGTGTCTGTTATATGATAAAACTGCAGCTATATACCTCATTAGGAGCACCATTTAACGCTCAGATGACTAGCCGCCTCCCTTATCCTCATCTGACCAATCACCGGGCTGAGAATAACGTCAGCCAGGAGGGGGGGGGGGGGGGGAACAGGAGAGAGGCAGCAAATAATCCGTGCCCCGAGTGGTGCTCTTAACCACTTCAGGCCGGCGCTATCGTCAAAAGACGTCTACAGCGCTGACCTGAGGTGCCAGGTGGACGTCTTTGGACGTCTTTTGTGTGCATTACCCGCGCGCGCCACTGGGTGTCGCGCAGCGGGTAAACACTGTGCCGTCGCATCGTTGGGAAGTCGATGCGTGTGCCTGGCGGCCGCGATGTCCGAGGGTGCACGCGATCGGCAGTCCCATCAGGTGACAGCAGGGACGTGGAGCTCTGTGTGTAAACACAGAGCTCCACGTGCTGTCAGGGAGAGAGGAGACCGATCTGTGTCCCTTGTACATAGGGACACAGCGTCGGTCACCTCCCCCAGTCACCCCCCTCCCCCCACACAGTTAGAACACACCCAGGATACACACTTAAACCCTTCCTCACCCCCTAGTGTTAACCCCTTCCCTGCCAGTCACATTTATACAGTAATTAGTGCATTTTTATAGGACTGATCTCTGTATAAATGTGAATGGTTCCAAAAATGGTGTCAAAAGTGTCCGATATGTCCGCCGCAATATCGCAGGCCTGAAAAAAAAAAACACAGATCTCGGCCATTACTAGTAAAAAAAAATTTTAAAAAAATTGGGATATTATAACAAAAAGTAAAAAATTTTGTGTTTTTTTTTCAAAATGTTCTGTCTTTTTCTGTTTATAGCGCAAAAAATAAAAATCGCAGAGATGATCAAATACCACCAAAAGAAAGCTCTATTGGTGGGGAAAAAAATATAAAAATAAAATTTGGGTACAGTGTTGTATGACCGCGCAATTGTCATTCAAAATGCGTCAGCGCTGAAAGCTGAAAATTGGTCTGGGCACGAAGGGGGTTTAAGTGCCCAGTAATGAAGTGGTTAATGAGGTATATAGCTGCAGTTTCATCATACAATACACTTTGCAGATACCAGTATTAAAACATCCAATCACTTGTCCACGGGCCGGATGCCTGTAAATCAATCACGGGCACTGACAGGGTACAGATTTAGTTCTGGCGGGCCACGGGTTGCCGACCCCTGGCCCAGGCTATCAGAAGATCGCCAAGACCCTGAAACTAAGCTGCAGCATGGTGGCCAAGACCACATAGCGGTTTAACAGGACAGGCTCCACTCAGAACAGGCCTCGCCATGGTAGACCAAAGAAGCTGAATGCAAATGCTCAGCATCCTATCCAGAGGTTGTCTTTGGGACGTACGAGTGCCTCCAGCATTGCTGCAGAGGTTGAAGGGGTGGGGGCCAGCCTGTCAGTGCTCAGACCATACACCGCTCACTGCATCAAATTGGTCTGCATGGCTGTCGTCCCAGGAGAAAGCCTCTTCTAAAGATGATGCACAAGACAAGCAGACTAAGAACATGGATTGTGGTCTGATGAGACTAAGATAAACATATTTGGTTCAGATGGTGTCAAGTGTGTGTCGCGGCAACCAGGTGAGGAGTACAAAGGCAAGTGTGTCTTGCCTACAGTCAAGCATGGTTGTGGGAGTGTCATGGTGTCAGCCACTGTGCCATCAATTGTCACCACTGTGCCATGCCATCAAATGCAGTCACTGTGCCATGTCATCAAACTAAGCCACTGTGCCATCAATTGTCACCACTGTGCAATGCCATCAAATGCAGCCACTATACCATCAATTTGCACCACTGTGCCATGCCATCAAACACATCCACTGTGCAATCAATTGTCACCACTGTTCCATGCCATCAAACGCTGCCGCTGTGCCCCTCAATTGTCGCCACTGTGTCAATTGTTGCCATTGTTGCCACTGTGCTTGTCAATGTGCCCTTTAATTGTTGTCACTGTGCCAATTGTTGCCACTGTGCATGTCACTGTGCCCTTTAATTGTTCCCACTGTGCCCTTTGTCACCACTGTCACCTCTGAGTCCATTGTCGCCGCTGTGGCCTGTAAAATGCACTTACCTTTGTGCTTCCACATCCCTCGATGTCTTGTCCTGCCCTCGATGACGCTTCAGCCAATCAGATACACAAAAAAATCACTGGCGCTAGATGTGGATACAGATAACCCTGATGTGGTTTGTATGTAAGGTGTGGAGTAGATAGTCCAGCGCTGCAGGAATCACAGTACCCGGAAGTACCCAACACACAGAAAAAACACCAAAAAAGTCTGCGCTCATGGGTATCTACAAATCAGATAAAGTCCAATATAGTTGGGAGTAAATGAAAATATCAAAAGATGAAAAATTAAAATATTGGTAAAAAATCCATTTAATAAAGATCAACTCTACAAATATAAGGAAGTTCTTATCAGATAGTTCCGTGCAAAGTTATATGCAAAGCTGTAAAGCTAGATTGCCATATGAACAGTGTACAAATGATGTGATTTTCCACAGACAGTCACTTCATAATTCATGGGGTTAAACCTCCCGGGTTCAATACACATGCCATCATATGGAGTAAATACTGACAGTACCTTAGGGGCAGATGGTAGACTGGCAGTAATGTGGAAATAGCCGTCCAACCTTCAGCCGGTGCCCCATGTATCAAATAATCCACACGACCGAAGTGTCACTGCAGAGCAGGAAAGACGGAACCATCCGACAGATCCTGCAGCCGGGGACACAACGCAATGAGGTCTGGGAGGACGTACGCTTGTTCCGTTCGATCGTGTTGACGTCACACGTCTGAGACGCCGCTCTACGTTCAGAACAGTGGAGCAAGGATGTAGTAGACGCCCTCTGGTGGAGGATCCATAGACTGCACGTTCCCAATGTAACGTAGTGAAGGCTGCCAGCGGGAAATACAAATGCGATGTAGCTGATCTTGCAAAGTTAAAAGTTAGGAGCCCCCATAAATCAGGGGATCAGGGGGGTTGGTTTTAAGAGCCTTGACGACGCGTTTCGCGCTTCCAAGCGCTTTTTCAAAGTCAAGTATGTGTGGCTTGTACAGGGAATTAAATAGTCTAAAATAAGGGGAGGGGTGATGTTAACAGGAAGAGGAAATGGATACGAGTGGGCATGTCCAAAGAAACCGAATGCTTTAACCCCTTCCAAGGCAAAACTAGTTAAAAATACACATACAATATAAATATATATAATAAAAATGAATATAGATAAAAATAAAAATAAAAGTAGAAACTAAGAATCAATGGATTGCATATGTCAACTCCCTGCTGTGTAGAGAACATCTGGCCTACAAACGAAGGAAAGCAGAGGGCAAATTTGAGGAAATTTGGCATTCCTGGTTGGGAGATGAGAGTGTCGCACCTTCAAAACTAGTGATGGATAGATTTTCCATGTAAAGTATAGTGGGCAGGGGGGGAGGGGATGTGATATTAAAATATAAGAGAAAGGTACATTGGAATACCATGTGAATGTAAAAGCGTTGTATAGATGTACACTAAATGAAATGTAAAGGATGCTGAAAAGGCATGTTTATGTATGAAATATGGAAAAAAAAAAAGAGAAAAATAAAGTGGATTAAAAAAAAAAAAAATAATCATATAGAGTATATATAGTTATAAAATTAAAATTAAAAAGCGAGTACTCTTCTTTAGACTTCACTTTATGGGCAAAAAAAAAAAAAAGCAGGTATTAACTATTAATTAATTGTAAAATTGAAAATAAGCCCTCGGGTTCTCCCTTGGATATAAGAACCTACTTTAATGACAGGAAGGGCTTATTTCAGTGTAAGAAAAGGGCATGCTTAACCTGCCAGTTTATTATACACGGCACTGACAGAATAACCATGCGTTCTGGCAAGGAATACATTACATGCTCAACAGAATTTGTTATATATGTATTACGTTGCCTGTGTGGCCTTTTTTATGTAGGCCGTACAATAAGAGCACTACGTGCCAGAATTGGTGACCACCGTCGTCTTATAAAGAAGGGATGCACGCAGCATAGTGTACCACGACACTTCAATCAGTATCATAATAAAGATTTTAAATTGTGATTGAGCACATCCCTAAAGGCACCCTGACGACCAACGAGAGATTTTCCCTCCTTTGCAGAAGGGAAGTCTTTTGGATATTTATGCTCGACTCGCTGGCCCCCAAAGGGTTAAACGAAGAAATTGAAACCAGCACCCTTATTTAATATTTTACACTTAATTGTTAATACCTGCCTTTTTTTCTTTTTTGCCCATAAAGTGAAGTCTAAAGAAGAGTACTCGCTTTTAAATTGTATAACTATATATACTATATATGATTCTTAGTTTCTACTTTTATTTGTATCTATATTCATTTTTATATATATATATATATATATATATATATATATATATATATATATATATATATATATATATATATATTTATATTGTATGTGTATTTTTAACTAGTTTTGCCTTGGAAGGGGTTAAAGCTTTCGGTTTCTTTGGACATGCCCATTCGTATCCATTTCCTCTTCCTGTTAACATCACCCCTCCCCTTATTTTAGGCTATTTAATTCCCTGTACAAGCCACACATACTTGACTTTGAAAAAGCGATTGGAAGCGCGAAACGCGTCGTCAAGGCTCTTAAAACCAACCCCCCCGATCCCCTGATTTATGGGGGCTCCTAACTTTTAACTTTACAAGATCAGCTACATCGCATTTGTATTTCCCGCTGGCAGCCTTCACTACGTTACATTGGGAACGTGCAGTCTATGGATGCCAGAGAGCGTCTACTACATCCTTGCTCCACTGTTCCTGAACGTAGAGCGGCGTCTCAGACGTGTGACGTCAACACGATCGAACAGAACGAGCGTACGTCCTCCCAGACCTCATCGCGTTGTGTCCCTGGCTGCAGGATCTGTCGGATGGTTCCGTCTTTCCTGCTCTGCGGTGACATTTCGGTTGTGTGGATTATTTGATGCCAGGCACCTGCTGAAGGTCGGACGGCTATTTCCACATTACTGCCAGTCTACCATCTGCCCCTAAGGTACTGTCGGTATTTACTCCATATGATGGCATGTGTATTGAACCCGGGAGGTTTAACCCCATGAATTATGAAGTGACTGTCTGTGGAAAATCACATCATTTGTACACTGTTCATATTGCAATCTAGCTTTACAGCTTTGCATATAACTTTGCACAGAACTATCTGATAAGAACTTCCTTATATTTGTAGAGTTGATCTTTATTAAATGGATTTTTTACCAATATTTTAATTTTTAATCTTTTGATATTTTCATTTACTCCCAACTATATTGGACTTTATCTGATTTGTAGATACCCATGAGCGCGGACTTTTTTAGTGTTGCTTCAGCCAATCAGGTTACTGATTACCAGAATCGGTGAACCTGATTGGCTGAGATGGCCGTCAGTCTTATCCAAGGAACGCACCCCACGTACGTCCCCTGGATAAGCTTCCGGGAGACGAGGGCTGTACTCCGAAAGCCTATCAGAGCAGCACTTCCGCACAGCCAACCAGCTGCCGTTATTCAGGTAGCCGGCGCCCAAGGTCCGGTCATCTGAATAAACCAGCGGCAGCTGGCAACAACAACATACATTCATGCAATGCATGAATGTATATTTACGAGAGCCAGAGGGGGTGGCACAATAACATAGGTGTTTGACATCTCATCTATCAACATTTTATGGACTTTATTGTGACATTTTTGAACTGTTGATTAAGTTTATCCTATTATATACATTTAATTTTAGTTACATGCTCTTTTGATCAAAACGTTATTTGTTTTTTTACTAACCACTATCATTATCAGTTAACTCCTGACAGAGGTAATGGCTCATCCTGTATAAATACTTCAGGTACTACAGGAGATGAGGGTACCGAGCAGGCGCAGCTAGAGCCGCCTGTCTCTGGCGGTGATGCTTTCTTGCTAATCCCAGAGACTCTTCTTTGGGAAGACATTATGCCAAGCAAAGCCAAGGTACCAACAAATGCATATACTACTGTGCTAGTTTAGCAATCTACATACAAGTATGCGACTAATAACGCACAGTTTTATGCCAGAGTGGGTGTCTTATCCTTTGGGAGTGCTCAGCCAACCACATGGAGATCTTACGTGCCCTTGAAATGCGGCCGTCTCTTGCAGGGAAGCTCCAGACATGTGAGGTTTGTTCCCTCCTTTCTGACCACCATTAAAAGTGTGCCCCTATTCAGGCCCCCCCCCCTCCCACTGAGATCGTCATAAAGCGCGCCCCCGTGTGCACGTCCTAGGGGCATCCTCCTCACCCCTGTGCGGTTCATGACGTTCTCCTGTGTTTGGAGATCCTTCAGCTTTCTGTGGAAGAGGGAGAAGGACAATGCAAAGCTTGCAGCGAAAGGAGTGTGCTTGTCGTTTGGACTGACACTGCTTTGGAGCTTGGCGAGTGAAAACTCAGTTCTTTACTCCCTCCAGTGGCGGCTTAAAAAATTACACCCACGCAAATAGGAAAAGTCACTACGTTTAAAACCTAGGAATTTTTCCTAACTCACCTTGTCCTCGCCGCAGGTTCTCTGACAGGCAGATACCAATATTTCCCCATCTCGGCGGGGTCTGCGTGCCAACCTTCAGGGGTTGGCTACTTTTTTGATCACTTATATACAAATATTTTTTATCAGGATCCTTACTGATATCACATTATCACAGGACTAATTCTTTAAGTGTGTTTTTACACACATATGTTCACATTTTGTATTTGTGCAACTTTTGTGTTTATTAACCACTTGTCTTCCCGGGACGTCATATGATGTCCTCCACTTTGTGCGTGGATATCTGAATGATGCCTGCAGCCACAGGCATCATTCAGATATCGCAGTCTTCAGCCGGCGATTCTGTGTACCATAAGAACGATCAAAGTGGCGGAACCGCCGCTTGATTGTTCTTTTAGGCAGCGGGAGGGGACGTCCCCCCTCCCGCCGCCATCCGGTGCTTCTCTGGGCTCTCCCGTGCCATCGGGGGCCCGGAGAGCGAATCGGCCGGCGCTCGCTGCAGATCCATAGAGATGACTGGTGACCAGACGGTCACAGTCATCTCTATGACCGTTGGAGGACCGGGCGCGACGTTATGACGTCATGCCCAGTACACGGAAGTAAACAAAGCCGCAGCCGCGGCTGTCGGCATGTGATCGGTGATTTTTTTTTCACTGATTTCATGCTTGTAAGCCTGGAGGAGAGATTTGGGCTTCTTATTGACCCCACATCTCTCCATAAAGAGGACCTATCACACTGATTCCTATTACAAGGGATGTTTACATTCCTTGTAATAGAAATAAAAGCGATCCAAAAAAAATGTTAAAAAAAGTGTAAAAATAAAAAATATTAAGTAAAATAAAAAAAAATAATAATAAAAAAAATTCAAAAGCCCCTGTCCCTGTTATCTCGCGCGCAGAAGCGAACACGCATACAAGTCCCGCCCACATATGTAAACGCCGTTCAAACCCCACATGAGGTATCGTCGCGTGCATTAGGGCGGGTGCAACAATTCTAGCACTAGACCTCCTCTGTAACTCGAAAATAGTAACCTGTAAAAAATGTTAAAGTGTCGCCTATGGAGATTTTTAAGTACCAACGTTTAACGCCATTCCATGAGTGCACGCAATTTTAAAGCGTGACATGTTAGGTATCTATTTACTCGGTGTAACTTCATCTTTCACATTATACAAAAAAATTGGGCTAACTTTACTGTTTTGTTATTTTTTAATTCATGAAAAAAAGTTGCAATGACCGCCATTTTATTCCTTAGAGTGTCTGCTAAAAAAAATATATAATGTTTGGGGGTTCTGATTAATTTTCGAATTTTTTTAGATTTTTACATGAAGGAAAGAAGTGCCAAAATAGGCCGGTGGACAAGTGGTTAAAGATAGTCTCATGTTTGATGTAACATCAATTGTAAATAAGTTATTTTTTGTTTTGAGCTACTGTTATAAAATGTATCTTGTAATGTCTGACATTTAACATTGTGGTAAAACAGGAGATCACCTCTTCGGAAGGGAACCATTGCCCAAAACCCTAGACTCTATATGCATTCCTACCTCTTTACAGTTGTCTTGCTTGGTAAAGTGGGCAAGATCTGCATTGTACAGTTCAGTCATCTGTGTTTTCTCAGTTTGCTCAGGTTGTACACCTTTAGAATGGAGAAAATTGTGGTATGCCGATGCAAAGGCCTGTCCAATGGCTTGAGCAATGAGTTGTGCCTAATTAGGAAGAGTAAAGTGTTACTGTCAAAAAATAAAACCATAATTTGTACTCTGTTTTTATAATGAAATAACACTCCAAGAAGACTAAATCATAAAGTAACAAATGAAAATATGTACCAATTTGATAAAATTGAAAATTATTATTAAAATCTGGATCAATCCAATAAACAGTGCTAGTATGGGGAGGCTACCAGCAAACACAAAAAACTTAACTCACGCAGTTTGTGTACGCACCGGTTCCCCCAAGCCCTAAAAAATTATAAAAAAAATAAAAATGTTTTGTTTGTATGCAGAAAAACAGTAGTAATGCATGCCTAAGCTAAGATACACTCGCGGACACTTTATTAGGTACACCTAGCTAGTATAGTTTTTTTGCCTTCAGAACTGCATTCATTCTTTGTGGCATAGATTCAACAAGGTGTTGGAAACATTTCTCAGCTGCACATCCATGATGCGAATCTCCTATTCCACCACATCCTAAAGGCGCTCTCTATTGGATTGAGATCTGGTGACTGTGGATGCTATTGGAGTTCACTGTTCAAGAAAACAGTTTGAGGCCCCGTACACACGATCGGTTTTCTCGTCAGAATCCATCAAGAAACTTGATGGGAGATGTATTCTGCCGAGAAAACCGGTCGTGTGTACACTTTTCGCAGAAAAAACCGTCGAGAAACTCGTCGAGCCAAAAAGAGAGCAGGTTCTCTATTTTCTCAAGTCGATTTTGGCTCGTCGAGTTTCTTGTCGGGCTGGTTTCTGACGAGAAACTCGAGCGTGTGTATGCTAAGAAACCCACGCACTTTCTGTAAAAGTAGAGTTTGTAATGGAAATAGCACATTTGTCACTCTGTAAGACTGAAAAGTGAAAATGTCTCTTACCAAACTTTTCAGTAACATGAGATTAGCAAAAGCAGCCCCAAGGGTTGTGCCAATAAAACTTCCCCTGTTATTGTATGTGTTGAAGTCACCGCGTTTGAGAACGAGGTGGTTTGGTCTTTAACGTGTGTACGCAAAGACAGCTTGTCAAGTTTCTCAACAAGCCTAACAAGGAACTCGTCGAGGAAAGCGATGTGTTTCGCCCGTCGAGTTCCTCGGTCGTGTGTACGCGGCCTTAGATGATTTGAGCTTTGTGACATGGTGCTGAAGTAGCCATCAGAAGATGGGTACACTGTAGTCAAAGGGATGGACATGGTCAGCAACAAATACTCAGGCAGGGCACTACATTTAAAATGATCCTCAGTTGGTACTAAGGGGCCCAAAGTGTGCCAAGAAAATAACCCCTACACCACCACGCCAAATTCTGACCTTACCATCTGAATGTCGCAGCTAAAATCGAGACTCAGACAAGGCAATGTTTTTCCAATCTTCTATTGTCCAATTTTGGTGAGTCTGTGCCAATTGTAGCCTCGGTTTCCTGTTCTTAGCTGACAGGAGTGGCATCCAGTGTGGTCTTCTGCTGGTGTAGCCTATCTGCTTCAAGGTTTGTTGCGTTGTGCGTTCAAAAATGGTATTCTGCATACCTTGGTTGTAACAAGTGGTTCCTTAAATCACTGTTGCCTTTCTACAAAAAGTCTGCCCATTTCTCCTCTGACCTGACATCAACAATGCATTTTGGTTCACACAACTGCCACTCTCACTGGATTATTTCTCTTTTTTGGATCATTCTATGTAAACCTTGAGTATGGTTGTGGATGAAAATCCCAGTAGATCAGCAGATTTTTAATTATTTAGAACAGCCCGTCTGGCACCAACCATGCCACATTCAAAGTCACTTAAATACTCTCTTTCTTCCCGATTGTGATGCTCAGTTTGAACTTCAGCAAGTCATCTTCACCATGTCTAAATGCATTGAGTTTCTGCCATGTGATTGGCTGATTAGCAATAATACCACCTAATAGTACCTAATAAAGTGCCCAATTAGTGCAGAATCAAAAGCAAAATGTAAAAAAAAAAATATATCCTTTTTTTTAAATTAAGATATTAGAAGAGTGGCAAGAAATGTTACCATCACTTACATCCGCAGACTGAAAGACATGACATATAATCCTATGTGGTTTTTTATGTGAGGAAGGCTTGTTTGAGCTACGAGGTAATTTTCTGTGTGCCATAATAACCACAATATTACCAATGTCAGCTGTGTAGGAAATGGTCTGTAAGGGATGGTCCATCAAGGCTTCCTAAAGTTGCAACAATAAAAATTGTAAAAATTACATAAAGCCTTACAAGCATTATCCACTACATATTTTATTACTTCTAATCAAACCAAAAAGGCACATCATAAAATCTAACCTGTGTATTTGCAGTTAATACTTTTATGTGTTGTGTTGAAACCATAACATCCACCTCAGTCATGGGTTGAGACTCTCCATCTGGTGCCTGAGAAGTTACAGAAAAGGAAAAAAAATTTAAAATAAAAAGTAGTACTTTGTAGTACAAAGCATTAGCTAGGCTTCATGTACACTGCTGCTGGTAAACAGACGTTTACAAGCAGTTGGGCGTTTTTTTCAGCTGCCCCTGAACTCGCCTGTTATCTTATCACCACGTTCAGGATGGACATTCAGAGGCATTTGAAACATTTAATTTATAGGCGTTATATATATATATATATACACACACACATATATATATAATATATATATATATATATATATATATATATATATTTTTTTTTTTAAACTATCAAAAAATGCTTCTAAAAAATCGTTCAAGAGAGGTTGTAAAACATCCAATGTACATTAAGCCTTACTTCTTGCTACAGTAATCAAATCGCGGGTGTGCATTGCAACGATCGGTGGTGCGATGTGTCAGTCTGACACACTGCAACACCAAGGGCCAGATTCAGCAACACTTGCGCTGGAGTATTTCGATATGCGCCGCGTAACTGTGAAGATGCGCCGTCGTTTCTATGTGCCCGTACCCACCAAATTAGATGCGCCCAATAACGGGCCATTTGCGACCGGCGGAACGTTCCGACGCCAGAGTATCGTCAGCGCTTAATTTCGCTTGGCGCATCAGTCGCGCCTATTGATTTCCCCTGCAAATATGCAAATGAGGGATTTTTCCCAATTCACGAACGGATTAGCACCATACGCTGGCTACATGCGCCGCGCGTATCTCGTCCGTCCGGCGCAAAGTTATTTCTACAAAAGGCTGCTTTATCTTTACTCCAGATGGCCACAGGTCAGCAGGAGAGCAGCTACAGCAGCGTTACCGACGATAAGAGCTAGCTGAGCACCCCCACTTGCAGGACAACACCTCTGTCCATGCTTGTCTGTCAAATTTTACAGCCATGGAGGAAGACATCATAGGTCTCCATAGCCGAGATGACGGCTGACAGCTCCTGGCCATTAAAGTTCAGCTTTCTCCTGTGTGTTTGCGGGGAACGGGAGCAGCCATCTCAGAACAAAAGTAACATCACTGCGGGGAGGGGGAGCAGGATATACTTTAGTGCCGGAATGGCGCTTCTACGGGCGCATTTAAACGCCCAACGGAAGGCATTGCGCTGACGTTTCCCGTGCAGTGGTGCCGACGGAAGTTGTGAACATGCGCACAAAGGGGGCGAGTGGAGCCTCACTCACTGCGCATGCTCCGTGGTTGATGCGCTGAACGTAAGCTTCTGCGCTGGGCTCCGCCCATCATTTACATATGATCACACCCACTTCCCCTTGCGTCGGGTTACGCCAGCGCATTATCGTTACTCTGGCGCAAGTTTACGCGCAACTGCTATGTGAATAACAGTACTTGCGCTGAAAGGGTCGTCAGAGTAACGTAAATGAGAAGCGTTACTCTGGAGCAAAGATGCTCTCATCTACCTGAATCTGGCCCCTAGACTTTTTACCACATGATCAGCCGTGTCCAATCACGACTGATCACAATGTAACCATGAAGAGCCGTTGATCGGCTTTTCCTCACTCGTGCCTGACAGATGCGAGGAGAGACGATCGGCTTATCTCCTGACAGGGGGGGTCTGCACTGATAGTTTAAGAAAGGGGGCTTACTCTCATTGTCAAAAACAACTAGAGAAAGAGCAGCACAAGAACTAGTTTTATATATTAAAAAAAAAAAAAAACTGATGGCAGATTCTTCCTGCATACTAGCTGCCAGGTAAAAGCTGTGCCCCAATGTGCTCCAATATGCCCCAATGTGTGCCAATATGCCCTGATGTGTGTCAAGTCCCCCGTGTCCTGGTGTGCCATGTGTCCTGATGTCCCGTGCCCTAATGTCCTGTGCCCCAGTCTGCTGTGCCTCAATGTCGTGTGCCCTGATGTACTGTGACCTGTGCCCTTATGTGCTGTGCCCTTTACCCTGATGTGGCCTGGTGTGCTGTGCCCTGATGTGCTCTGTACCCTGTGTGTGCATGCACACCGTGGGTGGGGGGCGGGCTGTGCAAAAGGCACCTTCGCCTGAGTTGGCAAAAATCCTTGCACCACCCCCAACTACAGCTGCTATACTAAAGTTTAGGACACAAATGTCACCACATGCTGTTGCCTGTATGAGTCCAGTAGCGAAGAACTCCGATCCTCTTACGCAATTTTCTACATCTTCAGAGCCCCAGCAACTTTAGGAGCACTTCCTCACACATGTTCATGATGGGATCCATAGTGAAAAATAAAATAAATAAAAATAAGATGGTCATCTACAAACACACTGCCCTCTCTGCTGTTTATTTAACCACTTGCCCACCGAGCCTGTTTTTCAGATTAGGTGTTTACGAGACTAAAACTGTTTTTTTTGCTAGAAAATTACTTAAAACCCCCAAACATTATATATATATTTTTTCTAACACCCTAGAGAATAAAATGGCAGTCATTGCAATACTTTTTGTCACACCGTATTTGCGCAGCGCTCTTACAAGCGCACTTTTTTTTGGAAAAAAAAATCACTTTTTTGAATTAAAAATAAGACAACAATAAATTTGGCCCAATTCTTTTATATATTGTGAAAGATAATGTTACGCCGAGTAAAATGATACCCAACATGTCACGCTTAAAAATTGCGCCCGCTCGTGGCATGGCGTCAAACTTTTACCCTTAAAAATCTCGATATGCGACGTTTAAAAAATTCTACAGGTTGCATTTTTTTAGATACAGAGGAGGTCTAGGGCTAGAATTATTGCTCTCGCTCTAACAATCGCGGCAATACCTCACTTGTGTGGTTTGAACATCGTTTTCATATGCGGGCGCTACTCGCGTATGCGTTCGCTTCTGTGCGCGAGCTCGTCGGGACGGGGCGTTTTTGTTTTCTTATTTATTTTAATTTAGTTTATAATTTTTTACACTGAAATAAAAAAATAAAAAATTGATTACTTTTATTTCTATTACAAGGAATGTAAACATCCCTTGTAATAGAAAAAAGCATGACAGGTCCTCTTAAATATGAGATCTGGGGTCAAAAAGACCTCAGATCTCATATTTAGGCTTAAATGCAAAAAAAAGAAAAATAATTTTTCAAATGTCAGAAAAAAAAATATGTTTCTTTAAGAAGCTGGGCGGGACTGACGTTTTGACGTCACTTCCGCCCAGCAGAGCTCTGGGGACGGGTGGGGGCGATTTTTCCCTCACTCGTATCCCAACACAGCTGCCGACAGGACCGGATCGCCTCCGCCGCTACTGAAGGCTCCGGTAAGCGGCGGAGGGTGCGGGAGAGCGGCCGGAGGGGGGGGTCCTCTCCCGCCACCGATAACGGCGATCTTGCGGCGAATCCGCCGCGGAGACCGCCGTTATCGTGTACAGCACCGCCCACTGCAAAGATGGATGCCTCGGTTGTGGCAGCAGCTGCTGCCGTTACCGAGATATCCATCTTTGAAAATAGGACGTACTTTCCCTATAGGGCGGTTAGCAAGTGGTTAAAAAACGCTTCTAACCTCAAATGCTCATAACTGCTGCTAAACTCGCATAAATGTGGTATGCAATTGCTGTAAAATCTTAAATTTTTCACCATTGGTTCCCAGCTGTCAAGTTTCCAGCGACAAAAATAGGCCTCTTAGACCAGGGCTTGACAAATTTGCTTTGAATCTAGGAGCCAGCTAAAAAAGTTAGGCGCCAGGTTTGGTGACGTCACAAGTGTTAGTATCACCCCCCCCCTCCACCAACTACGGTCCCCCCTCCACTAACTACAGACCCCCCCACTAAGTCCACAACCCCCTCTCTCAGTATATACCCCCCCCACTAAGTCCAGATCCCCTCACGCAGTATAGATCCCCTTACTAAGTACAGACACTGTCATTGCAGACCCCTATCTATCAATGCAGACCCCCCTCCATCATTGCAGCCCCCCATCTATCAGTGTACACCCCCCTCAGTGCAGATCCCCCCCATCAATGTAGACCCCCCACAGTGAACCCGCCCTCAGTGCAGACCCCCTCTCCATCAGTGCAGGCTCCCCACAGTGCAGATCCCACCCATCAATGTAGACCCCCCCTCAGTGCACCCCCCCCATCAGTGTAGGCCCCCACAGTGCAGACCCCCCTCTTCCCTCTTATAGCGCCCCCCAGCACATGTCTATTTGGACTACATTAACATTTACAGACCTCAGAACAGCGCGGGAATTAAAACATTTACAGACCTCAGAACAGCGCGGGATAGGCACAACGTAGTGTGTCCCTCGGACCCCTCCCCTCCGTAAACAGAGAGCAGAGGGAGGCGGCTTCAGTCCGTTCCGCTGTGTGCTGTGTAGGGGCAAGGACTGTGCGACGAGTACACAGAGCGGAACGGACCGAAGCCGCCTCCCTCTGCTCTTTGTTTAAGGAGGAGGAGGAGGGGGGTCCGAGGGACACACTCCGCTGTGCCTATCCCGCGCTGTTCTGAGGTCTGTAAATGTTAATGTAGTCCATGTGTCACCCGGTGCTGCCCACACCCACCAACGCCTGGCAACGGCACTGACCCTCTTCTCCCGTGCTCAGCCCCTCAGACAGTCAGAGGAGCATGGAGCTCTGGCGCTGGGAAACCACAGACTCCGGGTCCCCGATGTTCTCGAGGCGCTTCCCGCAATACCTTGGAGCAGGTAGCCAGCAGCAGTGGGGATGACAGGTCGCCCAGGATCCCCAGCTGAACTTCACTCTGCTGGCCACTCGTTCCTCCCGCCTTGTCAGCCGTGGCTGTGCGGCTCTCTTCCTGCTCCATCCCCGCTTATATCGCTAATCATGTTCATGGCCAAGACCCCGCAACCCGCCCTGTAGCAGAGGCACCTGTCAATGATCAAAGCTCAGGTGCCGCCAGTTTGAAATTTTTAGTCGCACTGGCGCCTGCGATTTGTCGAGCCCTGTCTTAGACTCCACAGAAAATCCTTTTTTTGGAGTACATTGAGGGTCGCATAGTCTACATTCTGAAGCCGCGTACACAAGGCAGAGAACCTCGACGGGCAGAACACATCGTTCCGCCCGTCGAGGTTCTCTGCCGGCCGTCGAAATCGGCGACCCGCCCGTCGGGAATGGCAACCAGCCATTCATCCAGGCGGGCCTTCGAGCAAAAAGAGAGCGTGCTCTCTTTTCGCTCGGCGGGACTCCCGACGGGCGGGGCGAGCCAGAAGCGTACACACGGCCGAGGTTCTCGCTGGAATGCAGCTTCCAGCGGGGTTCTCGCTGGTTTCCAGCGAGAACCTCGGTCGTGTGTACGCCGCCTGAATTATGCTGCAACATACAAGAATATTGGACACCGGCAGAAAATGAAAAAACTATAGGCAAATCCACGTTAACCCCTCCTACTAACAATAACCAAATAAAAAATAAAGTATACATTCTAAAAATGATTAAATCAGCTACTAGCAGTAAGACAAATATAAAGGTATAATGCCCTATTCTAAAACTACTAAGCCCCTGTTCACACTGATGTGATTTGTCATGCTATTTGACAGTTCCAAGACTCAATTGTCAGCAATGGAGCCATTCAAAATTGCCGTGACTCATGTCGCAGCGACCTTGAAAAAGGTTCCTGCACTACTTTTTACCGATTTCCATTTCAGCTCTACATCGGTATGAATGGGGCTAAAGTGTTATTAAAGTAGTATTTGAACACCTGTCTATCAGCTAGAATTCTGACCCTCAAAGACCTGTTAGTCTGCCTTTAAAATGTCCACCTCCACTCCATTTATTATCCTAAATTAGATGCACCTGTTTGAGGTCATTAGCTGCATAAAGACACCGGTCCACCCCATACAATCAGTAAGAATCCAACTACTAACATGGCCAAGACCAAAGAGCTGTCCAAAGACAGACAAAATTGTACACCTCCACAAGCCTGGAAAGGGCTACGGGGAAATTGCCAAGCAGCTTGGTGAAAAAAGGTCCACTGTTGGAGCAATCATTAGAAAATGGAAGAAGCTAAACATGACTGTCAATCTCGCTTGGACTGGGGCTCCATGCAAAATCTCACCTCGTGGGGTCTCAATGATCCTAAGAAAGGTGAGAAATCAGCCCAGGACTACACAGGAGGAGTTGGTCAATGACCTGAAAAGAGCTGGGACCACCGTTTCCAAGGTTACTGTTGATAATACACTAAGACGTCATGGTTTGAAATCATGCATGGCACGGAAGGTTCCCCTGCTTAAACCAGCACATGTCAAGGCCCGTCTTAAGTTTGCCAATGACCATTTGGATGATCCAGAGGAGTCATGGGAGAAAGTCATGTGGTCAGATGAGACCAAAATAGAACTTTTTGGTCATAATTCCACTAACCGTGTTTGGAGGAAGAAGAATGATGAGTACCATCCCAAGAACACCATCCCTACTGTGAAGCATGGGGGTGGTAGCATCATGCTTTGGGGGTGTTTTTCTGCACATGGGACAGGGCGACTGCACTGTATTAAGGAGAGGATGACCGGGGCCATGTATTGCGAGATTTTGGGCAACAACCTCCTTCCATGAGTTAGAGCTTTGAAGATGGGTCGAGGCTGGGTCTTCCAACATGACAATGACCCGAAGCACACAGCCAGGATAACCAAGGAGTGGCTCTGTAAGAAGCATATCAAGGTTCTGGCGTGACCTAGCCAGTCTCCAGACCTAAACCCAATAGAGAATCTTTGGAGGGAGCTCAAACTCCGTGTTTCTCAGCGACAGCCCAGAAACCTGACTGATCTAGAGAAGATCTGTGTGGAGGAGTGGGCCAAAATCCCTTCTCCAGTGTGTGCAAACCTGGTGAAAAACTACAAGAAACGTTTGACCTCTGTAATTGCAAACAAAGGCTACTGTACCAAATATTAACATTGATTTTCTCAGGTGTTCAAATACTTATTTGCAGCTGTATCATACAAATAAATAGTTAAAAAAATCATACATTGTGATTTCTGGATTTTTTTTTTTTGATTATGTCTCTCACAGTGGACATGCACCTACGATAACAATTTCAGACCCCTCCATGATTTCCAAGTGGGAGAACTTGCAAAATAGCAGGGTTATTTTCCGCACTGTATATTATATATTGTGACAGGAAGTCAGGTAAATCTATGTGTGTTGTCATAGACAGGAGATATATTTCTGCCTTGTTTAGACAATACACCAATTACTATTAGGCGTCGGCTGTAGAAATGGCATCGGCGGTAGAGGTTTGGGGAGTTAGAAGCCTTCAGCTGTTCAAAATGAAGCAATTAAAGCCCCTATAAATAAAGCCTAAGGATAACGGCCGATTGCTGTATCCTGGAGCTTTGGGAGTGAAGGAGCAGTCACAAGCACTTCTGAAGAGGTGAGGTGCTGATGGATATTTCTGTGAGAGAAATATCAAAAATACTTTTCTGTTTTCTGCTGTAAGACCAGCAGTGTCTGCCCAGCAGTAGGCTGTGCCAGACTCAATAGGTAGTTTCCTGTGTTGGGAAGGTAGACGCCCCAAGTGGCAAGGGTTTATTTTATGTTTTGTTATGTTTATGCTGTTTTGATGCTTGCATGTGTATCCCGCAAGATGGAAAAATAAACCATATCATTTGTTTTCAGTCATCCTCAAGTGCCTTTTTGTACAGTTCAACGTGTATTGAACCCATCCAGGGGGTCACACACACCCGCTACCGAGTTAATCCCTCACAATATATATATATACACACACACACACACACACACACACACACACAGTTATGCACAACATTATTACATTACACAATGTGAACACGGTGTGCGTTCTCCGACGCGTTTCGACCTGTATATGGTCTCTTCAGGGGGATAATGAATTCTAAAAAATACATATAATATATATTTAGAATTAAACATGTCATTGTGTACAGCATTGTATTTTACTTTATTTAACATTTTATTGGCAACTTACTAATTAATTTGTTGCTAGTCTCTTTTACATTTTATATGCCTAAAAACATTTACACTTTAACTGTTATTTCAGTTCTACGTGCCAGTAATACTTTTGTCTCATACATTATAAATACATTTTTGGGTGCTCATTGCAGGCATCGGCTCCCCTGTCCCTCGGAGGGTGTGGCTTGTGTGGCTCCTTGTAAGCCCCTCTGGGCGGGTTCTCTCTCTCTCCCCTCGGGTTTTGTGGTGCAGCGCTCATGAGGCTCCCCTTTGGACTCCTTAACGGTTTGCCGTAGCTTTGATCACTAAAACATCCATCAATTTTTGTAACGGTAAATATCCCCATTTTTGGTATATTAATGCTGTACACAATGACATGTTTAGATCCGAAACAACTTATCGATTAATTTCATAATCGATTAGTTGTTGATTAATCGATTACTATTTTCATAATCGATTAATCAAGCAGTAATAAAATGGGGTTAAAAAACACTATAATGAGCCCTTTATAGTACAAAAAGAGCACATCACTAATGTAAATATTAATTTCACTGTCCCACAGTAAGAAATTAACCCCTTACAGTTGCGATTATTTGCTCTTTTTGTACTAATTTTAGTTTTTTTAACCCAATTATGTTACTAAACATCTCATACCTGGGTCACACCTCTGTTTTTTGGTGCTTTTTGCAGAAACACACTACAGTTTATTTACATGTTTTCCTATGGGACACGTTCTCATCCATACTTTTTTAAGCTGCTGCGTATTTGGAAAGGATCAAGGACTTTCTTTTTTTTTAATGCAAAACTGTGTTATTTTATTTTTTTGGTTCAATATACTTCAAATTGAGAAGCTGCAGAAAACCATGTAATGCGTTTTAGCATCAATTTGTGTTTTTTAATCCGCCAAACATCAAATTGGCCAAAAAATATGTAAAAATGCAAATTGCCACAAAACCACCTTTGTTTTTTTTGTTTTTTTTTAAGATCATTAACCGATTATTCAATTAATCGAAACAGTAATCGGCCAACGAATGGATTATGAAAATAATCGTTAGTTGCAGCCCTAGACATGTTTAATTTTAAATATATATTATATGTATTTTTTAGAATTCATTATCCCCCTGAAGGAGACCATATACAGGTCGAAACGCATCGGGTAACGCACACCGTGTTCACATTGTGTAATGTAATAATGTTGTGCATAACTGTATATAGATATATTTTTTTCATTGTGGAATTCTTTGACCAGTAAAATGTTTTTATAACATCAAATTTTACCAATTTTTATAATATCTGTTAACTGTTCATTAAATGATATGTCATACTGTGACGGTCGTCGAACATATCTCCGCCATCCATTCCCTTCTCGCATTCAGTCCTCTCCAAAAGCCCCTGTCCCGGCTAGGCCTGTCACACATCTCCCCTTTTGGCAGGGGACTAACCCAGTAGGAGACACCAGATGGGTTGTCTCTGAATTCAGTCAGTAGTTCCAGTCCCCCAATGCCAGTATCCATACAGTACCCCAAATCACTTGCTCCGAACCGAGCATTACTCACCCCGCCATCCTCTGCCTCTCTCAGGGAACACGTCTGCCGCTGGGGAGAGGCCTGGACTGGCCCTTCTCCCTGGAGTCCTTTCAGCCGCTGGAGAGATGACAGGGTGGCTGGGCTCAGTCCATCATGCTGTTGGAGGTCTGGGCCAACTGGCCACCATTTATGGGATATACCAGTGGAGACTGAAGTCCCATCCACTGGTATCCACTTAAGCTGTAGTGGGGTGCAGCCGCCAGTAGCAGCCTGTCCTGCTGCCAGTGGTTCCGCTGGGAGTAAGAGCTTTACCACCTCAGCTGGTTGCTGGGGAGGGGGGCCAACCACCCCGGCTCCCTGGAACTCCACAGTTGGTCCCGGTGCTGGGCAGAGATGGCTGGCACTCTGCCCTGTTGCCAGCACTTCTGCTGGGGATGCATAATCCATAACATCCTCTGAACAGTCCATACATTCTGTAATCTGTGGCTGGGGAGTGATCGCCATCTTCTCACCCTGAGCCTCCAAAACTGCCACAGGGGTGGGGCAGAGGTCTTGAACCCTCTGTCCGGTGACCAGCGCTTCAGCTGGGGAAGTTCCTTGTAACTCCACAAATACTGCTCTTGGGGCTGGGCAGAGCACAGTGAAGTGTGGCCCTGATACCAGCCTAATCTGCTGGAGGCCCATCAGGTTGTTCTTCCTCAGCAGAGAAGTCTATCAGATCCCCTGTCTCTGCAACTGGTGTCTGGGGATAGAGGTTCACCATCTCCTGTCTTTCATTTGGTGCTGCTTCTTTAGGCGTTGTCACCAATCGTCGTATTTCTGCAATTCTCAGCTCATGTTGCCGCTCTCGTTCTTTCTCATCAAAAGCTTTAAAAGCTCTAAACGGAATCTTCCTTGTGTCTGCTGTGCTGTACTCACTGTTTGGAGAATGTGCGGCTGCTTGTTGGACTGCTGCCAGTTTTAACTGTAGCTCTGCGTTTATTTGTTTAGCCTCCTCCGCTACTAGGGTCATCACTTTCAGCACCACATCCGCCGTTGGGTTCGGACCGAACCATGCTAATTTCTCTCTTATTAGCTTGTTAGCTGGTGATTCCTCCTCCTGAATCACTGGTGTCCCCATCTTCTGTACTGCTGGCGTTGCTGCAACCGAGTTCTCCTGGTCTAGCTCCATTTATTCTGCTATGATGACACGCTCGGTTTTGTTGCTAGCAATCCTTCCACAAACTTCCATTAGTTCTTTCAGTGTATTTCTTTTAAGCAGGGTGTACCGGTCTTCCATTCACTGTTCCCAGGGTCTGCTTGGAATCCTGATGTAAAGGAAAGTAGAAGGGAAAATCCCACTGCTGCCACCAATTGTGACGGTCGCCGAACATATCTCCGCCATCCATTCCCTTCTTCTCCCATAAAATAAATCACCCAATATTCCCCGACTAGGAATATCCCTGGAATCGCTGAATAATCCACACATGAGCCATGGCTTAATGCTGAATGTAACAGGACACACTTTATTGAAAGTACACAGCACACTTTATACAGGATTTGGAACATCCCGCCCCCAACAACCGCTTTCTTATTGGTCCATTGTAAAGTATGCAGTCTTCACTCTGGTCCTCTCAAACCATGCAAATGAGGACTTGAAAATGTCTCAGCAGAGATTGGTCCCAAAGCTTGAATAGCCTGAATATGTGTGGCCAGGCCTGTGATGTGTTTTCAGACAAAAGCCCCAGGGGGTCAATCAATGTACACAATAGCCAGCCACAGAACAATGGAGCCGTCTGGAGAATTGAGACAGGGCAGAAGTCATTTACACCTGATAATAGAAAGGCTTTAGATAGGGTTATCACACAATGGACAATGAGTATTTCTTCTGAGTCTATTGACCTGGCTGGGGTTCAGAATTAAATCTTCTGTAATACATGAATTAGGATTTCAGTATTTCATGGTCCATGACACATACTACTATTGTCGTATATTACATTTGACTTTAAATAATCTGCTGTCCAAAGCCCCACGGGGAAACTTTTCCTTTTTTCATGAATAATTTGATAAACTATTATATGCTGCTACCTTTGTTAGGGCTGTCACTAGAACATTGTGATATAACCCCACCCACTCTGAGACTTTACTAGTTTAGCATGCAATAAGGAGGAGTAATTAAGCCACAGAGGGGAGGAACCTGTGTCCTGTTCTACAAGATAAGAAATGTATAGGTCAAAATTCCTATTCTAATCGTATCGGACTGGTATTCATAGACCAAGGGATGCACCCAAGCAATACAACTGAGAAATAGGTAACAGCATAGCAACCTGGAACTGGCAGCAGGACCAAAAAAAAAAGTTGTATTGAACCCTAACAAAAAATACTCATATAGTGCCTTGAAAGAGTTTTCATACCCCTTAAAATTTTCCAAATTTTTGTCATGTTGCCACCAAAAACGTAAATGTATTTTATTTGGATTCGATAGACCAGGGGCGTCCAAACTTTATTCATTCAAAGAGGGCCAGATTTGATGAAGAGAACATGCGTGAGGGCCGACCATATTTCTTGACATTCTTTGAACCATTAACATTTGGCCTAAGTGAGTTTGCAAAAGCTGCCAACTCAGAAACGCCTGAAAGACATAATGACAAGCAAAAAATGCAACTTTAACCACTTAAGGACCGCCGCATGCACTTATACGTCCACAGAATGGAACGGCTGGGCACTAGAGCGTATATATACGTCCTCGCCCAGTAGCGGGTCGGGGGTCCGATCGGGACCCCCTCTGCTGCGTGCGGCGGTCTCCCTGGCTCTGGGAGCGATTCGGGACGAGGGGGGCGATGTCCGGTTTTACCTCCCCCCCCCGCGCGATCGCTCCCAGCCAATGGGAGCGCTCCCCCTACGTGTCACTTCCTCCTCCTGTGTAAACACAGGAGGGGGAAATTATGTAATCTCTCATCGCAGCGGTATTTCCAACCGTTGCTGAGGAGAGATCACATCACAAGTAAGTGTGCACCAACACCACACTGACACACAGGCACATTAACCCCTTGTGATCACCCCCCCCACCCCCCTGTCACAGTGTCAGGGATCCAGGCCTGTCTTCCGATCCTCGCACATGCGCAATAGAGCGGCGCTCTGGCGTGTACCCGTGCGGGAAAGGCGCGCGCATGCGCGGTCTGGCGACGCAGCGTGCACACGGGCGCGCACACCTTACGACAACCAATCAGAGGCCTGACCAGGCTATTTAAACCAGCCCCTGTCTTATGGCAGGTTGCTGGTTTGTCTTCAGCTTGTGCTTGGACTCTCTGCCGATTACCTGAACCTTTGACCCGGATTTCCATATGACTCTCCTCTCGCCCTGAAGTTGACCTTGGCTCTTGTTCCTGGATACGCTGTCTTCTATAATCCCTGACCTCTGGCTTGGCTTTGGACTTGTTGACCTCTCCAACCCCTGAACCTCGGCTTGCTCTCCGGACCTGTTCTCAGTCTGATCCCCTTGCACCTGCCCGGTACCCCTCCAGTTATCTGCTCCACAGTTCTTCAGTACAGCTTCTGCTACCTGCCTTGCACCTGTCTTGTGGCTCCTTGGCTGCCTGCTCTGCGCACCGCCATCAGGAGGAGCTCCAGTTCCAGTCTGCACCAGGATCCCGGCTACCAACCCGGACCTCACTGGCGCTGGTGCCTCCCGGGGCTCACCTCCCCTGTCCCAACTCCAGGGGACGGTCGGCGCCAGGTCGCAACGGTGGGCCACCCTCGGCATCTCGGCTTCGGTAAGTACACAGCCTGACAGTACAAACCAGCCCGATGTCCGAAGCCGACAGGGTGCGCTCTCCCTTCGAGACCCTGTGCCAGCAGGTCTCCGCCCTCACCGAGGCTGTCCAAAAGCTTCAGGAAGGATACGTGCAAATTGATGGTCGCCTCCAACAATTGGGCAACCTGCCTGGGGCCGTACCCCTATCCGTGGCTCCATCCCCTGGGGTCGCTACGTCTCAAGCCTCTCCCACTCCGACTGTGGTTATGACTCAACCCGAACCTCGGGTCCCCATCCCGGAGCGATTCGCGGGCGACCGAAGAAGATATCGGGCCTTCAAGAACGCCTGCTCCTTGTATTTGGCTCTTCAACCTAGGACCTTTTGTTCTGAACCCATAAAAGTAGGGTTTGTGATCTCCCTTTTGGCTGAAGAGCCGCAAGCCTGGGCGCACAGTTTGATGGAGCAAAGGAGCCCCATCCTGGACTCAATTGATTCCCTCTTTGAGCACATGGCTAAATTATACGACGACCCACAGCGCACAGCCACGGCTGAAGCCGTTCTCCATAACCTGGCTCAAGGAAGAAGACCCGTGGAGGACTACACGGCCGAGTTCCGTAAATGGTCGGCCGACACAGGCTGGAATGAAGCCGCCCTGAAGTACCAGTCCCGCCTGGGGCTCGCTGAAGGCCTCAAGGATGAGCTGGCAAGGACTGAAACCCCGGCCACGCTGGAAGATCTGATCCAAGCCGCTACCCAGTTAGACCGGCGCCTACGAGAACGGTGCTCCGAGCGCTTTCAAAACGCACGTCCCACCTGGACACCCCCAAGGCCCTCTCCAGCTCTTCCGCCTCCAGCGGCTTCTCCAGTCTCCACGTTTCCTGACCCTGAGCCGATGCAGCTTGGACTTGTCCGGGCGCCTCTCACCTCCGAGGAAAGACAGCGTAGGCGCCAAGCCAATCTATGCCTGTACTGCGGAGCGGCTGGCCACTTCCTCCGCGGTTGCCCCATAAGACCTAGTAAGTCGAAGCCGCCACCTGCTTACAATTTCCATGTTGCTAACTTCCCTCAGACTCATGTTGTGCTTTTTATTTCTCTACAGCCACCAGCAGGGGCAACCCGGCTCCCAGCCATTGTTGATTCAGGGGCATGCAGCTGCTTCCTAGATTCCACCTTGGCTCAGAAACTTCATGTGCCACTTCGCATTAAAGATCATCAGTTACAGATCCACCTGGCCGACGGCTCGCTGCCCCGATCCGGACTTATTACTCACGAGACTCAACCCATCTGTGCCACCACGGACTCAGGCCACCGAGAGTTCCTATGTCTGAATCTTATTCCGTCTCCTCTATTCCCCATTATCTTGGGCCTCCCTTGGTTACAGGCGCATCAACCCTGCATTGATTGGCTAAAGAAAGAAGTCAGAGTTTCACATCTTCATGCTGCACCCAGAGTTGCTTTCCACCTTCAGTCACCGTCTGTTCCGCTATCACAACCCCACCAGAAAACCTTCTGCACGTCCCCTCCGTCTATCTTGAATTCAAGGATGTATTTGATAAACAGCAAGCCGACTCTCTCCCACTTCATCGGCCATACGATTGCCCTATTGACTTACTACCTGGATCCGAGGTCCCTTTCGGGCGTATATTCCCATTAGGCCCCCAAGGCCTACATTGATGAAAATCTTAAAAAAAACTTCATCCGCCGGTCTTCCTCTCCAGCCGGGACAGGTATCTTTTTCGTGGAGAAGAAAGACGGCTCGTTGAGGCCTTGCATTGACTACCGTGAACTCAACAAAATTACCGTCAAAAACAGGTACCCGCTGCCTCTGATTCCAGAACTTTTTCAGCGCTTCCGGTCCGCTCAAGTTTTTTCCAAGCTAGATTTGAGGGGCGCCTATAACCTCATTCGGATCAGGTCCGAAGACGAATGGAAAACGGCCTTTAGGTCTCGATTTGGACATTTCGAGTACTTGGTGATGCCCTTTGGGCTTTGCAATGCCCCAGCCACCTTCCAACATCTTGTCAATGACATCTTTCGTGAATATCTAGATGATTTTTTGGTGGTCTACTTGGATGATATTCTCATCTTTTCAGCCTCCCTTGAATTACACCGATGCCATGTCAAAGTGGTTCTTGCCATACTAAGAAAGCATAAACTTTACCTGAAAGCAGAAAAATGTGAATTTGAGAAGGCCTCAGTACAATTTCTAGGATTCATTATCTCCACCAGTGGGGTCGCCATGGACCCGCAAAAAGTAGAGGCCATCCAAGCGTGGCCAGCTCCGGTCGACAAGAAGGCGGTGCAGCGGTTTGTTGGTTTTGCCAATTTCTATAGACGATTTATCGTTGGATTCTCCTCCATTGTGGCACCCATTACTAAACTTACCCGACAAGGCGGTCGCTTCCACTGGTCACCAGAAGCTCAGGAAGCCTTTGAAAAGCTTAAATCCGCCTTTTCCTCTGCTCCGGTCCTACGACATCCGGATCCAACTCTACCCTTTACCCTGGAGGTAGACGCTTCTGAGACGGCCACCGGGGCCATCCTATCAAAGAGACAAGGGGTGAAGGCTCTGTTACATCCTGTGGCCTATGCCTCTCGGAAGCTAACTGCCTTCGAGAGAAACTACGATGTAGGGGACAGAGAGCTGCTTGCCATTAAGGTGTCCCTAGAAGAATGGAGATACCTACTGGAGGGGGCGGCTCATCCTATCATGATCTTCACAGATCACAAGAATCTCGAATACTTACGTTCAGCAAAACGCTTAAGGCCCAGGCAAGCTCGGTGGGCGCTTTTCTTTTCAAGGTTCAATTTCCATATTTCTTATCGACCCGGCTCAAAGAATGGAAAAGCGGATGCTCTTTCCAGGATGTTCCTCGAAACCCCTTGCACTGCAGAACCCAGTACCATCCTGTCACCTCGGAATTTTCTTTTACTTTCCCAAATGGACTTGTTAAATTCTCTCAAAGCGGCTTCCAGACAGTGTTCCGATCCGGAAATTGAGGCACTGGATAAACACGACGGCTTACTATGGTCAAGGGGGAAAATTTTGTACCAACGGAAGCCAGACGATTGATCTTGAGTACCTTCCATGACCACAAGTTAGCAGAACATTTTGGGGCACGGAAAACAGGTGAACTGATTTCTCTGTCTTTCTGGTGGCCCAGGTGGAGACAGGACTGTAAAATCTATGTTGCTTCATGCATTCGTTGCCAACGAAACAAGGGTCCCAATACTAAGTCCTGGGGATTGCTCAAACCCTTACCTATTCTGCAACGTCCATGGGCAGAAATTTCCATGGACTTCATTGTGGACTTGCCTCCATCTGGAGGCTTTACTTCAATCCTGGTCGTGGTGGACCGACTCTCTAAAATGTTACATTTTGTGCCCATGGTAGGAACTCCCTCTGCGGCAGAAACAGCCAGGACTTTTTTCAAGGAAGTTGTTAGGCTCCATGGGGTTCCCCGAAGTATCGTCTCTGACAGGGGAAGCCAATTTACATCCAGATTCTGGAAAGAACTTTGTAAGGCCTTGGAAATCAAGAGCTGCCTCTCCTCGGCCTATCACCCCCCACAGAGAAACGGCCAAACAGAGAGAACGAACCAAACTTTGGAGCAATACCTGCGATGCTTTTGTTCCTCCTCTCAAGACGATTGGTCGTCCCTGCTACCATCCGCAGAGTTCTCCTACAACAACTCGGTACATTCCACCACCAATCAGACCCCCTTCTGGTCCAACTTTGGATTTCACCCATCCTTCCTCCCGGATGATCTACCAGAAATACCTGTCCCAGCTGTTCAGGAACATCTATAAACAAAAGACAAAGGTGCGCAACAATGTAACATATGTAAAAAATGTGTGTTTGTGCTTCCACAGCAACCTGATAATGATGGGAGAAAAATTAAATAAAAATATATAGGTGCAAATACAAAAAAGTGCAACGTCCCAAATAGGATTCCAATTATTAGGTGTTGAAAAACGTATTTCATAAAAAGCCTTTAAGAACACAGTTCGTAGGGAATTTCCAATGTAGTATTTGCAGAGAATTCCAATGATGTTGCTTAGCTGTTCCTATGTAGGGAAGTAATAGATGGCCGCTTACCGCAATGTTGGACCCTTCCAGGGGTCAATAAGGCATTCAGAAACACTTATCCAAGGCTGGGTCCTGGAGATCCCTCCACTGCTGACAGCTCAAAAATACTTCGGACAGCTGAAAAGATTTTCCACTCCAAAGGGTTAACTCACTCCAAATTGTGGCTCAAGCTTTCAGCTTAGTGCAGCGCTGTATTCATTTCCTGCTTCTTCATATTTTCTCAGCAGTTGATTTATCTCTTGTCCTTTCTCCCCACTTCCGGGTTGTGTATCTCAAATTTGAGATTTGAGATATACAACCCGGAAGTGGGGAGAAAGGACAAGAGATAAATCAACTGCTGAGAAAATATGAAGAAGCAGGAAATGAATACAGCGCTGCACTAAGCTGAAAGCTTGAGCCACAATTTGGAGTGAGTTAACCCTTTGGAGTGGAAAATCTTTTCAGCTGTCCGAAGTATTTTTGAACTGTCAGCAGTGGAGGGATCTCCAGGACCCAGCCTCGGATAAGTGTTTCTGAATGCCTTATTGACCCCTGGAAGGGTCCAACATTGCGGTAAGCGGCCATCTATTACTTCCCTACATAGGAACAGCTAAGCAACATCATTGGAATTCTCTGCAAATACTACATTGGAAATTCCCTATGAACTGTGTTCTTAAAGGCTTTTTATGAAATAAGTTTTTCAACACCTAATAATTGGAATCCTATTTGGGACGTTGCACTTTTTTGTATTTGCACCTATATATTTTTATTAAATTTTCTCCCATCATTATCAGGTTGCTGTGGAAGCACAAACACACATTTTTTACATATGTTACATTGTTGCGCACCTTTGTCTTTTGTTTATATATGTTTTGTGGAGCCTTATATTGGGCTTCTTTGTATTAAGGTGCAGCATTTTTCATTTATTATTGTTCACGTTTTCACGGTTTTTATACCCATATATTAATTAGTTCCAGGGGTGTTAGCGCGGATTGTCTTTTGTCTTTAGTGAGTTCAGGAACATCTAACAGCTGTCCAGTCAAATTTTCTGAAGCTTTAGGGGATGATGCGACAGGCCCAAGAGGATTATAAAAAATGTTATGATAGAGGAAGAAAAGAGTGCCCAGCCTTTAAAATCGGGGAGGAAGTCTGGCTTTCCGCCACTAACCTAAAATTACCTGTGCCTTCTCGGAAACTTGGCCCGAGGTTCATTGGTCCCTTCAAGATCAGACGGAAAATCAATGCCGTGGCCTTTGAACTTGCCCTACCGGACTCTTACAGGATCCACCCTGTTTTTCACTCCTCCCTCCTTAAACTCGTTGTGTCAGACCCTTTTGGCGGAAGAGGGGAACTCCCACCTCCACCAGTGGAGATTGAGGGTGAATTTGAATTCGAAGTGGAGGCCATCGTGAGTTGTAGGAAGAGGGGTAGGCAACTCGAGTACCTGGTCAAATGGAAGGGGTACCCACCGGAGGACAATTCCTGGGAAACTTCTAAGAATATACATGCCCCACGCCTAATCCGTGCCTTTCACCAGGAACATCCGGAGCTGATGGCCAGTTTGGGCGTCCGGAGTCCGCCCCTTGGGGGGGGGGGCACTGTCAGGGATCCAGGCCTGTCTTCCAATCCTCGCACATGCGCAATAGAGCGACGCTCCGGCGTGTACCCGTGCGGGAAAGATGCGCGCATGCGCGGTCTGGCGACGCAGCGTGCGCACGGGCGCGCACCTTCCGGGAACCAATCAGAGGCCTGACCAGGTTATTTAAACCAGCCCCTGTCTTATGGCAGGTTGCTGGTTTGTCTTCAGCTTGTGCTTGACCTTGGCTCTTGTTCCTGGATACGCTGTCTTCTATAATCCCTGACCTCTGGCTTGGCTTTGGACTTGTTGACCTCTCCAACCCCTGAACCTCGGCTTGCTCTCCGGACCTGTTCTCAGTCTGATCCGCTTGCACCTGCCCGGTACCCCTCCAGTTACCTGCTCCACAGTTCTTCAGAACAGCTTATGCTACCTGCCTTGCACCTGTCTTGTGGCTCCTCGGCTGCCTGCTCTGCTCACCGCCATCAGGAGGAGCTCCAGTTCCAGTCTGCACCAGGATCCTGGCTACCAACCCAGACCTCACTGGCGCTGGTGCCTCCCGGGGCTCACCTCCCTTGTCCCAACTCCAGGGGGCGGTCGGCGCCAGGTCGCAACGGTGGGCCACCCTCGGCATCTCGGCTTCGGTAAGTAAACAGTCTGACACACTGAATGCAGTGATCTAATCACTGCATTTAGTGTCAGTGTGACAGGCAGTGTAAAAGTCAGTTAGTGTTAGGTCCAGGGTAGCCCCGTACCCACCCCTAATAAAGTTTTAACCCCCTGATCACTGCCCTAGTTAACCCTTTCACTCCCTATTGCCAGTATCACCAAGCGATCATTTTTCTGATCGCTGTATTAGTGTCGCTGTTGCCGCTAAGTAACTATTATTTTTTTTTATTGTGATTTTTTTTTTACTAAAGACATGAATACATTTTGGCCTAAATGTTTGACTAAAATTTAGTTTGGATTTTTTTTTATAACAAAAGTAAAAAAATAGTGTTTTTTTTTTCAAAAATGTTGCTCTATTTTTGTATATATAGCGCAAAAAATAAAAATCACAGAGGCGATCAAATACCACCAAAAGAAAGCTCTATTTGTGGGAAAAAAAGGACGCAAATTTTGTTTGGGAGCCACGTCGCACAATCGCGCAATTGTCTGTTAAAGCGACGCAGAGACGAATTGTAAAAACACCTTGGGTCATTTAGCAGCATATTGGTCCGGGTCTTAAGTGGTTAACCACTTGAGCTCCGGAAGGTTTACCCCCCCTTCATGACCAGGCCATTTTTTGTGATGCAGCACTGCGTCGTGCGACACTGTACCCAGATAAAGTTTATGTCCCTTTTTATACAGTCGGCAACTGGTTAACCAATTCAATACCGGGCAATTTTACCCCATTCCTGCCTAGGCCAATTTTCAGCTTTCAAAATGACATGCAGCACTGTACCCAAACTAAATTCTTAGTATCAGTGTCTGTGTCACATAGGATTATCACAACTATTTATTTTGCATAGGGCATATAGAACACCACTACAGATGTAGAAGTGGGGAGGAAAAGACCCCCAATGCCCAAACAGAGAGAAATGTATAGAGCCTGCACTTAAAAAATAGTAGTAGCCAAATGCATTACTGTCCCTGGTAGAAAAATGTATATGAATTGCCGGTGACGAAATGTGGCGTGGGACTTTACGGATGCATATTGGATGGTTCAAGGTATATATATTAAACTAGAAGTCATATTGATAACTTTGAAACCACAGAAATCATTCGGAAATCGTGATATTATAAAAAATGTTTCATGTTATAATCTAATATATATATATATATATATATATATATATATATATATATATATATATATATACATATACATACACACACACACATACATACATACACACATCATACATTCTTTAGGGACGCATGGATATACAAGATAATCTAGAATGAATAAAAATGTCATGAAAAAACGTATAGTGCTGTACTATAATACATAATACATACATTTATAAGCAACAGAGGTGAGGAGAAAAAGGGAACACAGTATAGATTGAGTAAATATATGTGCGATATGCAAAACAGTTACAGTTTACATCATTAACATAGAAGTCGCATCAGCATAGAACAGGTAAATACCTCCAAAGTGATCACAGATCCTCCGGTATAGTGAAGTGTGTACGTACCAACTACAGCAGAATAGATGCTGTGTTGGCATACAGCGAATGTTGCAACCCAGGTGACTCATATGAACCACAGCCAGCCTGTGAACCTGTTGTAAGGAATATACAGAGAGCGGGTCATGGGGAAAATTAATTCCTCAAAAATTTGTGTTGTGCTGGGCATGATCATAAGGGATAGAATTGGTATATTTAAATATTTAAATTAAAACTGCAGGGAGGACCTTAGGTCTCTATATTAATTAATCTTAATTAGTTGCAGGCAAATATCATTACTTGATATGGATTTAGTATCGAATGGGACACAATCATGAAGTGGAACGAAATTTATTGGATTATTCAAACTTTAACAAATAAAAAACTGAAAAATTCGGCGTGCAAAATTATTCAGCCCCCTTAAGTTAATACTTTGTTGCGCCACCTTTTGCTGCGATTACAGCTGTAGGTCGCTTGGGGTATGTCTCTATCAGTTTTGCACATCGAGAGACTGCAATTTTTGCCCATTCCTCCTTGCAAAACAGCTCAAGCTCAGTGAGGTTGGATGGAGAGCGTTTGTGAACAGCAGTTTTTAGTTCTTTTCACAGATTCTCGATTGGATTCAGGTCTGGACTTTGACTTGGTCATTCTAACACCTGGATATGGTTATTTGTGAACCATTTCATTGTAGATTTTGCTTTATGTTTTGGATCATTGATTGTTGGAAGACAAATCTCCGTCCCAGTCTCAGGTCTTTTGCAGACTCCATCAGGTTTTCTTCCAGAATGGTCCTGCATTTGGCTCCATCCATCTTCCCATCAATTTTAACCATCTTCCCTGTCCCTGCTGAAGAAAAGCAGGCCCAAACCATGATGCTGCCACCACCATGTTTCACAGTGGGGATGGTGTGTTCAGGGTGATGAGCTGTGTTGCTTTTACGCCAAGCATAACATTTTGCATTGTTGCCAAAAAGTTTGATTTTGGTTTCATCTGTCCAGAGTACCTTCTTCCACATGTTTGGTGTGTCTCCCAGGTGGCTTGTGGCAAACGTTAAATGACACTTTTTATGGATATTTTTGAGAAATGGCTTTCTTCTTGCCACTCTTCCATAAAGGCCAGATTTGTACAGTATACAACTGATTGTTGTCCTATGGACAGAGTCTCCCAACTCAGCTGTTGATCTCTGCAGTTCATCCAGAGTGATCATGGGCCTCTTGGCTGCATTTCAGATTAGTCCTCTCCTTGTATGAGCTGAAAGTTTAGAGGGACGGCCAGGTCTTCATAGATTTGCAGTGGTCTGATACTCCTTTCATTTCAATATTATCACTTACACAGTGCTCCTTGGGATGTTTAAAGCTTGGGAAATCTTTTTGTATCCAAATCCGGCTTTAAACTTCTCCACAACAGTATCTCGGACCTGCCTGGTGTGTTCCTCGTTATTCATGATGCTCTCTGCGCTTTAAACGGACCTCTGAGACTATCACAGTGCAGGTGAATTTATACGGAGACTTGATTACACACAGGTGGATTCTATTTATCATCAGTAGTCATTTAGGCCAACATTGGATCATTCAGAGATCCTCCCTGAACTCCTGGAGAGAGTTTGCTGCACTGAAAATAAAGGGGCTGAATAATTTTGCACGCCCAATTTTTCAGTTTTTTTATTTGTTAAAAAAGTTTGAAATATATTCCGTTCCATTTCATGATTGTGTCCCACTTGTTGTTGATTCTTCACAAAAAATTACAGTTTTATAACTTTATGTTTGAAGCCTGAAATGTGGCAAAAGTTCGCAAAGTTCAAGGGGGCCGAATACTTTCGCAAGGTACTGTATAAATAAATAAAAATACATCACAGGTGATCAAACGTGGAATAAGCTATTAATCCATTGCACGGAAAGACTGAGCAAAACGTATATGTTTAAGCTGCTGTAGCACACTAATGCCGGGGAGAACAGTAGGTGATACTATAGTATAACCTTTGCTGGGGAATATCGTAGACCGCTAGAGTGATTTTTCCAAAACAACCACCTGGTGGATGATGTAAGGTATAAGGAAGAAAAGAAAGGGAAGAAAAAGAAAAAATATATAATAAGACCGACTGCTGGGGGTACTTTACATATTATCTAATATAAATGGTGTATATACACCTTAAATACCTCTAGATGAGATCACTCCCAGAGGAGAGGTAGATGGAATCTTGATTCCTCAATAAGAGGTGAAAAGAAACGTCTGCGTTAAAAAGAAAACACATGCAAACCAAACTATGCATTAGTCTAGCAGCACAATCCCAGTGGGTCTGCCTACAAGTTCAGGCATAAATGTTGAGCCAATAAGGCATATGAAGTAGGAATTACCTGACTAGAAGCGATCTGCATTTGATTCTCCCCGGAATGGCCCGTGCAGCATGTAACGCCTGCAGGCTCTTATATATGATCCTCACTTGTGCGACGTTGTGAATGTCATGAAGAATGAGTGGGCGCGACTTGTGTGACGCGAGGGGGTGCGTGTGAACGCCACCTCCAAGTCCCGCCGCCTAGCACACGCATGCCGCGCACGGCTCGGAGACGCGCCCCATGACCGAGGTGCGTACAGGATGATGACGCACCTGAGTGCAGATAGGCCTGACCGCGGGAATATCATATAGATGGGGCAAGCACAACATCAAAGCCTCCGCTATGATTCAATGCTGAAATAACAGTTCCTGGTGATTGTCCCTGAGCGCCCACTCAGATAATTGAGTCACCTAGGTTGCAACATTCGCTGTATGCCAACACAGCATCTATTCTGCTATAGTTGGTACGTTCACGCTTCACTATACCGGAGGATCTGTGATCACTTTGGAGGTACTTACCTGTTCTATGCTGATGCAAAGTCTATGTTAATGATGTAAACTGTAA
Organism: Rana kukunoris; assembly: GCA_029574335.1. Classification (NCBI taxonomy): domain Eukaryota; kingdom Metazoa; phylum Chordata; class Amphibia; order Anura; family Ranidae; genus Rana; species Rana kukunoris. The sequence continues at coordinate 412,115,396 of CM056049.1, forward strand.
CTGTTTGGCATATCGCACATATATTTACTCAATCTATACTGTGCTCCCTTTTTCGCCTCACCTCTGTTGCTTGTATAATGACTGTTTGTTCTATGTCTATAGATTTATGTATTATGGTACAGCACTATACGTTTTTTCATGAAATATTTATTCATTATAGATTATCTTATGCAGAGCCGGTACAAAGGGTGGGCAGAAGGGACGGGTGCCTTGGGCGGAGTGTGAGAGGGGGCGGGTTGTTAGCAGGCATAAGAGTATCATTATCAGAGGCGGCTCTCTATTTAGACCAAGCCCCCGCCAAATTTGCATCACTAACCAGCCGTCTCTGATGCATCTCCGGAGCTGAGGAGCTGAAGTGTAGAAGTGCAGCTTGTGTTACTTGTGCCCAGGGGCGGACAATTCCTGTCCCCTAATGTGTGTGTTACAAAAACACTGCCCGTGCTGACCATGTGGTTGCTCCACCTTTCCATTGCCTTCTCAGCCAATTAGAGTGGCACTGTAACCCACCCCCTTCTTCAGCCCGTCACATTTGACTGTTAGAGGAGAATGGAGGAGGTGTCGGAAATGGAGGGCGGCAGGGAGAGGACACAGAACCTGCACTGCTGGGACGGACCTAATGCTGAATGTATGTAGTCAGTAGCAGGGCTTCTTAGGAATGTGAGGTATTTCTCTGTTGTCTCCCAGTCCCTCCTCTCTTGTCTGACACCTGCTGATAAAGGTATTGTGTGGAGAATCTCGCGCCAATGAGGGGAAGGGGTGAAAAAATATCTAATACAAAAAAGCTGCTCCCTAGATAAATCAATGTGCTGAATTATAACAATTATGTACGTGGGATAGGGGCGCTAAAAGAATAATTAAATAAATAGGTGAATAGGTGCAACCTATCCCAATATAGACATAAATCCTATTGCAAACTACTTAAAACACCTACAATAAAATAGTGTACAATTGCATATAAAATGAACTAATAATTAAAACACCTGCAGTGAATTAGTGTACCATTGCATATACATTAAATAATAATAAACAATATACAGTGAGCCGTATTGTGACCATAAATAATATTAATAAATAGTAAAGTGCTCCATGCTCAAATATCCATGTGATAGGTTCCACCTCCACCAATGGGACACCTCAAGTGGGGATGGATGGCTCCTTACCAGATGATGTTGACCTAATGTGAAATAAGGTCAATAGAGCTTGGGTAACAACACCTTTCCCATGGGGATTCCAATGCAGTTGAAAGATACTTGCAGATATCATAAAGAAAAAGGAAGAACAGCTCCCATAGTGTAAAACTATTTAATAGGATGTAAAATTACAAATACACAGTGCCAAGTGGCCTCTTACTTGAATAAGTGCCCGTATCCCGGCACTGAGGCTGTGAGCTTGTATAATGTGGAGAGAGAACGAAAGCCGGCGTGCGTTTCACTGCCGATAGCCAGGAAACCAGATAACCGGATGTGGATAATCAATGCGTGCCCAGGTACCGCCTCGACGTACGTTTCGATATAATCGTCATCAGAAAGCGTACCTGGCGCACGCTAAGGGCTATTGATATAGGTCTGTCAATCACCAGATGGGAGGGGCAATTCGATACAACAACAGCCTCTGTTCCGGTTGTGGCAGCCATATATGAATTTTGTAGGGCTCGTTCCAGCCCCTCCATTCCCCCGATGCCTGTCCAGGGTTATGTCCATGTTGTTTGCCTCTATGGTTACCCCTAGGTTTGCCTCTAGGGGGTCTAGAGGGATAATGTGGGGGACCTTGATAGTAATTGGTATAATTGTAATCCATTGGACGATTGTCCAGTGGGGCATACCTATTGTGAGTAGGTGCCATATAGGGAGTAGGGTAATAGTTATTTATAATCAATGCGTGCCCAGGTACCGCCTCGACGTACGTTTCGATATAATCGTCATCAGGAAGCGTACCTGGCGCACACTAAGGGCTATTGATATAGGTCTGTCAATCACCAGATGGGAGGGGCAATTCGATACAACAACAGCCTCTGTTCCGGTTGTGGCAGCCATATATGAAATTGCGATATACAATCATAACACAGAAATCAAAAGCGCGATCGTACCAATTTCGATATACAATCGTGACAGCAGATTCGAAACACAAAAACAAACTCAAGTGACAAACATATCCACAGATATTATATCAAATAAAAGTCTGTAGATACAAATGAGTGATGTCTGTCTCCAAACCGCAATTTAAATGAAAAACAGATATGCATATACATACAAATAAAAATGTATGAATATTTCCTGGGTAGTATCAACCTACGATCTGAATAGAAACAAACCCTTTCACATATACTGTTAATAAGTAATTAACATATCAATTACTGTATTAATAAAACCAACTAGAATTAAAATATGTAAAATATTAAAATATGTATTTTTAAAATATAAAAAATAAATAAAATTTTGATTTAAATGGGCAATGCTAGACCTAAACATTTGTATTGCATTAAAATGACCCTCTTTATTCATCAGTCAAAAAACAATTGAGGTCCAGCTCAATGTTGAGGCCCTGTGGCCTCATCGTCCTGAGGCGATGGATCCACTGGGTCTCATTCTGGGATACCGCCTTAGTCATGTCTGTTCCACGCCAATGATTGGTGATTCTATCTATCCCATAAAAAGTGAGTAAACTAGGATCCCTGACACTAGTAGTTACAAAGAATCTACTATGGAGAGAGATTCAGAAGTACAACATTTGGTCACTTTAGCAACCAATAAAAATAAAGCTAAATCTTCTACCCCAAAAAAATCCAAAAAACCAACTCCACCCCAAGGATCTTCACAACAGGGAGGTAGGGGACCACCACCCCTACCGTACGGTGGTTATCCAACGGGGCCCCCAAATAACTATTACCCTACTCCCTATATGGCACCTACTCACAATAGGTATGCCCCACTGGACAATCGTCCAATGGATTACAATTATACCAATTACTATCAAGGTCCCCCACATTATACCTCTAGACCCCCTAGAGGCAAACCTAGGGGTAACCATAGAGGCAAACAACATGGACATAACCCTGGACAGGCATCGGGGGAATGGAGGGGCTGGAACGAGCCCTACAAAATTCATATATGGCTGCCACAACCGGAACAGAGGCTGTTGTTGTATCGAATTGCCCCTCCCATCTGGTGATTGACAGACCTATATCAATAGCCCTTAGCGTGCGCCAGGTACGCTTCCTGATGACGATTATATCGAAACGTACGTCGAGGCGGTACCTGGGCACGCATTGATTATCCACATCCGGTTATTTGGTTTCCTGGCTATCAGCAGTGAAACGCACGCCGGCTTTCGTTCTCTCTCCACATTATACAAGCTCACAGCCTCAGTGCCGGGATACGGGCACTTATTCAAGTAAGAGGCCACTTGGCACTGTGTATTTGTAATTTTACATCCTATTAAATAGTTTTACACTATGGGAGCTGTTCTTCCTTTTTCTTTATGATATCTGCAAGTATCTTTCAACTGCATTGGAATCCCCATGGGAAAGGTGTTGTTACCCAAGCTCTATTGACCTTATTTCACATTAGGTCAACATCATCTGGTAAGGAGCCATCCATCCCCACTTGAGGTGTCACATTGGTGGAGGTGGAACCCATCACATGGATATTTGAGCATGGAGCACTTTACTATTTATTAATATTATTTATGGTCACAATACGGTTCACTGTATATTGTTTATTATTATTTAATTTATATGCAATTGTACACTAATTCACTGCAGGTGTTTTAATTATTAGTTCATTTTATATGCAATTGTACACTATTTTATTGTAGGTGTTTTAAGTAGTTTGCAATAGGATTTATGTCTATATTGGGATAGGTTGCACCTATTCACCTATTTATTTAATTATTCTTTTAGCGCCCCTATCCCACGTACATGACACCTGCTGATGCTCAGGTCGGGAAGTGAGAGTGGCTACAGACAGGAGTGTCTGTGAGGAGAGAAAGAGTGTGAGGAAGATGTTATCCCCTGACACAGGACCGTCATGCCTGCCGAAATGTATCATTCATTTTTGCTGTGTTGTCCAGTGCTAGCATTATTATACTGGAGGGGGACTGGGGTCACTAGTGCGCCCTATTCAGTGTGATTACATATGGTTTTATTGCAGCGCTTCATCATAAAAAGTGGCTAATTGTTCTTCTAAGAAGCTAGCAGCAATATTGTGCAAGTACTTTTACTGCAACCATGGTTATCCCTCTCCTTAAAGCGCAGTTCCACCCAAAAGTGGAACTTCCACTTAAACCACTCCTCATCCCCTTACAGTACATGCTACATTTGGAATGTAATTTTTTTTGTGGGGGGGGGGGGGGTGGGGGCTTCAGTAGGAGTGGGACATCCTGTCCCACTTCCTCCTTCCGCCCAGGGACCGTAGGTGCCTTGTCATATCGCCTTAGGGGGCCCCCACCCTGTAGGCGATCACCTGGGACACGCGACAGGTCCCAGGCGAGCGCCTGAACACTCTCAGAGCGCCACTCGCGCATGCGCAGTGAGTGCCCGGCCCTGAATCCAAAAGCTGTCAGGGCTGGGTGCCCACAGTTATAATTGAGGTGCCGGTGGAGAGGGGGGTGGGGAGACGAACGGCCGGCGCTGAAACGTGGAGCAGGCAAGTGTCTGTTTATTAAAAGCCACCAGGTACACTTTTTGTAGCTGCTGAATTTTAATAAATATAAAAAAGGCTGGAACTCCCCTATAAGCCCTGGTTCACATAGATGCTGATTTGCTCTCGTGCCCCACCCAGTGCTGCTGTGCCTTCAGTTTAGGATTGTCCCGCCCCCTACTCTCCACTCTGTGAAAAGGTAGGAGAGTGAAGGGAGGAAAATATAATGAAACTGTGAAGGATGGAAAGCGGGGGAATGGGGGCTGTGCTGTGTGTGGAGGTCGTCTAAAGGAGGCAATACTGTGTGTGTTTCTTTCTTAAAAACGGGGGGGGGGGGGGGGGGGGGCGTAGTTTGCCATCTTCACCCTGGGCACCAAATGGCCTTGTCCCAGCACTGATCCATATCCATGCATCCCTAAAGAAGCCCCTTTGGGCGAAACATGTAGGACTAATAGCATGGGACACGCATATAAGTTTCTGTATGATGTCATTATTCTCCTTTTTGTGATCATGTTTCATATATTATTATTTTTTTTGTATAAATTAGATTGTAATATTAAACATTTATATTTTTATAATATCACAATTTCCGAATTATTTCTGTGGTTTCAAAGTTATCAATATGACTTCTAGTTTAATATATATATATACCTTGAACCATCCAATATGCATCCGTAAAGTCCCACGCCACATCCCGTCACCGGGAATTCATATATATTCCTTAATGCCCAAAGTGTAAAGTACACCAGGGGGATTTCATACACCCAATATGGAGATGCCCAAAATTACATCTGTATTGGGAAGAAGTCTCCCAGTGTATAATTAGACTGGCTCAGGTACCAGTTCCTTTAGATCTCTTGGTGTACCTACTTGGTGCTATAGATGTCGAGCTGTTCGCAAAAGGAATGTAGCTCATGATAACTAGATTTCTGTACCTGGCGAGAAAACATATTGCACAGAAAAGAAAAATAATACACAAAAGGCTGATAATAAAAATGTTTTATGGAAATGTAATTAAATGCTTTTTTAATATGATTGTAAGCACAGTGTGTACCATAGGGCAAACATTTCTAAATAAAAAAAAAAAATCTTATTTTATTTACAAAACTGGAGATTTCTTTTGGTGGTATTTAATTACCACTGTATTTTAATTTTTTTTTTGCTAAACACATTTTTTGGATAATATTTAGTCTGTGTGAAAACTATGGTATATATCTGAAAGATGATCAGTCTGGGTGTACTGATGGCCCATCTAATTATTTGGGGTCCGAAAATGCCAAGACAGTACAAATACCCCCCAATTTTCAGAAAATAGACAGTCCAAGGTATTTAGCAAGAGGCATGGCAAGTTTTTTTTCAAGTTGTAATTTTTTTGGAAAATGAAATCAAAAAAAATATGTTCACAATTTTTTTTTTTTTTTTTTTACATACTGTCACCAGTGCAGTATAGCGTGATCAAGGACACTGGTGACACACTGACTAGAGCAATAAAATATTGCCATAGTAACATTGTACTACTCTGGGAAAGTGATCAAGATAATTTTATCTCATTTTTTTTACACATTATAAATGTTTATATTGTAAGTGTATATTGCCGTGTATTTCATTGCCATAAGGCACATGAGCATATACTTTTCAGACTTACTTTTTTTTATATATATTTACGCATTTTTTCGCATATATGCGGTAGCGCAATTCCACGCTTTCGCTCTGTACAATATGTAAATGGCCATTTGTACACATTTGCGCGCATGATACATAAATTCCTGACCATAAAAAGCTGATTTTTCTAGGTTTTTTTTTTTACTGAAGAATGCAGGGCGCTTGTTTACGTGCTTCTGTGCATAGGCACTTTACAATTACCATATTTATCGGCGTATAACACGCACCTTAAACTTTAAGAGGGAAGTTTCAGAAAAAAAAAAAACTTTCCACAGCCCCCTGCATGGTACACAGTGGCTAAAGCAGTATTGTGACTTGTACCAGTGTAGGAGGAGTTTTCATTTCCCCCCCCCGATTGTCCCATTAGGCTGCAGGACCCCTCACCCTCTGTCCCTCTTTCTTCATTGGCTCAGTGACTTTGACAGCAGCGGGAGCCAATGGCGCCATGCCGACGTCTCAAACAATGAGGGGGAGCCCCAGGCAGTCAAGACTCTCCTGCAACATCGCTGGATCGAGATGGGCTCAGGTAAGTATTAGGGGGGCTGCTGCACACAGAAGTTTTTGTTTATCTTAATGCATAAAATGCATTAAGGTAAAAAACCTTCTGACTTTACAACCACTTTACAGCTGGGTACACACTACAGTGTTCTTTTTTGTTTTTAACCAGGCAAGCTTAGTCCACTGGTTTCCAGCATGCACAGACGGCTTCTGACATACACACGGGCAGAATGTCTGCCTTTTTTTTTCTTTACTGTCAAATGTCTCCCAACATTCTGCCCATGTGTACTGGGCTTAAAGGGGTGGTTCACCCAAAAAACATATTTTTTTAACATTAGATTGAGGCTCGTTTTGTCAAGGGGAATCGGGTGTTTTTTTTTTTTACAATCGAAGCAGTACTTACCGTTTTAGAGATGCATCTTGTCCGTCGCTTCCGGGTATGGTCTTCAGGACTGGGCGTTCCTATTTGAGTGACAGGCTTCCGACGCGTCACAATTTTCCGAAAGTAGCCGAACGACAGTGCGCAGGCGCCGTATAGAGCCGCACCGGCGTTCGGCTTCTTTCGGCTACTCATGACGTGATGTATGCGACCGTCGGAAGCCTGTAAATCAAATAGGAATGCCCAGTCCAGAAGATCATACCGGGAAGCAACGGAGAAGATGCATCTCTAAAACGGTAAGTACGGCTTCGATTGTAAAAAACACACTGATTCCCCTTGACATAACGAGCCTCAATCTAATGTTAAAAAAAGGTTTTTGGGTGAAGCACCCCTTTAAGTCTTCTATTCTTACAAAATGCAAGGAATGCTTTTCATGTAGATGGATTTCCTTGCCAAGTAAGGTGGGAACAAATGAATCAAGGATATCTCTTGGAATCATTGCAACAGGCAAGTCCTGTCTGTTTGGAAAAGTGGAGAGTGCAAAATTTGGTGCAGCTCTGCATGGTAAGCGATCAGCTTCTAACTTCAGCTTGTTAAATTGAGCTTGAACAAAAAAAAAAAAAGGAGGCCAATTGGTTTCTATGCAGAGCTGCAGATTTTGCACTCCCCAGTTTCAGTAAATCAACACCAATGTTTTTCCAGTTAAACATGCAGGTGGAAACACAGTATTCCGAAGTTGTGATGCAGTTACCTCATCCTTCTATTTGCAGTACTATATGTACTACTACAAAAAGATATGCAAAAACACAACAGCAACAGGTGTCAATGAATTAAAAAGTGTTTGTTTACCAATGCCAGAGGTCTGCCAAGAAAAATAGATGAGTTGAAAGCTAAGGTGCATGACGAGAACTAGGATTTCATTGGTATTGCTGAATCTTGGCTACATTCTTCACATGATTGGGCTATGAATATTACTGAATAATGTGTTGTGCTATCAATATATGAACACGGAGGAGAGATTGGGTTTGCTTTAGGAACATATTAACCACTTCAATACTGGGCATTTCACCCCCTTACTGTCCAGACCAATTTTTAGTTTTCAGCGCTGTCGCACTTTCAATGACAATTGCGCGGTCATGCAACACTCTACCCTAATGAAAAAAATTTTCCCCACAAATAGAGCTTTCCTTTGGTGGTATTCGATCACCTCTGCGGTTTTTATTTTTTGCGCTATAAACAAAAGAGCGAAAAAAAGTTATAGAGTCTACAAAATGGGGGATAGTTTTATTGCATTTTTTTTTTTATTTTATTTTACTAGTTAATGGAGGCGATCTGCGATTTTTATTGTGAACGTGACATTGAGACGGACATATCTGACACTTTTGACACATTTTTGGGACCATTCACATTTATACAGCGATTAGTGCTATAAAACTGCACCGATTACTGTGTAAATGTGACTGGCAGGGAAGGGGTTAACACTAGGGGACGCTGAAAGGGTCAATATGTTTCCTGGGAGTGATTCCTACTGTAGGGGGAGGTGACTCAAGGGGAGGAGACCGATGTGTGTTCCTCTGTACTGGGAACACACATCGGTCTCCTCACCTCTGACAGGAGGTGGATCTGTGTGTTTACATACACAGATCCACACTCCTGCCGTGATCCACAGGCAATCGTGGGTGCCTGGACACGCGCACCGGGTCCCAAACGATGCAGCGGGCGCACACGTGCCCCCTAGCGCCGCGAAGCAACAATGTCATATGATGTCCACCCGGAGCGAGAGACAGTTCCTATTACTATGGCTCAGTAGGGAACTGGTTAAATAAGGGCATTGGCCAGTGCATCCCATTGGGCAAAAAACGTCAGAGAGAGAAAAAGGGATTTTTAATAACAGCTTACCTGTAAAATCCTTTTCTTGGAGTACATCACGGGACACAGAGCGCATAGTCATTACATATGGGTTATATGGAGTACCTTCAGGTGTGGACACTGGTGTAATCAACTTCACAGGAAGTTCCTCCCTATATAACCCCCTCCCACTGAGAGTGCTTTAGTTTTGTAGCAAGCAATTTCTCTGAGGTTACACAATGTTCCCACAAAGAGGGGTGGGAGCTCTGTGTCCCGTGATGTACTCCAAGAAAAGGATTTTACAGGTAAGCCGTTATTAAAAATCCCTTTTTCTTGATCGTACATCACGGGACACAGAGCGCATAGTCATTACATATGGGATGTCCCAAAGCAATGCTCCATGAAGGGAGGGAGACCGTAAGGCCAAAAATAGCCAAACAGAAACTATATCAGGAGGTAAAATAGCTCCACCAACAGAAAAAAGGGGGCGTGAACCGGGCCAGAGGATTCTATACTGCTGCCCGTAGGACCGCCTGCCCAAATGCTGCGTCCGCAGCCTTTGTGACGTCCAACTTATAGAATTTAGTAAACGTATGTACGGAAGACCAGGTTGCTGCTTTGCAAACCTGTGCCATAGAGATCTGATGGTGTGCCGCCCAAGAGGCACTCATGGCCCTCGTAGAATGGGCCTTAACTGATAAGGGCGGTGGAACGCGCTTCAGACCATAGGCCTGAAAAATCAGCTGCTTAATCCACCTAGCCAAGGAAGACTTGGCAGCCGGCTGACCCTTCTTGGGGCCCTCCGGAAGAATGAAAAGCACATCTGTTTTCCTAATCTTTTCTGTAGCCTTGAGATAGACCCTCATGGCTCGGACCACGTCCAAAGTATGAAGCAATCTTTCCTCTCTGGACTGGGGAGTAGGAAAGAAGGATGGTAGGACTAGGTCCTGATTCAAGTGAAAACTGGATATGACCTTAGGAAGGAAAGAAGGCTGTGGCCGCAGAACCACTCTGTCCTTATGCAGAATCAGGTACGGTTCCCTGCAAGACAAGGCTGCCAGCTCGGAGACCCTTCTGGCCGAAGCCATAGCCACCAAGAAAACCAATTTTCGGGTTAGCAGCACAAGAGGGATTTCTGTCAGAGGTTCAAACGGCTGCCTTTGTAAAGCTGACAAGACCAGATTTAAATTCCAGGGGCAGAGGGGAGCTCTAATAGGGGGATTTACATGCAAGACCCCTGCAAAAAAGTTTTCACAAGCGAATGTGTGGCCAAAGGCCTTTGAAACCATATCGCTAAGGCAGACACCTGCCCCTTTAGAGTACTAAGAGCTAACCCCTTGTCAACGCCAACCTGTAGGAATCGCAAGATCCTGTCAATAAAAAACTTGCGAGGATGCCCTCCTTGAGACTCGCACCACTCCACATAGTTCTTCCAGACTCTGTAATAGATATTTCTAGAAACTGGTTTCCTAGCTTGAATTAGCGTAGATATGACCTGGGCTGAGAGGCCTCTGCCCTTAAGAATTAGGGATTCAGCCGCCAAGCCATCAAATTTAGCTGCTGTGAAGCAGGGTGGTAGATCGGGCCCTGAGACAGCAGATCTGGGCGCAGGGGGAGTGGCCACGGTGCCCTTACTGACATCCTCACGATGAGTGCGTACCAAGCCCTTCTGGGCCAGGCTGGGGCCACCAGGATCACCGGCCTGCGCTCCACCCTGATCCTTCGTAGAAGGCGGGGAATCATCTGTAGTGGAGGGAACGCATACAGGAGAGAAAACTGGTGCCAGGGGCAAACCAACGCATCGGTCCCGTAGGCCGAGGGGTCCCTGGCTCGGGATACGAATTTGTCCAATTTCTTGTTGAATCTTGTTGCCATGATGTCCACATCGGGAATTCCGAATCTTTGGCAAATCTCTTGGAATACCTGGGGGTGAAGAGACCACTCTCCCGGGAGTAACTGTTGACGACTCAAAAATCTGCTTGAGAATTGTCTATCCCTGGGATGAACACTGCTGAGATGCAGGGTACATGGGCTTCGGCCCATGAGAAAATCAGGTTTACTTCCCTTTGAGCCGCTAGGCTCCTTGTGCCCCCCTGGTGGTTTATGTATGCCACCGCCGTGGCATTGTCGGACTGTATCCTTACTGGCAGACCCTGCAGGGGAAGCGTCCAGGCGACCAGGGCCAACCGAGCAGCTCTGATCTCTAGGACATTGATGGGAAGCAGACTTTCTGCCTCTGACCACTGTCCCTGCTGGGTCCGTTTTCCTAAGATTGCCCCCCAACCTGTTAGGCTGGCATCTGTGGTTACTATTTTCCACGAGATGGGGCAAAAGGTTTTCCCTTTTGATAATTTTTGAGGGATCAGCCACCAGTACAGGCTGTGCCTGACTCCTGGGGAAAGAACTAATGGACGGTCTAATGCCTGTATGGACTTGTTCCAAGCAGAGAGAATAGCTGCTTGCAGAATTCTGGTATGGATCTGGGCATAGGGCGCTGCTTCGAAGGCGGCCACCATCTTTCCCAGCAGTCGCATGCATAGGCGAATAGTCGGCTTCTTTTTGCCTAAGACTATTTGAATCGTTTGAATTAACGACCTGATCTTCTTTTGAGGTAAAAATACCCTCTGGCATTCTGTATCTAACCGAAAGCCTAGATATTCCAACTGTCTTGTGGGTTGTAACCTTGATTTTTCTTGGTTCACAATCCACCCGAACTCTTCTAGATGCCGCACTGTGCGGACTACTGCATGATTGAGGTTGGAGGCTGAACTGTCGATAACCAGGAGATCGTCCAGGTATGCTAGGACCAAGATGCCTTCTGTCCTTAGGACGGCTAGTACCGGGGCTAACACCTTTGTGAATACCCGTGGAGCTGTTGCCAACCCGAAAGGGAGGGCTACGAACTGGTAATGACTTTGGTTTATCGTAAAACGAAGAAACTTGTGATGTGCTGGGTAAATCGGCACATGCAGATATGCATCCTTTATGTCTATAGATGCTAGGAAGTCGCCCTGATGCAGGCTGGTTGTCACTGAACGTATGGAGTCCATACGGAAGGTCTGAATCCTTAGAAAGCGATTTAGGCGTTTGAGGTCTAATATAGGCCTGACGTCGCCATTGGGTTTTGGTATAACAAAAAGGTTGGAGTAGAATCCCAGACCCCTTTCTTGGGTTGGTACTTCTACAATTACTCCTTGGAGCAAGAGGCGATCCAACGCCTTTACGAGAGAGGCCCTCTTTAATGGGTCGCTTGGAAGACTTGACCCCTGAAAATGAGGAGGGGGGATTTCTCGAAACTCTAGTTTGTAGCCTGAGGCTACTACGGACCGAACCCAAGAGTCGGGAATTCTGGCCTTCCAGACTTCGGAGATCATGAATCTGATTTGATGACTGATTTAGCCGGCTTGCGAGACCAGGGCCTCTTGTTTGCCGCAGCTTGTCCCTGTGGGCGGCTATTAGCTGTTGACCGCCCGGGAGGCCGCCGATACTGACGGGAAGTCGAAGGGGCCGAGCCTACCATGGCCTGTCGTTTAAACGTGGGCCCACGCGGTCTTTTCTTGACCGGCAAGGAAGTACTTTTTCCACTTGATATGGTGTGGATATATTTATCTAGGTCTTCCCCGAATAGTCTTCCCCCATGAAAGGGAAACCCTGCTAGAAGCTTTTTGCAGGGTGCCTCTGCTGACCAGTTCTTTAGCCACAAAAGACGACGCATGTGAACCACCAGTAGAGATGAACAGGATGCCTGTTGGATGGAGTCCTTAATAGCATCTACTGCAAAGCAGAGAGCCCTAGGGAATTCTGCTAATTCATGAGTATGCTGAGCCGGCATGTCCTTCAATATATGTTTTGCCTGATCCTTCAAGGCCTGACAAACACCAATGGCTGCTACTGCTGGCTGAACCATGGCACCTACTGAGGTGAAAGTTGCTTTCAGTAGGGTCTCGAATTTCTTGTCGACCGGATCCTTGAACATATGGACATTTTCAACCGGACAAGTCAGGGATTTATTCACGCAGGAAATGGCTGCGTCCACTGTAGGAAGAGCCCATTTCTTTACATATTCCTCTTCCATAGGGTAGAGAATAGAGAATCTTTTAGGAGGGACAAAGATTCTATCAGGTCGAGCCCAATCTTGGTAAATCACGTTCCGCAGAAGGGGGTGCATTGGAAAAGATGCACCAGTTAATGGGGCCTTTAAAGAACCCAATGAGGATACCTCCGGGGCTACTAGTTCTGGCACTGGAAGTTTAAAGGCAGTGCGAACCATATCTGTCAAAGACTGGATCCACAGGCTCTCCCGCTTGCGAGGCCGAAAAGTATTCATCTATAGTGGAATTTTCCCTGTCTGAACCGTCGGGACTTGGGTCTGCGTGATCCCCTTGTGGGTCCCGTTCCTCTGAAGAGGAGACCTCCGCATCTGAAAACCCCACACTGGGTGAGGGGGATCTAGCCCGCTTGCTACTTGGGCAAGGACGGGAAAGTAACGCAGTTAACCTTTTCTCTAGCCCACTCATGGTGGCTGCTAGCATTTTTTCTGTCACGTAAACGGGAATGGGTGGATCGGGGGCCGCCTCTGCCCCCAGCACCCCCAATGGCTCTTGTACTATGCCACTCGGTGTCCTGACTGGCGAGGGTGGGGCCGTAGAAGCCTGGCCCAAATCCTCTGACCCCGATGGAGACCCCTTTTGCTTTTTGGCACCTTTAGCAGCCTTGGCTGGTCCAGATCCCTTTGGAGCCATTGTACAACCTTGGGTCACCCCTGTAGCCAACACCTGACTGTTGCAGCTAGGAATAACCAATGTGAGGGCAGGTATGAGAAAAATGAAAAAGAACTAATTTCTCTCTTTTTCTTTTTTTTTTTCTTTTTTTTTTCAAAAATTATTATTTATTTATTTTTACCCGCCTGGGAGGTGGCAATACCGAGGAAGCCTGTGAGTAATGACACACCAATGCCCGTTAGCCGGAGTCCAAGGTACAGTGCCTGCCGCCGAGATTGTGTTTTTAGCACGCCAGCATCGCGCTGAATCTCGGCGACAGGCTGCCGATATCTCGCACTCGCTGGAATAGTAAAAGAACATTCCAGCGAGCGCGTCATAGAAGCGACGGGGATCCGACGCGGATTCCCGCCAATTCTACACGTGGGCGGAGTTATGAATCCTGAAGGAGAAATCCCCGCCGGATTTAAAAAAAAATCCGGCATGGGTTCCCCCCTCAGGAGCATAACGGGCCCTTAGGTCTGTTATGGGTTGTAAGGAGACCCCCCCTACGCCGAAAAAACGGCGTGGGGGTCCCCCACAATCCATAACAGACCCGTATCCAAAGCACGCCGGCCGGCCGGTCAGGAAGGGAGTGGGGGCGAGCGAGCGCCCCCCCCCCTCCTGAGCCGTACCGGGCAGCATGCCCTCAACATGGGGGGGTCAGGTGCTCTGGGGTAGGGGGCGCACTGCGGCCCCCCACCCCAGAGCACCCTGTCCCCATGTTGATGAGGACAGGGCCCCTTCCCGACAACCCTGGCCGTTGGTTGTCGGGGTATGCGGGCGGGAGGCTTATCGGAATCTGGAAGCCCCCTTTAATAAGGGGGCCCCCAGATACCGGCCCCCCACCCTAAGTGAATGAGTATGGGGTACATTGTACCCCTACCCATTCACCTGCAAAACAAAAGTTTAAACACAAATAAAACACACAGGGTATTGAAATATTTTATTAGTTGGCCGCCGTGGGGGGGGGTATGTATGATCGCTTTTAGAAAAGCGCCCCCCTCCGGCGGGCTTCTGTGGGGGGTGGGTGCCACCGTCTGGTTCTTTTCCGCCGCCGGGGGGGGCGCTTTGATAAAAGCGCCCACCACCCGGCGGGCTTCTTTCGACGTCTTCGGCGGCGGGGGGGGTCTTCTCCCACTCTCCGGGGGTCTTCTCCCGCTCTCCGGGGGTCTTCTCCCGCTCTCCGGGGGTCTTCTCCCGCTCTCCGGGGGTCTTCTTCTTCTTCAGGACTCGCCGCCGCTATCTTCGTGTGTTAGCTCAATTACTAGCGGCGGCGGCCCCCTCTTCTGCGACGTCGGCGTCTTCTTCTTCTTCTTCTTCTTCTGCTGTCCAGATGTTGACTCGACGCTTCCTCCCGCTGTTATGCCCGGCGCGCGGCTCGCAGCGAAATATATAGGCCTGTCTTGTGACGTCGCAATCCCATCATGCTCCGGTAGGTATCACGTGGTACCTACCGGAGCATGATGGGACTGCGACGTCACAAGACAGGCCTATATATTTCGCTGCGAGCCGCGCGCCGGGCATAACAGCGGGAGGAAGCGTCGAGTCAACATCTGGACAGCAGAAGAAGAAGAAGAAGAAGAAGACGCCGACGTCGCAGAAGAGGGGGCCGCCGCCGCTAGTAATTGAGCTAACACACGAAGATAGCGGCGGCGAGTCCTGAAGAAGAAGACCCCCGGAGAGCGGAGAAGACCCCCGGAGAGCAGGAGAAGACCCCCGGAGAGCAGGAGAAGACCCCGGAGAGTGGGAGAAGACCCCCCCCCGCCGCCGAAGACGTCGAAAGAAGCCCGCCGGGTGGTGGGCGCTTTTATCAAAGCGCCCCCCCCGGCAGCGGAAAAGAACCAGACGGCGGCACCCACCCCCCACAGAAGCCCGCCGGAGGGGGGCGCTTTTCTAAAAGCGATCATACACACACCCCCCCCCGGCGGCCAACTAATAAAATATTTCAATACACTGTGTGTTTTATTTGTGTTTAAACTTTTGTTTTGCAGGTGAATGGGTAGGGGTACAATGTACCCCATACTCATTCACTTAGGGTGGGGGGCCGGTATCTGGGGGCCCCCTTATTAAAGGGGGCTTCCAGATTCCGATAAGCCTCCCGCCCGCATACCCCGACAACCAACGGCCAGGGTTGTCGGGAAGGGGCCCTGTCCTCATCAACATGGGGACAGGGTGCTCTGGGGTGGGGGGCCGCAGTGCGCCCCCTACCCCAGAGCACCTGACCCCCCCATGTTGAGGGCATGCTGCCCGGTACGGCTCAGGAGGGGGGGGGGGGCGCTCGCTCGCCCCCACTCCCTTCCTGACCGGCCGGCCGGCGTGCTTTGGATACGGGTCTGTTATGGATTGTGGGGGGACCCCCACGCCGTTTTTTCGGCGTAGGGTGGTCTCCTTGCAACCCATAACAGACCTAAGGGCCCGTTATGCTCCTGAGGGGGGAACCCATGCCGGATTTTTTTTTTAAATCCGGCGGGGATTTCTCCTTCAGGATTCATAACTCCGCCCACGTGTAGAATTGGCGGGAATCCGCGTCGGATCCCCGTCGCTTCTATGACGCGCTCGCTCTCCATCGCGGCAAGCCAGCTCGGCGCTGGCTCTCGCGATGGAGCTCGTAAGTGCTCAATCTCGCCGAGAAAGGGAGCGAGATTGACACAATATCCCAGTCACCTACTGTAGACTCAGATACTGCTGGATCTAAGGCTGAGTCCCTTTAAGCAAAAAAACTTTTTTTTTTTTTCTGGTCAATAGTGGACCTAAGTCCTAGACCTGAAGATCCACAAAACCGCCACTAGGTGTCCCTGTGTGGCCAAAAGACCCAGCTGCACGCTCTGTATCCTTTCTTCCTCTGCCTCCAGGAGGTAAAGACCAGCCAGAGAAAAGTTTTTTCCTTTATACAGACCCTGACGCTGCTGGCCCGCCCCCCCGACGCACGCCGACGCTATAAAAGGCGGCGTGCACGCGCGCACGATCGCGCGCACGATCGCGCGCACCACGCTGAACCCACATGGAGGAAGCAGAGCAGAGGAACAACATGGACCAGCGTTATGCAGCACCAACAGACACCAGGTAAGCACTAATCTTATTGTAGTGCACACACAGCGAGGAAGCTGTCCCCATGGGCTTCCTAAGAAACAGGAGTTTTAACCAGCAATTTCCTCTTTAAAACATGTGGGGTTGCAGTATCAGTGTTAACAGGCAGACCTGGGGTGAGTAGCAAATATATAACTTACACAAGTATACATATATCTACATGTTATCTGGGTAAACATTAGAATCCCATCCTGCCTCAACAGACATAGTGGAGATAGTGGCTGATGCACAAGCATACCATTAGCCAACCCAGAACCCCCAGGGGGATACCTACTGTCGAACCAAGTCCCGCAGGTTCCCTCTTACCTGCTCCACGCCGCAGGGTATTGCAAAATGCAAGAGGCCCAGCCTTCCCCCATCTCCGTGGGTATTGTCTTGGACCTTCAGGGACCGGGGTCCTGTGTTAAGGAACCCACACCCCTGGACCTATATAGCATCCTGGCATCAGTAGCTTTTAGTTCTTGGAAGAGACTAAGGCACTGGAGCCCAGAATCCAGCCCTCCAAGGAGAGGCATTATAGGCAAAACCCCACTCCAGCAGGGCCCGGGTACCGTACATCTTGGCTCTGAAGCACTTCGGACGGATCCGGCTAGCTATCCTGGGTCCCGAGACCTCCGAGGGACAGCTAGACGTGACCAACACCTAAGACACTGGCGGAAAAACTAAAGCACTCTCAGTGGGAGGGGGTTATATAGGGAGGAACTTCCTGTGAAGTTGATTACACCAGTGTCCACACCTGAAGGTACTCCATATAACCCATATGTAATGACTATGCGCTCTGTGTCCCGTGATGTACGATCAAGAAAAGTCCTGGATGGCTTAACTCCAATGTATAAAAATATATATAATTATATATTCATATAGAAGCAAAGGAGAAGGCCTTCAAAAGATACAA
The DNA here is from genome assembly GCA_029574335.1 of Rana kukunoris. Lineage (NCBI taxonomy): Eukaryota > Metazoa > Chordata > Amphibia > Anura > Ranidae > Rana > Rana kukunoris. The sequence continues at coordinate 412,133,162 of CM056049.1, forward strand.
GGCTGAGGGATCATCATCAGGTTCAGTCTTTACAACGAATGCAACAAGAAATTTAAGGGTGCAATTAAGGCGGCTAAGATAGAACACAAAAGAAACATAGCGGAGGAGAGGAAAAAAAATCCCAAGAAATTCTTTAAGTATAAAAACAGTAAAAATAGGAGGACAGATCATATTGTCCCCATAAAGAATAAGGAAGGACGCGGTTAAAAAGGATGGGGAGATGGCAAAGGTATTCGATTTATTCTTCTCCATAGTCTTCACGAGGGAATCGAGGGGCTTCAGTAACCAAAACTGCAGTGTTTATCCTCATGACACATCACAGGAAGCACCCTCATGGCTAACAGAGAACACAATTAGAAATAGACTTAGGAAACTTAACATTAATAAATCACCAGGACCAGATGGCTTGCACCAGAGGGTCCTTAGAGAACTCGGTCAAGTAATTGCGAGACCATTGTTCCTAATTTTTTGACAGTCTACTGACTGGAATGGTAACAGCCGATTGGAGAAAAGACAATGTAGCACCAATATTTTAAAAAGTGCCAAAATACATCCCTGGGAATTAGACCAGTTAGCCTTACGTCAAAAGTATGCAGGCTCTTGGAGGGGATAAGGGACTATATACAGGATTTTAGCAACAAAAACTTTATTAGCAGTACTCAGCATGGATCAATGAAGATTCTTTCTTGCCAAACTAATGTTAACCTTCTATGAGGAGGTGAGTTGCCATCTAGATAAAGGAAGGCCCGTAGACGTGGTTTATCTGGATTTTGTAAAACCATTTATCACAGTTCACCATAAACGTTTACTGTACAAAGTAAGGTCCATTGGCGTGGACCAATGGGTTGAGTACATGGATTGAAACCGGACTACAGCAATAGCATGAAATGCCAAGCTGCTGCTATAACAAAGCAAGCAGAATATTGGCATGTATTAAAAAAAGGGGATTAACGCCAGAGATAAAGCAATAATTCTCCCACTCTACATGACTCTGGTCCAGCCTCACCTGGGGTATATTGTCCAGTTCTGGGCACCAGTCTTCAGGAAGGATGGAAGAGAGAGTACAGAGAAGGGCAACAAAGCTAAAAAAGGGTCTGGAGGATATTAGATATGAAGAAAGTTTGCGAGCACTTAACTTATTCTCTAGAGAAGAGACACTTGAGAGGGGATATAATTCAAATTTACAAATACCATACTGGTGACCCCACAATAGGAATACATTTTTTTTGCGGAAGGGAGTTTAACAAGACACATGGCCACTCATTAGAATTAGGAGAAAAGAGGTTTAACCTTAAACTGCGTAGAGGATTCTTTACTGTAAGAGCAGCAAGGATGTAAAATTCTCTTCCACAGGCAGTGGTTTCAAAGGGGGCATTGATTTGTTTTTTTAAACTATTAGATAAGCACCTGAATGACCACAACATACAGGGGTATACAATGTAATGCCGACATAAAAGCACACACATAGGTTGGACTTGATGGACTTGTGTCTTTTTTTAACCTCACCTACTATGTGACTATGCAACTATGACTAACATGGGTCGAATTCAGAAAATCTTTTCTAAGAATCTTTGTTCAAATTTTGCACCATTAGTGGGCTGCAGCAATGAGGCCATCAAAGCTGAGTGATTGGGCATGTCAGAATTTTTTGGAATCTCCTCTCAGGGGTCTCTTCTCCAGAGAGAATAAGTTCAATGCTTGCAGTCTTTCTTCATAGCAGAGATCCTCTAGTCCGATTGTTAGCTTTGTTGCCCTTCCCTGGACTCTCTACAGTTCCAGTACATCCTTCCTGAGGACTGGTGTCCAGAACTGGATGGCATACTCAAGATGCGGATGGACCAGAGTCTTGTAGAGTGGGAGAAATAGGATTTTTATAACAGCTTACCTGTAAAAATACTTTTCTTCGAGTACATCACGGGACACAGCGCTGGATAGTAATAACTATATGGGTTATAGGCCACCTTCAGGTGATGGACACTGGCACACCCTAAGACAGGAAGTCCCCTCCCCTATATAACCCCCTCCTATACAGGGAGTACATTTTTGTAGCAAAGCAATAAGTATCCCAAGAATAGGGGCGGAAGCTCTGTGTCCGGTGATGTACAGAAAAAAAGAAATAAAAAAAAAAAGGATTTTACAGGTAAGCCGTTAAAAAAAAGGGATTTTTAAATACAGCTTACCTGTAAAATCCTTTTCTTGGAGTACATCACGGGACACAGAGCGGCATATTCATTACTATGTGGGTTATATGGAGTACCTTCAGGTGTGGACACTGGCAATCTTCAAACAGGAAGTCCCCTCCCTATATAACCCCCTCCCCTAGAGGGAGTCCCTCAGTTTTGTAGCAAGCAGTATGCCTCCCAAAATGGTCACCCAAAAGAGGGGTGGGAGCTCTGTGTCCCGTGATGTACTCCAAGAAAAGGATTTTACAGGTAAGCTGTATTTAAAAATCCCTTTTTCTTTCTCGTACATCACGGGACACAGAGCGGCATATTCATTACTATGTGGGATGTCCGAAAGCAATGCTTTAATGAGGGGAGGGAGACATCTTCCAAAGAAGGATACAATTTAGAGATAAACTCAAATCATAATAATAATTCCAAATTAGTCAAGAAAGAAGAACCTTTTTCTTTTTTTTTTTATATAACCAAGGGTGTTTCTGATCCCGAGGATTTCAAACTGCAGCCTGTAGTACTGCCTGTCCAAAGGCAGAATCCGCATTCCTTCTCACGTCTATTTGATAAAACCTTGTAAACGTGTGGACTGATGACCACGTTGCCGCTTTGCATATCTGAGCCATAGAGATCTGATGGTGTGCTGCCCAAGAGGCGCCCATGGCCCTGGTAGAATGGGCCTTTACCGACAACGGAGGGGGCAACCTCTTCAATCCGTAGGCTTGAATGATTAATTGTCTAATCCATCTTGAGATGGTGGATTTTGCAGCTGCCTGCCCCTTCTTGGGGCCATCTGGTAGAACGAATAACACCTCTATTTTCCGGATCTTTTCCGTAGCTTTAAGATAGGCCTTCATGGCCCGGACAATATCCAAGGTATGCAGCAACCCCTCCTTTCTAGATGTAGGTTTTGGAAAGAAGGATGGAAGTACCAAATCCTGGTTTAAGTGAAATTTGGATATAACCTTTGGTAGAAAGGAAGGATGGGGCCGGAGAACTGCCCTGTCCTTATGCAGAACAAGATATGGTTCCTTACATGATAAGGCTGCTAATTCTGACACTCTCCTGGCCGAAACTATGGCGACCAAGAAAACCAATTTTCTTGTCAGTAAGAGTAAAGGAATCTCAGCCAAAGGCTCAAAAGGCTGTTTCTGTAGAGTGGACAGGACAAGATTTAGGTCCCAAGGACAAACTGGTGACTTGACAGGAGAATTAATACGCAAGACCCCCTGTAAGAAGGTCTTTACCAGCGAGTGGGTGGCCAGCGGCCTCTGAAACCACACTGACAGAGCTGAGATCTGTCCTTTGATTGTGCTTAGTGCCAGGCCTTTATCCACTCCTAGCTGGAGAAAACTTAACACCCTATCAATAGTATATTTGCGGCAATTCCATCTTTTGGATTCACACCAGCCTATATAGTTCCTCCACACCCTGTAATAAATTACCCTGGAGACCGGCTTTCTAGCCTTAATCAGGGTAGGGATTACCTGCCTAGACAGACCCCTACCCCTGAGAATCAGGGATTCAGCCTCCAGGCCGTCAAATTTAGACGCTGTAATGTAGGGTGGAGGATCGGACCTTGTGAGAGTAGGTCTGGTTGTAGAGGAAGAGTCCAAGGGTCTCCCACTGCCATATTCAGGACTAGTGAGTACCAAGCCCTCCGGGGCCAAGCTGGAGCTATTAGAATGACTGGCTTGTGCTCCACTCTGATCTTGCGCAACAGGCGGGGGGAGTAACTGTAGTGGAGGGAATGCATATAGAAGTTTGAATTGATGCCAAGGGCAAACCAACGCATCGGTTCCGCAGGCCATAGGATCCCTCGCTCGCGACACGAACCTGTCTAGTTTCTTGTTGAACCTGGATGCCATTATATCTACGTCTGGCGTTCCCCACCTCTGGCAGATTGTCTGAAAGACCTGGGGATGCAGAGACCACTCCCCTGGCAACAGACTCTGGCGACTTAAGAAGTCTGCCTGCAGGTTGTCCACCCCGGGAATGAATATCGCTGAAATGCAGGGTACATGAACCTCTGCCCATTGAAAAATCAAGTTCACTTCCCTTTGAGCGGCCTGGCTCCTGGTTCCCCCTTGGTGGTTTATGTATGCCACCGCCGTGGCATTGTCTGACTGGATTCTCACCGGGAACCCCTTTAATCTGGAGGTCCACGCCAACAGGGCTAGGCGAGCAGCTCTGATTTCCAAGATATTGATGGGGAGCTGCCTCTCTGCTTTCACCCAAGTTCCCTGGCGGGAGAACCCCTCGAAGACCGCCCCCCAGCCTGCCAGGCTGGCGTCTGTGGTAACTACCTTCCAGACAACAGGGCTGAAGGATCTTCCCTTTAGAAGGTTCTGAGGGTTCAACCACCAGGTCAGGCTTTGTCGGACCCTTGATGATAGCGTCAAAGGGGACTCTAAGGCATATGCCCTCTTGCCCCAGGCTGCTAGAATGGCTGCCTGTAGGACGCGAGTGTGGATCTGAGCGTATGGTACTGCCTCGAATGTGGCCACTAGCTTGCCTAGTAATCGCATACACAGGCGAATAGTTGGTCTTTTCTTGTTTATAACCAACTGAACCAACCCCTTGATCGCCTTGATCTTTACAAGGGGCAGGAACACCTTTTGATGTTCTGTGTCTAACCTCATGCCGAGGTATTCCAACTGCTTTGTAGGCTGGAATGCTGACTTTCCCTGGTTTAGGACCCAGCCGAATTCTTCGAGGTACCGAACCGTGAGGTTTACTGCCTTTTGCAGACCCGTCCGTGAGTGATCTATGATTAAAAGGTCGTCCAAGTATGCTAGGACTGTGACTCCTTGGATCCTTAAATTGGCCAGAACTGGGGCTAGAATCTTCGTGAATACCCGGGGGGCCGTGGCCAGCCCGAAAGGGAGCGCCCTGAATTGGAAGTGTCGCTGCCCCACCGCGAAGCGTAAAAACCTTTGATGCGCCTGAAAGATTGGTACATGAAGGTAAGCATCTTTTATGTCTATGGAGGCCAGAAAATCGTCTTTCTGAAGCGCGGCGGCTGCTGACCGGATGGATTCCATCCGGAAGGAACGCACCCTTAGATAACCGTTTAACCTCTTTAGGTCCAAGATTGGCCTGACATCGCCGTTGGGCTTTGGTATGACAAAGAGATTGGAATAGAAACCTAGGCCTTGCTCTTGGGCTGGCACTTCTATAATTACGTCCTGGCAAAGCAGGTGATCCAAAGCTGCCAGCATTGAGGCCTTCCTTGCTGGATCCCTTGGTAGCCTTGATTCTTGAAAATGAGGCGGAGGATATTTTAGAAACTCCAGTCTGTAACCTGTGGTTACAGATGCCCGGACCCAATTGTCGGGGATCTTGGCTTCCCAAACTTCTGAGAAGAGACGAAGCCTTCCCCCCACCCGTGAGAGTGGGGGCGCCCCTTCATAATGCAGACTTAGGGGCTGTCTTTGACGGCTTGCGATACCACGGCTTCTTACACCCAGGGGTCTGTCCTTGCGATCTACTGATAACGTTGGATCGTGCAGGCGGCCGTCGATACTGCCTGGAATTAGAGGGCCCCGAGACAGGAAAAAGCTGCCTCTTAAATGTAGGAGCCCGGAATGTCTTTTTGACCGGTAAAAGGGTACTCTTGCCATTTGAAATAGTCTGAATATATTTATCCAGATCTTCTCCGAAGAGTCGTCCTCCATGGAAGGGAAATCCTGCCAGAAGCTTTTTGCATGGGGGCTCCGCCGCCCAGTTCTTCAACCATAAGAGCCTTCTCATGTGCACCAAACATAGTGATAAACGAGAAGCCTGCTGGATGGAATCTTTTATAGCATCTACCGCGAAACACAGAGCTCTGGGAATGTCAGCAAACTCCTCTGCTTGTTGGGTAGGCATGTCCTTTAACATCTCTTTTGTCTGGTCTTTTAATGCCTGACAAACTCCAATTGCAGCTACCGCTGGCTGCACCACTGCTCCTGCCGTAGCAAAGGATGCTTTTAAAAGTGTCTCTAATCTTTTATCCACCGGATCTTTAAACATATGTATGTTTTCCACCGGGCAAGTTAGTGATTTATTCACACACATGAGATGGCTGCATCCACTATTGGGAGCCTCCACTTCTTGGAGAATTTTTCCTCCATGGGATAAATGACCGCAAATCTTTTCGGTGGCAGAAAAATCCTGTCCGGCCGTACCCAATCCCGAAAGATCAATTCCTCCAAGAGAGGATGGACCGGAAAAACTGCGTTGCTTAACGGGGCTTTCAAAGAGCCCAGAGAGGATACCGGAGGAACCTGAGGTTCTGGCAATGGCAAACTAAATGCCGAGCGGACCATGTCCGCCAAAGACTGTACCCACAGTCTCTCTGTCTGGGAGTCTGAAAATGGTTCCTCAGAGGTAGACCCCTCCATCCCTGAACCCTCTTGGTTCAGGTCCAGTTGATCCTCCTGTGATTCTAATTCCTCCGGAGAGAGAATCTCAGCATCTGAGGATACACCCCCTGGTGATGGGGATCTAACCCGTTTCTTACCAGGAATAGCTCTAGCGATCAATGCCGCTATTCTTTCTTCTAGCCCCCCTAGGGATACGGCTAGCATCTCCTCTGTGATAAACACAGGGCTGGGCTGATCTGGGCCAGCCTCCGCACCAGATCCCCCTAATGGCTCATCCAAGGCGCTTCTTAAATTAATAAGCTGCGGGGAAAGAATCGGCATATCAGAATCAGAAAGGGAACCCTTTTGTTTTTTGGTCTTTTTTGTACCCTTTGACCCCGAACCCTTGGAAGCCATAATACAAAATCGAGGGACTCCGCCCACACAACAGACTGTAGTGGCCAGGAGTACAAATTTCAGAGTTTAGGGGAGAATAGATCACTAGTGTCCCAAAAACTGATGGGCCCGTATGTTGTTTTTTTTTTTTTTTTTTTTTTCTTTTTTTTTCTTTTTTTTTTTAAATAATTATATATTATATATTATATATTTTCTTTGACAACATACAGTGACCCTAATTTAAGTTTGCCAGCCTCCAACCTGCTGCAAAATAAGGGGGATTCTTGGCTTAACAATAAAGGCATTGGAACAAAGTCCACATGTACTACCCCTCTTCCGCCACCGGGAGTCACTGTTCTGCCGCTCTGCGTCCTCTCCTTGAAAGATCAGCCTCAGACTGAGTACTGACAAAGCCTGCTGTCTATAACAGCACAAAGGCGCGCCCCTGTATGACGCCGCAGGCCCGCCCCCCCCCGCCCTCCTGTCTGGACGGCGCGAAAAATGTCAATAAGACGTGCGCGCGCACGCGCGCGCGCGTATGCCGGAAAACAGGAGGAACATGGAGGAGCCGCGCTGCTGGAGATCCAGGCACGCAGAAACAGGCGGCAGATTCAAACCCCCGGCCAGGTAGGACTGTCTCAAGGCCCCTAGGGATCCTTACTAGCCCTAGGAAGAAACAGCAGGTTAGCTAGCAACACATATTTAGACAGGGGGGCCTAGTGATGGGGGGAGAAAGGGTGTCATCCTGTCTCTCTTAGACATAGTGATCACGGTTGCCCATGCAGAGCATACTTAGGCTATCCCCCCTTTTAGGTTACCCCGGGGAGCCTGCTGTCGAACCAAGTCCCGCAGGCTCCCCCTTACCTGCTCCATGCTGCAGGATGTTTGACCAGCAAACTGATCCAATCTTCTCCCATCTCCGTGGGTAGCGTAGTAGACCTTCAGGCCCTGGGGTCCTATGAAGGTACCCACTGTCCTGGACCTATATAGCACCCTGGCAAACAGGAACTTTATGGTTTTGCAAACTCCAAGTCCTGGGCCCAGGGTCCAGCCCTCCAGAGAGGAACATTATAGGCAAAACCCCACGGTTTGGGGCCCGGGTACTGTCCACTTTGGCACTGAGGCTCCTTGGACAGATCCGGTTAGCCCGCCCTTAATCCCAAGGATGTGGAGCAAAGCTATTCCGTGACCAACACCTAAGACACTGGCGAAAAAACTGAGGGACTCCCTCTAGGGGAGGGGGTTATATAGGGAGGGGACTTCCTGTTTGAAGATTGCCAGTGTCCACACCTGAAGGTACTCCATATAACCCACATAGTAATGAATATGCCGCTCTGTGTCCCGTGATGTACGAGAAAGAAAATCATTTTTCGTACATCACGGGACACAGAGCTGTATAGTGATAACTATATGGGATGTCCCAAAGCAATGTCCCCTAAGGGGAGGAAATACACAAAATAAAGCAGGGCGCCATCAGACGTGAGGACCTATACCGCTGCCTGCAGCACACTGCGCCCAAAGGCGATATGCTCATGCCTTTTTACAGCCACTTGATAAAATCTAATAAATGTATGTACCGAAGACCATAGAGGCTTAATGATGCACCGCCCATTAAGCATTAACTGCTCTGATAGAATGCGCTCTAATTTGAAAATACGGAACTCTCCCTTTCAAACCATAAGCCTGAAAAATAACTTGTCGGAACCTCTTGGAATTTGTAGATTTTGACATTGCCTGCCCCTTCCTGGGGCTTTCTGGCAGTATAAACAAAACATCAGTTTATTCTAATCTGAGCAGATAGACTAACTGCTCTCACTACATACAAGGAATGTAATGACTTCTCTTCGGCAGAATGAGGTTCTGGAAAAAAATTAAGGAAAAACCACATCTTGGTTCAAATGAAAACCTGAAACCACATTAGATAGAATGAGGACACAACACTACCTTGTCCTTATGAAGGATCAAATATGGCTCTTTACAAGAAAGAGCAGCCAATTCTGATACCCTTCTAGTAGAGGATATGGCCACCAGAATTTCCTTGTTAAAAGGACTAAGGCAGGGGTGCCCAACCTTTTGAAGAGCGAGGGCCACTTAACTAACTTGACAACCAGCAATGAGCAGAGTGGGCAGATGACAGGTCACGGCTACTCTATAGGCCCTCCAATCCGCCCAGACAAAAGGGTACAAACTCCCTTCTGTTTTTCGGATTGGAGGTAGGTGGGCGTAAACAGACATCTGTCGCCCTATACAGGTGAATCGAGGGTCCCATTTGGTTGGGCTGATCTTGTGAAAAGAACCCAAGACTGCTTTCACACTGATGTTGTGGTTTGCTCACACCGCGGGTGCAGCGTAGTGCACCTGTGTCTATCCTGCGGGTTAGCTAAACGTTGCCATAGACTCCGCCTTTGGCAAAAGCCGGTGATGTAGAGGAAGCATCGGCTTATGGGGCTCTGCTCCGCAGCCGCTTTCTTCCTCTATCACCAGCTTCATTCACAACACTCATGCTGTGGTATGGCAGGTCGGCAACATGCGATCTGGGCTTGCCAACCCACCATTCCAGAGCAGTAGGTTGCGGGCCACATCAGAGGGCTCCGCGAGCCACTTGTGGCCCCCGGGCCACTGGTTGGCCACCCCTGGACTAAGGGAATATGGCATAAGAGTTCAAAATGCTGCTTCTGCAATGCTGACAGAACCAAATTCAAATCCCATGGACACAAGGGTGTCCTAACTGGAGGGTTGATCTGTGTTACCCCTTGCACGAAGGCACAGACCAAACAGTGCGTAGCCAGTGGTCTTTGAAATAATACCGACAAGGCCGAGAACTGACCCTTGATAGTACTCAGGGCCAGCTTCATCTCTATGCCCAACTGTAGAAAGGCAAGAATCCTACTTATGACTTTTGAGGATGGCAACCTTTAGACTCGCACCAAGTCACATATGCCTTCCAGACTCTAGAATATATGACTCTGGAGGTCGGCTTCCTAGCAATAATTAGGGTAGACAGCACTGAACCTGAAAGCCCCCGTTTCCTTAGAATGTAGGATACAACAGCCAAACTATTAAATTTAGTGTTTGTAAGGAAGAGTGGAATATTAGTGCCTGCGAGAGCAGGTCTGGACATAATGGAAGGGTCCATGCGTCCCCCACAGCCATCCTTACGATCTCTGCATACCAGGACCTTCTGGGCCAGGCCAGAGCTACAAGAACCACCGGCCTTCCTTCCCCCTTGATCCTGCAAAGAAGCTGTGGTAGCAGCTGAACTGGGGGGGGGGGGGGGCACGCATAAATCAGTGAGAACTGATCCCAAGCGGTTACCAAAGCATCCATCCTGTAAGAGAGTGGATCCTTTGTCCTTGAAGGGAAGTTGTCCATGTCTGGGGTCCCCCATTTGTGACATATGGACAAAGAAGATGTCGGGGTGAAGAGACCACATCCTGCGATTAAGTTATTGCCCTGTTTAACTTTGTATTGTCCGCAAATACGGAGATTGAGCTGGTTATCCCATACTCTAGATCAGGGGTCTCCAAACTTTTCAAACAATGGACCACTTTTTTGCCCTTCAGACTTTGGAAGGGCCAGATTGAGGCCAGCAAGGGAAGAAAATTTCACAGGCCCGGCATCAGTGAGAACAAATATGGCCTCAGGGTTGGTGGTCAATAGGAAGAGGAGTATTCTCCCTATTAGTAGGAGGAAAAGTATCCCATCATTGGTATCAGTGGATAATATAGTGCCCCATTGTTGGTGTCAATGGGGGGAATAGTGCCTCATGTCAGTGGGAGGAATTGTACCCCAAGGGCCGTATAAAGGCTAGCAAAGGGCCACATCTGGCCCTCGGGCCGCAGTTTGGAGACCCCTGCTCTAGATAGTTTATAAATAAATGAAACAGAATTGTCTCAGGACATATCCTTGGGTGACCCCACTTACCACACCGGACCATTCTAAGTACTCGCCATTTACCACCACCCTTTGGACCAGCCCCAGTAGCAGGTTTTAAATCCAGGTACTCATCCTATGGTCCGTGCCAACAGACCTCAGTTTGTAAACATTTATGGAGGAACTGTATCAAAATCAAAATTCAGATACACCACATCCACAGGCCTTTATCCAGATGGCAGCTCACTTCTTCATAGAAAGTTAATATATTGGTCTGGCAAGAACAAACCTTCTGAATCAGTGCCGATTACCACTAATGATACCAGTTTCTTTAAAATCTTGGATATAATCCCTTATCCACTCCAATAGCTTGCAGACTATTGATGTTAGGCTAACTGTAGTTTAAAGTTGGCTTTTCTCCAATCAGTTGGTACCATCCCAGTCAGTAAACTGTCCATAAAAAAAAAAAAAAAAAAAAAGGAGCAACAGTGGTCTAGCCATCACCTGACCGAGTTCCTTAAGGACCTAGCACTGTCTTCTGTTAGCCATGAGGGTGCTTTAACATTAGTCTTGGTTATTATATCCCCCCATTTCCTTTGTGAGAAATGAGGAGAAGAAAGCAATTAAAACTTTTGCCTTCTCTTTGTCTTTTGTAACCAAGTTCTCATCATCATCCTTTATGGGGCCAATATGTTCTGGCCTCACTTTCTTACAGTTTCTATGTTTAAAGAATTTTTTTAAGAGCCCATTCACACCTGAGCGGCAAAACGCCTGTCGCGCGACGCTCGTGCCGCTGGAGGGGAAATTTCCCATTCATGTCTATAGAGATGGTTCACATCTCTGAGACGCCGAACGCCTGTCGCCTGAAAAAAAGTCCCGGACCCTTTTTTTCAAGCGACATTGGCGTTCGCCCATAGACATGAATGGGAAGATTTGTAAAAAAAAAAAAAAAAAAAAAAAATAAATCGAAGCGCGGCAAGTAAAGCCGCGTATGCGGCGTTACTTGCCGCTCAGGTGTGAATGCAGCCTTACTCTCCTCCACCACGTGCTTTCTCATGGTCTATTTTAGCTGCGCTGATTGCGCTCACACACTTCCTTTTTGCATTGTTTGTATTGTCAGAATGTTGACAATGTTTGTATTGTATTATATTTTTTTAAAGACCTTTTCTTTTGCTTTTGTATGCGTTTTTACATTAGAGTTACATTAGACATAGATCATGTGTTAATTGCCTGAAACCCATACAGTTCTATCTCTGTACTAAAGCCATTAAAAAGTTATTGAATAGAGGAGAGATTTTTCTTGCAGTAGTTCTGTGCATTTTCCCTCCCTGTATACAGATTTTTATCCATGTCACCTGAGCAACATTGAATATAATTTTTTTACATCCATCTCACCTTCACCCTGTCCACTGCTTCTCGCGCCTGTTTCATTTGGGTACTTGCCATTTGGTGCCTTTCACATTCCAGTTGTGTAGATCCTAAATAACTGGCCCCGAAAATTACCCCACCCAGCAAATCTTCTGGTTCACAAGGGCCTGGAACTGATCAGAATACAAAAATTGTTGTTAGCAATCCTTTAATTTATTCTGGAATTACTCTAAAAAACACGTCAGACAATGGAAGCCATTTGGTATTAAAAAAATTACACATTTTAGATGTATACCATATTTTAGCACAGAAAGTAGTAAAAATAACTTTTTATAAACTGCACAAAATTTTATTTGACATAATAGGTGTAATATGTTAAACAATGAAGGGCCTTTTTAAGCATTGTGCTGTTAAGGCATCTACCCTTACACTATTCCATATTTATTGCCTGGAAAATGTTGGACTAAAATTTCATTACATAACATGATTCTACGGCAGCATGCATCGCAGTGCCTTACATGAGTTTTTTTTTCAGTTCCTTTTTAGTTTCATCTCACCACCAGGTAATTTTCAGGTGAGTGGACACTGGCAAAGCTTTGCTGGACACCCCCAATCCCTAAGCATACCACGTTAACCCTATCCTACCCTACTCCTGGCAACTCAGTATTTTAGCAAACCATGCAGAGTAACACAAACCAAGGGGAGGGTTGCCTGTGTCCTGAACTCAAAGACATAATTCTTTAAATCTTAAAAGGGGTTGTAAAGGTTCATGTTTTTTCACCTTAATGCATCCTATGCATCAAGGTGAAAAAACACCTTGCTGTCACGGGCCCCCCCAGCCCTGTTTCACTTACCTGAGCCCGTTCACCTGCTGTGCGCGTCCCCCAGTGTCTTCTATGCGGAGTCTCCGCGTTGATTGGATAGATTGATAGCAGCGCAGCCATTGGCTCCCGCTGCTATCAATCAAATCCAATGACGCGGCCACCGGGGGGCGGGACTGAGTCCTACACGCTGTGTATGGACACAGAGTGTATGACAGGGAGCATGCCCGCAAGAGAGCGCCATTTCCAGAGGGGGTTAGCTATTGCAGGGAAAAGCCGAGACAGCCGCCGTGGGACCCCTGAACAGCAGGATCAGGACCACTATGCAAAAAAAAAAACTGCACAGTGAAGGCAAGTATGACATGTTCGTTATTAAAAAAAAATAATTAAATAAACAAATCACTTTAAATCATACAGGCCAGTACACAGGCTGAAATTTTTAACTACGTTTTACGACATCATACAGCAAAGCATTAAAATGAAAATTTTAGGGAGGGATTTTAGAGGGATTTTATTCCAGAATTAAATACACTACTGATCCAGTGCAGTGAAAAACTAAACATGTATAAAATGTAAAATAGCAAGTTGCTATGCGACACAGGATCAGCACACCCTCATGAAAAAGGACAAGGAACCAAACCCCCAGCCCCCTCACCCAGAAAATACTTGGAAAAAAATAGGAAAATAAATGGGAATAGGAAGGGGAGAAACTGGAGAATGCTAAATGAGTCCATAGCAACCAATTGGAAGCAGAAGTGTGCCAATTATGCAGAAAGGGTTTAAAGAACTACGTCGGCATGTATGTAGCATATTTGCAGAGCATTGGAAATAGTGCCAATAAAACCATGCTTTACGTGACTGTTCATCTTTTCGATTCAGAGTTGCTGTCAATCACTCCATGTTACCAATCAAGTTGATCATCACAGCTACCCATTCATTGACCAACTGTCGGGGGTTCTGCATTTTTTGTGGAATACACACTTCAGCGTCGTTATCAGAAGGGATTTTTTTCTTATATTTGCACCTCAATAGGGGGGTGATGATTAAAATATTGGAAAAGGTGTGCATCTTCACTGGTCTCACGATTCAATTACAATTATCTGATTTGACTTGATTCCGCGATGCATCACGATTACCGACGCACTCCCACTCCCCCTTGGGCACTTCCTCGCTGCAGTCTTCTGGGACACCTCACAGGCCCCAGAAGATTGCCTGGCTATACAGGACAGCGCAGTGAGACATGCGCAACCTGATGTAAAGCTGAAAGCGGTCACAGCTGGATGCCCACAGTAGTATTGCCAGCACCGTGGACAGGCGGGGGAGAGAATAGAGGATTT